>JAOYMU010014827.1:0-17182 GCA_025802295.1 Psammodynastes pulverulentus | reverse complement strand
CAGGCAGCTGGCTGTTAGCAGAAGTCTTGCAATTACTACAATTACTGCAATCATTCCTCTGCGCCACCAAGGCTCACCAAAAGGTAATAAGTCCGCCCAATTTTCTTGCTGGTAATTTACATAGCATCTAATATATTGTTCTACTATAGCGTTCGATTGTTCTACTGGTCTGTTTGTAGCCGGATGGAAAGCCAAGCTAAGCCCTTGGGATGATCCAATGGATCTCAGGAACTCTCTCCAGAACTTCACTGTGAATTGAATGCCTCTGTCTGATATTATTCGCCGCAGCACTCCGTGAAGCCGGTATATATGCCAGCTTTTTTGCTGAAGGCAGTCCAGAGCAAGCAATGAAGTGGGCTTGCTTAGAGAATAAGTCAATGACAGTTCAAATCACTGTATTCCTGCCACTTTCTGAGATCTCAACTATAAAGTCTATAGCAATCTCCTCTCAGTGTCTAGTAAGTTCGGCCACTTACTGGAGCAGGCCAGGCAGTTTCCCTGGTCTCATTTTCATCGTGGCACAAATTGAACAACTTTTTACATAGTCTTCTACATCAGCTTTCATTTTTGGCCACCAAAACTGCCTTCTAGCCAAATGAAGGGTTTTCAAAAACCCAAAGTAGTCACCTAGCCAAGAGTCATGACTTTGCCTCAGTATCATTAGCCTCAAGCTGCTAGGCACATAAAGTTTGGACTCTTTGCAGGCCAATCCCTCCCTCAAGGTTAAGTCATTTTGATTTTCCATGAACCACGGGTCAGTCAGAAGTGCCGCTTTTAAGTCCGCAGTCAGTTTGTTTTCAGGGGGCCCAGATTGGCATTTGGCTTGGGCTCAAGTGGTGGCTTGGGCTGCTAATTGAGTCTCCAAAATCAGTGCATGTACAACTTCCTCCTGGTGGCTGTCAAATTGGGATTTTCTTCACAGTGCGTCAGCTAACAAGTTCTTCCCCCCTGGGTTGTATTTTAGGTTGAAATTGAAGTGTTTAAAATACTGAGCTCAGTGAATTTTGGGGGGAAAGCTTTCAGGGAGTTTTTAGAGCTGCGAGGTTTTTATGATCAGTCCACACCTCGAATGGCTCTTTTGCTCCCTCAAGGAAGTACCTCCAGGAAAGGAGAGCCCATCGCAGAGCAAAGGCTTCCTTTTCTCACACTGTCCACCTTCATTCCATGTCGGTTTAGTTTCTTAGACACATACGCACAAGGCAACAGCTGGCCTTGGGGGTCATTTTGAAGGAGTACGGCAGCCACTGCCACATCACTGGCATCTGCTTGAATTATACATGACTTGTTAGGGTCTGGATGCTGGAGAATAGGCTCTTCTGTGAAGAGGCGCTTTAATTTCTCAAAAGCTTTTTGACGGTCCATTGTCCAAGCTAGTGGCTGGGTAGGCTTTGGTTTTGTGGGAGAGGGGCCAGTCTTTAGTAACTTGGTCAAGGGAAGGGCTACTTTTGTGAAGGAGGAAATGAATTGTCTGTAAAAATTTGCAAAGCCAAGAAAGCTTTGGAGCTGTTTACGAGTGGGTGGGGTTTGCCAGTTCAAAACAGCTCTCACTTTCCCGGGATCCATTTCAATTCCCTCATTTGACACTCAGTAGCCCAGGAAGGATTTGTGGAATTCTCATTTTGACAGCTTCACATAGAGTTTTGTGACTAGAAGTTTTTTCAGCACTTGCACTAATTTTACATGTTCCTCTAACATCTTGCTGAATATAATAATGTCTTAAAGATAAACTAGTAGTCCATTATACAGGTATTCATGTCATACCTCGTTAATCAGTTGCATAAATACTGGGGGGGGGGGCTGGAGCCCAAATGGCATGACACGGAATTGAAAGCTTTCCAATGGGCAATTAAAAGCTGTTTTCCACTCATCCCCTTTCCTAATGCGCACTCTATAATAAGTTTCCCATAGGTCCAGCTTGGTATATATCTTGCCTTTTGATAGGTGATTTAATAAGTCTTTCATGAGGGAGTGGGTAGGTGTTTTGCACACACACAGCATTTATTCCGTGGAAATCTGTTGTGGCTTTGCGGGAGCCACGGCGGCTGGAGGAGGCGAGGGAGCCCGTGTCCGGTGGGCGGCTGGAGCACCGGCTGGCCTGGCAGGAGAGGAGGGCCCGGGCGGCTGCTCGCCGGGCGGCCCGGGTGGAGCTGCTGCTGCTGGAGGAGCCCGAGGCAAAGGATGCCTGTGCCGTCACTCGGGCCAGGCGTCGCTGCTGCCGTGGGTCTCGCAGCCATTGCCGAGCACTTCAAACTGTGCCTGGGTCATGTTGGCCCCTGCCACTGGACGGCAGGCGTCTCCTCCTGGGAGGGGCGCGCGTTGTGCGCCCGGACCCAGAAGGAAGGAGGCGGATGCGGAGAGGACGAGAGAGCATGTGGGAGCATGCATCGTGTGCTCAGACCCCAGAGGAGGGAAATGGATGTAGAGGAACGACTTTGAGTCAGAAGACAACCAGTGAGCCAATCAGGATGAAGAGGACAAACTCCTAGCAGTCGCGCGACTTTCAAAATAGCCAATAATAATAGTGTATGTTACTTTTTCCTGACATTGTTAATAAAAGAGGACGTGCCGAGTTACTCAAGGCGTACTCATCTTAAAGAATACTCTGGTGTTGGTGTTTTCTATCCCGAGTTCGCCCACTTTAATGCGGTCTCAGCCCCGACAAGCCCGGAAAGGAAGCACCACATTTTGGTGACCCTGACGTGATGGTCGTGGCGTGAAACCGTGGTGGATCCCTCGCCATACGTTTTCGACCACTCATCCTCACTCACTCGAGAGGAGTTGTGCATGCGTCCCACCTGAAACACGGTCGGATAACGTGAGTATGGGCGGAAAGTTATCTCAACAGGTCGCGCACCTGAAGGAATTGAGAGAACTAACTGATTCTTGCTCAAGAATTTCAATGGGAAGCGGGAAAAGTCTCCCGCGAATAAAAAATAAGGAATTGTTAAATTTACTCACCTATATTTGGCGACAATATCCCCATTATCCTGAAAAGGGATCTTTAGAAATATCCACTTGGACCAAATTAGCGGAATATTTTCATACCACACCTCGTGCCCCTGTCTCTACTTTAATTACGTGGCGAATCATTATAGTGTCTAACAATTCATCATAAATTTACCCATCAGCCAGCACCTTTGCCACAAATTCAACACATGGAGGAATGCCAATCATGCCCCTCAGCGCCAAAATCTGTATCCCCAAATATTCCTCGAGGAGGCCACATAATTAGAGCTATGCAATTGGCCCGACAAAAAGGCCACCTTGAAATAGAGGACTTGGAAACATGTTCCATGTTCCCGGTATCCTGGATGCCACCTGTTGGGGCTGCTCCTGGTGCGGCCCCAGTGCCAGTACATTCTCATATTGATTACAAACATATCAAAGATATTAAGGCGGCAGTGAGGGATTATGGATTGCAATCACGATATGTAATGGGGATGTTAACCTCACTGACCAACGCTACTGTTGAGATGTTGGTAGCAGACTGGCAATCCTTGTTCTCCATGATCCTCACTCCTGCTCAATATGTCATCTGGCATTCCGAATATGGCAAACAGGCGGCTATCCTTATAGCTGCCGGTTTGTCTCAAGGGGTTGTGGCTGATCAGGTTTTAGGAATAGGTACGGCGGCCACAATTGGACAACAACAAAATGCAGTCCGTGCCACTTTTCCTCTGGTTAAACAATGTGCCCTAGCAGCACTACGAAAAGTGGACGATAACCAAGGGAAACCCCTTCAAACCTTTTCGAAAATTGTGCAAACTCCGATGGAAGATTATGCTTCATTTGTCAGCCGCCTTCAAATTGCTTTAGAGCGCCAAACTGATAACGAGGAGGCATGGAGCGAATTGGTTATGAAACTAGCTTATGAAAACGCAAATATAGACTGTCAGAAAGTCCTACAACCAATAGCAAATAAACCAGGTGTCACTCTTGCTGATTTTTTGCAGGCGTGTAGGATAGTAGGTACCACTTGTCACAAAATGGCCGCATTGGCTTCTGCCATCACAACCACCTTAAAACCCACACCTGGGGCGGAAGCCCTTGTCATGCCACGTCCCACCGGCAACTGTTTCAATTGTGGAAAGCCCAGCCATTATAAATCCCAATGCCGGGCCCCTGGAGGGGGAGCCCAACGAAATGGATCTAATTCCCAAACTGGTACTAAACCGAAAACGGTTTATCCAAAATGTCGTAGTGGCTTCCATTGGGCTAATCAATGCCCTTCTTTAGCCCCTCCCATTCCTCAAACATCTACCCTGTCGGGAAACTAGAGGTGGGGCAATCAACCAGCCCTGCCTCAAAGGTTGAACCCTTAAATGATGCCGTGCTTTCTCACTCTTTTGAAATGGTGGCCGACGAGACTGTCTCTTATTCATTACCTGCTCATGTTTATCATCTTTTTATTTCTCCCCGCCTACCCTTACAGTTGCCCCCTGCTCTCCCGGTTTTGATTTTTCCAAATTTGGATCTTACCTCACAAGGTGTAATTGCAGCCCCCTTTTTGCATAGCTCTGATTCTTTTTCTGATTTGGTTTTGGCGATCATGGTAAGTTCACCTGTCACCGTGAAAAAAGGGGAAATCGTAGCCACCATGATTGTACTAGAATATCCTCCCGATTGTTTAGCTATGGAACAACAGGTCAAGGCACAAAAACCTTTAGCTGAATTTTTTCTAAATGGCCGAAATTTTTCTGGTCTTTTAGATACGGGAGCTGACGTGTCTGTCATCACCTCCACCGAATGGCCCTCCAATTGGCCGCTTGACCCTGCTCCCACGGTTCGGGGCGTAGGGGGTTCTCAAACAACAAAAGTTAATACTAACTGGATTTCGGTAACCTCCCCTTCCAGTGAGGTGACTGCTTTTATTAAACCTGTTGTCTTGCCTTTGCGCATTAATCTTTGGGGAAGGGATCTATTAACTCAGTTTCAGGTGAAATTAACTCTGGCATAGACATGGCATCGTCATGTCTTACGCCTAGAACTACTCTCTTCTTCACCTGTCTGGATAGATCAATGGCCATTATCATCAGAAAAGGTCAAAGCCTTGCAAGCAATTATTCAAGAACAACTATCAAAGGGGCATATTGAATTTTCTACTAGCCCTTATAACACACCCATATTCCTGATAAAAAAGAAATCTGGAAAATGGAGGTTGCTGCATGACTTGCGCATGGTGAATGCGATAATTAAACCTATGGGAGCCCTACAATGTGGACTGCCTAATCCTAATTTGATTCCGCAAGGTTATGACATGATGATCATTGATTTAAAAGATTGCTTTTTTTCTTTCCCTCTTTGTCCGGCTGATAGGCACCTTTTTGCCTTTACCATCCCAGAATTTAATAATTCTAAATCTACCATGCGCTATCAGTGGAAAGTTCTTCCGCAAGGCATGATAAACAGCCCTACGATGTGCCAACATTATATTTCTTCTGTGTTAAAGCCGTATAGACAAAAAATATCCTTCTTTTTTAATTTATCATTATAAGGATGATATCCTTGTTGCCGCAGCTGGCCCAAAAGGAACTGTTTTGAAGACATTATCTTGTCTACAAAACATTTTACAACAAGGAGGCTTATATATTGCCCCGGACAAGGTGCAGGTTTCTTCTCCTTTTCATTATTTGGGTCACAAAATGATGGAATCGTATGCTGCCCCTTGGTTGCCCCAAATTTCTTTAACTAAACAGCCCACGCTTTTAAAATTACAACAGTATCTCGGATCTATTAATTGGATACGGCCCTATTTGGGCCTTTCTACGGGCCAGTTATCCCCATTATTTTCGGCTTTCACCGGGGCAAAACATCCTGCCGATCCAGTAGTACTGACAGAAGTGCACCATGGGGTCGAACGTTTGATAAATCAAGCTTTGCGGACACGTTGGGTCAACAAGATATCTTTAAATTTTCCTTTTTCTCTTCTTTTGCTTAATACATTTCTTCTGCCTACTGCTATTGTAGCTCAAACTGTTCCCTCGTTGTTAATTATTGAATGGTTGCATCTTTCGCATACTTCTCAAGCCTCTTTAACCCCAAAACCCACCTTATTTGCACTACTAATTGAAAAGGGGCGCCATCGTTCAAAAGCATTGGCGGGAATTGATATTTCAACCCTTTTTGTCCCGTGTGCCCTATCAACATGGGAGACCTTATTTGCTTCAAGTGACCAACTTCAATTTGCTTTAGTAGATTGGCCAGGGACGGTATCATGCCATCCCCCATCCGATCGAAGACTACAGTTATTGAAGATTGTCCTTTTTCATTGGCATTCTCCTTATTCTCCTCGCCCCATCCTTGGCGCGCTTACGGTTTTTGCTGATGTTAGCAAAACTCGTGGCACCTGTGTTTGGAACATCAATGGCGCCTGGCATTCTAAACTAACACCTTCGCAAACATCAGCCCAGCATGTTGAGTTATATGCTTCTTTACTTGCTTTTCAAGAATTTCCTTTTCAGCCTTTTAACCTTATTGTAGATAGTTTATATGTTTTTCAGCTTCTTTCCCAATTGTATCAATCTTATCTTTCACCATCTATTGATTCTGTCTTGTTGTCATTATTACTTGCTTTGCAGCATCAAATTTCTTCACGGGTGACTTCTTTCCATTTAGCTCATATTCGGAGTCACCAACCCTTTCCTGGCATGATCCAAGAGGGGAACAATTTCGCTGATGCGACTGCCATTTCAGCTACCTCCATGACTGTATTATTTCCCCTTTCCTTAGAATCTCTCAAGCCGTGGGAGAGCCATTCATATTTCCATCAAAACAGCACTGTGCCTCTTGTAGTTTGCAAGTCCACGCGGTGCCCATGGGAGTAAATCCACGGGGTACCGAATCTTGTCAAATTTGGCAGATGAATGTCACACAATATTCTTCTTTCTCCCCTTGGAAATTTCTTCATGTTTCAATTGATACTTACTCAGGGTTCATTATGGCTACCCCTCGATGGGGAGAGGCAGTAAAACATGTTGTCAATCATTCAATCCACTCATTTGCAACGTTGGGATGCCCCAAACAATTAAAACCCAACAATGGCCCTGCCTATATCAGCTCCACTTTTGCGTCCTTTTGCAACAAGCGGGGGATTGTTCATAAATTCGGAATACTATATAATAGTCAAGGTCAGGCCATTATCGAACAGGCGAATCAGACATTAAAGCATGCCCTTGACCGTTATATCGAACAACAAGGAAAAGAACCTACCAGCCTCGCAGCAGTGCAAAACATTCTTAATTTATGTTTATATATGCTTAATTTCCTGAATCTTTCAGGACAACCCCCCTTTCTGCCGCGATTCGTCATTTTTCTACGCATCAACTTGCTGCGCATCAGCGACCTCTCGTGTATTATCGACAACTACCTGACCCAAAGTGGAGAGGACCTGCTCGTCTTATTACCTGGGGCTGAGGATATGCAGAAATCCAGATGGATGAAGTGACGCTTTGGGTGCCCGGTTGCCATGTTCTCCCCTATCTGGTTCCTCAAGATGACAATGTTATATATTTGTCTATTTCCTTTTTGTCACATGAAGCAGAATGTTGATTTTTCTGTCCCTGGTAATATAGGGCCAAGATTGCATTGCGGCCCTCACTTTCAGTATTTACCAGAAGGCTGAACGGCAGTAGTTCGTCGTTTTGACATTTCCCAAACATTTTCATTCCTTTATATTTTCTTTTTCAAATTCACTCCCTTTTAATATATATCGACATCAGATGTCATATTTTCATTTTCCATGTCAATTTGTTAAAAAAAAAGATTGTTGAGGATGCCTTTTGGCCCTGTACTAAACCAAACCTTGAACTATACCCAATTATATACATGGTTTCCTACCTTATTTTCATTACTTAAATGTCTTCAAAGGGGTACTCAATAATGGATGCCATGCAATCCAATTTTGTTAATTTTTACAAATAGAGGAAAAGGTTTAACCTCACAATGGGAATCTGGCCTCTCGCGAGGTATCCGTTCTTATGTTGACAAACATGATTATGGGAATATTGTCATTATTTTTTTACAAATACAGCGCTCGGTATTGCGTGTGGGTCCGAATGTTAATGTTTCTAAAGTTGATTATCTTGCTCCAAGTATCGAAGGACCCAACCCGTTATTCCAGCTCACTCGTTCTGGCTTTGCATTATTAAGCCTTTTTTCCCCACATATGCAAATTATTGCTGGCTCTGTCTTGGAGCAGCTCCACCATATCATGAGGCAATGGGCAGTTTATATAATTTTATCAGTTCTATTGCGAAAAAAAAGAGGCACCCAAACCATTGGCACCATTCTAGGGACAGGTTATTGTCTGGGAAATGTTCCTTTGAATTATTCTTTGTTGTATTGTAATTATATTTCGTTGTGAGTATCATCTACTTATAAAACCATATGGAGCGTCGGAGGGAATTTTACCAATGTGTATATGGACCTGCCCTGGCTGCGGCCAATGGATTTTGTGCTTGGAGGGAATTTCGTCAACTGCGGTATCAAAACATGCTTAACTTCTCTCTTTGGATCACCACCTTGATCAGCGCCATTGTTGGCCCATTGATTATATTATTGTTAAGTTGTTTGGTAGGGCCTGGTGTGTTTGATGGGTTGTTATAGTTCCATGGCCTGACTGCCATGGAAAGTGTGTTGCTTGCTCATTCCTGTGATTATAAACCCTTGTTGGTTGCAATGCCTGAACGGGACATATCGGATGAAAAGACTGCCTTTTCTACCCCTCTTAAAAAATAAAAACAGAGGAGATGTTGTAACCTTGTAAGAATCGCAGCGACGAGACCATGCAGGGGCGTGCATCGTGCGCTTGGACCCCGGAAGAGGGAAGCGGATGCGGAGGAGCGAGAGAGCGTGCAGGAGCATGCATCGTGTGTTTGGATCCCGGAAGAAGGGAATAGATGCAGAAGAACGAGTCGGGATCAGGAGAGAACCAGCGAACCAATCAGGATAAAAAGGACTAACTCATGGCAGTCGCGCGACATTCAAATAACCAATGATGATAGTGTATGTTATTTTTTATGTTATTAATAAAAGAGGACGGCCGGGTTACTCGGGGCATACTCATCTCGAGAACACTTTGGTGTCAGTCTCCTCTGTCCCGATTTCGCCCACTTTAATGTGGCCTCAGCCCCGGCAAGCCCGGAAAGGAAGCGCCGCATTTTGGTGACCCCAATGTGATGGTCGTGGCTTGAAACCGCGGTGGATCCCTCACCATACGTCTTCGGACCGCTCATCCTCACCCACTCGAGAGGAGTTGTGTGCGCGTCCCACCTGAAACATGGTCGGATAATGTGAGCATGGGCGGAAAGTTATCTCAACAACAGGTCGCGCACCTGAAGGAATTGAGAGAACTAACCGACTCTTGTTCAAGGATTTCGATAGGAAGCAGGACGAGTCTCCCGCGAATAAAAAATAAAGAATTGTTAAACTTACTCACTTATATTTGGCAACAATATCCCCATTATCCTGAAAAGGGATCTTTAGAGATATCCACTTGGGTCAAATTAGGGGAATATTTTCATGCCACACCTCGTGCCCCTGTCTCTATTTTAAATACGTGGCGAATCATTATAGAATGTTTAACAATTCATCATAAATTTACCTATCAGCCAGCACCTTTGCCACAAACTCAACACATGGAGGAATGCCAATCATGCCCCTCGGCGCCAAAATCTGTATCCCCGAATATTCCCTGAGGAGGCCACATAATTAGAGCTATGCAATTGGCCTGACAAAAAGGCCACCTTTAAACAGAGGACTTGGAAATATGTTCCATGTTTCCGGTGTCCTGGATGCCGCCTGTCGGGGCTGCTCCTGGTGCGGCCCCGGTATCGGTGCATTCTCATATTGATTATAAACACATCAAAGATATTAAGGCAGCTGTGAGGGATTATGGATTGCAATCACGATATGTAATAGGGATGTTAACCTCACTGACCAATGCTACTGTTAAGATGTTGGTAGCTGACTGGCAGTCCTTGTTCTCCATGATCCTCACTCCTGCTCAATATGTCATCTGGCATTCCGAATATGGCAAATATGCCTCAAAGGGTTGTGGCTGATCAGGTTTTGGGAACAGGTACAGCGGCTACAATTGGACAACAACAAAATGCAGTCAGCGCCACTTTTCCCCTGGTTAAACAATGTGCCCTAGCGGCACTACGAAAAGTGGACGACAACCAAGGGAAGCCCCTTCAAACCTTTTCAAAAATTGTGCAAACTCCGATGGAAGATTATGCCTCATTTGTCAGCCGCCTTCAAATTGCTTTAGAGCACCAAATTGACAACGAGGAGGCACGGAGTGAATTGGTTATGAAACTAGCTTATGAAAACGCAAATATAGACTGTCAAAAGGTCCTACAGCCAATAGCAAATAAACCAGGTGTCACTCTTGCTGATTTTTTGCAGGCGTGTAGGATAGTAGGTACCACTGGTCACAAAATGGCCGCGTTGGCTTCTGCCATCACAACCACCCTAAAATCCACACCTGGGGCGGAAGCCCTTGTCATGCCACATCCCACCGGCAACTGTTTCAATTGTGAAAAGCCCGGCCATTATAAATCCCAATGCCGGGCCCCTGGGGGGGGGAGCCCAGCGAAATGGATCTAATCCCAAAACCGGTACTAAACCAAAGACGGTTTGTCCAAAATGTCATAGTGGCTTCCATTGGGCTAATCAATGCCCTTCTCTAGCCCCTCCCATTCCTCAAACATCCACCCTGTCGGGAAACTAGAGGGGGGGCAATCAACCAGCCCTGCCTCAAAGGTTGAATCCCTAAATGATGCCGTGCTTTCTCACTCTTTTGAAATGGTAGCTGACGAGACTGTCTCTTACTCATTACCTGCTCATGTTTATCATCTTTTAATATCTCCCCGCTTACCCTTGCAGTTGCCTCCTGCTCTCCCGGTTTTGATTTTTCCAAATTTGGATCTTACCTCACAAGGTGTAATTGCAGCCCCCTTTTTGCGTAGTTCTGATTCTTTTTCTGATTTGTCTTTGGCAATCATGGTAAATTCACCGTCACCATGAAAAAAGGGGAAATCGTAGCCACCATGATTGCGCTAGAATACCCTCCCGATTGTTTAGCTATGGAACAACAGGTCAAGGCACAAAAACCTTTAGCTGAATTCTTTCTAAATGGCCGAAATTTTTCTGGTATTTTAGATATGGGAGCTGACGTGTCCATCATCGCCTTCACCAAATGGCCCTCCAATTGGCCGCTTGACCCTGCCCCTACAGTTCAGGGCATAGGGGGTTCTCAGACAGCAAAAGTCAGTACTAACTGGATTTCAGTAACCTCCCCTTCCAGTGATACGACTGCTTTTATTAAACCTGTTGTTTTACCTTTATACATTAATCTTTGGGGAAGGGACCTATTAACTCAGTTTCAGGCGAAACTAACCCTGGCATAGACATGGCATTGTCATATGTTTTGTGCCTGGAACTGCTTTCTTCTTCGCCTGTCTGGATAGATCAATGGCCATTATCATCAGAAAAGGTCACAGCCTTGCAAGTAATTATCCAAGAACAACTATCAAAGGGGCATATTGAATTTTCTACTAGTCCTTATAAAAAAGAAATCTGGAAAATGGAGATTGTTGCATGACTTGCGCATGGCAAATGCGATAATTAAACCCATGGGAGCCCTACAATGTGGGCTGCCTAATCCTAATTTGATTCCACAAGGTTATGACTTGATGATCATTGATTTAAAAGATTGCTTTTTTTCTATCCCTCTTTGTCCAGCTGATAGGCACCTTTTTGCCTTTACTGCCCCAGAATTTAATAATTCCCAACCTACCATGCGCTATCAGTGGAAAGTTCTTCCGCAAGGCATGATAAACAGCCCTACAATGTGCCAGTATTATGTTTCTTCTGTGTTAAAGCCGTATAGACAAAAATACCCTTCCTTTTTAATTTATCATTATATGGATGATATCCTTGTCACCGCAGCTGGCCCAAAAGGCACTGTTTTAAAGACGTTATCTTGTCTACAAAACATTTTACAACAAGGAGGCTTATATATTGCCCCGGATAAGGTGCAGGTTTCTTCTCCTTTTCATTATTTGGGTCACAAAATGATGGAATCGTATGCTGCCCCTTGGTTGCCCCAAATTTCTTTAACTAAACAGCCCACGCTTTTAAAATTACAACAGTATCTCGGATCTATTAATTGGATACGGCCCTATTTGGGCCTTTCTACGGGCCAGTTATCCCCATTATTTTCGGCTTTCACCGGGGCAAAACATCCTGCCGATCCAGTAGTACTGACAGAAGTGCACCATGGGGTCGAACGTTTGATAAATCAAGCTTTGCGGACACGTTGGGTCAACAAGATATCTTTAAATTTTCCTTTTTCTCTTCTTTTGCTTAATACATTTCTTCTGCCTACTGCTATTGTAGCTCAAACTGTTCCCTCGTTGTTAATTATTGAATGGTTGCATCTTTCGCATACTTCTCAAGCCTCTTTAACCCCAAAACCCACCTTATTTGCACTACTAATTGAAAAGGGGCGCCATCGTTCAAAAGCATTGGCGGGAATTGATATTTCAACCCTTTTTGTCCCGTGTGCCCTATCAACATGGGAGACCTTATTTGCTTCAAGTGACCAACTTCAATTTGCTTTAGTAGATTGGCCAGGGACGGTATCATGCCATCCCCCATCCGATCGAAGACTACAGTTATTGAAGATTGTCCTTTTTCATTGGCATTCTCCTTATTCTCCTCGCCCCATCCTTGGCGCGCTTACGGTTTTTGCTGATGTTAGCAAAACTCGTGGCACCTGTGTTTGGAACATCAATGGCGCCTGGCATTCTAAACTAACACCTTCGCAAACATCAGCCCAGCATGTTGAGTTATATGCTTCTTTACTTGCTTTTCAAGAATTTCCTTTTCAGCCTTTTAACCTTATTGTAGATAGTTTATATGTTTTTCAGCTTCTTTCTCAATTGTATCAATCTTATCTCTCACCATCTCTTGATTCTGTTTTGTTGTCATTATTTCTTGCTTTGCAGCATCATATTTCTTCACGGGTGGCTTCTTTTCATGTAGCTCATATTCGAAGTCACCAACCCTTTCCTGGCATGATCCAAGAGGGGAATAACTTTGCTGATGCTACAGCCATTTCAGCCGCCTCTATGACTGAATTGTTTCCCCTTTCCTTAGAAT
Organism: Psammodynastes pulverulentus; assembly: GCA_025802295.1. NCBI lineage: Eukaryota > Metazoa > Chordata > Lepidosauria > Squamata > Psammodynastidae > Psammodynastes > Psammodynastes pulverulentus. The sequence continues at coordinate 4,015 of JAOYMU010014827.1, read as the reverse complement.
CTCTCACACCATGGGAGAGCCATTCATACTTCCACCAAAACAAAAAGGCTTTGATTAAACAATTTGGCATCACCATGGCCGAAGCCTCTGCTATTTTGCAACAATGTGCCTCTTGCAATTTGCAAGCCCATGCGGTGCCCATGGGAGTAAATCCACGGGGTACCGAATCTTGTCACATCTGGCAAATGGATGTCACGCAATATTCTTTTTTCTCCCCTTGGAAATTTCTTCATGTTTCAATTGATACTTATTCAGGGTTCATTATGGCTACCCCTCAACGAGGAGAGGCAGTAAAACATGTTGTCAATCACTCAATTCACTCATTTGCAACGCTGGGACACCCCAAACAGTTAAAAACCGACAATGGCCTTGCCAATACTAGCTCCACTTTTGCATCTTTTTGCAACAAGTGGGGGATTGTTCATAAATTCGGCATACCATATAATAGTCAAGGTCAGGCCATTGTTGAATGGGCAAATCAGACATTAAAGCATGCCCTCGACCGTTATATTAAATAACGAGGAAAAGGACCCCCCCAGCCTCCCAGCGGTGCAAAACATTCTTAATTTATGTTTATATATGCTTAATTTTTTGAATCTTTCGGGGCAACCTCCCCTTTCTGCTGCAGTCCATCATTTTTCTACGCATCAACTTGCTGTGCATCAGCGACCTCTCGTGTATTATCGACAACTACCTGACCCGAAGTGGAGAGGTCCTGCTCGCCTTATTACCTGGGGCCGAGGATATGCAGCAATCCAGATGGATGAAGTTACGCTTTGGGTGCCCGGTCACCATGTCCGCCCCTATTTTGTTCCTCAAGATGGCGATGTCATATGTTTGTCTATTTCCTTTTTGTCACATGAAGCGGAATGTTGATTTTTCTGTCCCTGGTAATGCAGAGCCAGGTTTGCATTGCGACCCTCACTTCCACTACCTACCAGAAGGCCAAACAGCAGTAGTTTGTTGTTTTGATATTTCCAAACATTTTTGTTCCTCTAAATTTTCTTTTCAAAACCATTATTTTTTAATATGTATCGACATCAGGTGTCATATTTTCATTGTCCATGTCAAATTGTTTTTAACAAATCCAGGTTACACCACAGACAACTGGCCATTATACCTGTATGGGCTATTCCCATTCACAAATCGTTCACATCCCCTTAGAAATTGTGTCTCCTTTTCGTTGAAGCATTAATTGCCCTTTTATTATATAGAACGCCATCCTCCCCATCTCGACCAGCACGATCACCTCATCAACCGCTTAATCAAACCTGAGTTGTTAGAACCATACCCAACTACATACATGGTTTCCTACCTTATTTTTTGATTTAGACTAAGCTTTTGTATCCTGCGGTTAACCCCTGTCACCAATGACTATGCAATGGATGCCATGTAACCTAGCTCTGTTAACTTTTACAAATAGGGGAAAAGGTTTACCCTCACATGCATGTGAGTCCGAATGCTAATGTTTCTAAAAATTTGATTGCTTTGCTCCAAGTATTGAAGGCCCTAACCCGTTATTCCAGCTCATTCGTTCTAGCTTTGCATTATTAAATCTTTCTTTCCCCGCGTATGCAAAGCATTATTGGCTCTGTCATGGAGCACTTCCACCATATTATGAGGCAATGGGTAGTTTACAAAAATTTTACCAGTTTCTGAGAATGATTCTCTTTGTCACTGGAAAGAAGGCATCCAAATCATTGGTGCCATTCTAGGAACAGGTTATTGTCTGGGAAACGTTCCTTCGAATTATTCTTCGTTGTATTATAATTATATTTCGTTGTGGGTACCATCTGCTTATAAAACCATGTGGAGCGTTGGAGGGAATCTTACCAAAGTATTTAAATGATTCTATTTCATACCAGACAACTCTTCTTGGTGGGTTTGTTCCACTGGCCCTACTGCAGGTGTATGTGAACCTGTCCTGGCTACGGCTAATGGATTTTGTGTTCAGGTCCAGATATTGCCAAAAATCATCTATCACTCTGATGACCAATTTCTTGCAGCCTTGGACTCTCCCGTTATGTCCTCTATACATCATAAGAGAGAGATTGTAACCACGCTGTAGCTCTCAAGGAAGAGTGCTGTTTTATGCTGACACTTTCAGGATTGTCATTAACCCTGTAACAAAATTGAAGTAAGGCATTGTTGATTTGCTTCATAGGGCCTTGTGTGTTTAATAAGCTATTATAATTTTTGTGTAATCGCCTGACTGCCATGGAAAAGTTGTTACAGTTTTTGTGTAATTGCCTGACTGCCATGGAAAATATGATACTTACCCATTCCTGTGATTATAAACCTTTGTTAAACGACAATGCCTGAACAGGACACATCAGATGAAGAGACTGTTTTTTCTACCCCTCTAAAAAATAAAAATAGAGGAGATGCTGTAACCTTATGGGAATCCGAGTAGCGAGAGTATGCAGGAGCGCGCATCGTGTACTTGGATCCCGGAAGAAGAAAATAGATGCGGAAGAACGAGCCAATCTTGGAAGAAGGAAATAGATGTGGAAGAATGAGTCAAGATCAGGAGAGAGCCAGTGAACCAATCAGGCTAAAAGAACCAACTCATATGGCAGTCGCGCGACGAATAAATAACCAATAATGATGTTGTATGTTTTTTCTTTGTATTATGAATAAAAGAGAACGCACTGAGTTACTCGGGGCATACTTACCTCGAGAGCACTTTGGTGTCAGTCTCTTCTGTCCCGAGTTCGCCCACTGTGATGCGGCCTCAGCCCCGGCAAGCCCAGAAAGGAAGCGCCGCAATTTTTGTTATCTGTCTTAAACTTTTTTGTTTTGTTATCTTCTCTTTTTACTTTCTCTTTCTTCCCCAGGTGTGTAATGGTTCTCATAGAATGTATGCCATAGAGGCTAGAAATTATCCAGATAATATTTTAAAATTCTCAGTGCAATGAAGATTTCATTTTTAAAAAATCCACAGGAGTAAAGCTTCTAAGTGGACATGTTTAGAAATTCAATACCAATTTGTACAAGATGATACAAGCTACTGGTTAGTAATTGTACAAATTACTGATGATCAGAACACTAGAATAAAAATTATTAAAAAGCTAGATTCCATTATTTAATAAAAATGAATTTTGGAGAGTCATGTTCTTTTGGAAGATGGAAGAATTCACAGCAACCAATGCACCTTGCACCAACCCTAGTGGTAGTGACATCCAGTTCTATCTGTTATGTATTTCCTAATGTGAAGTAATTATTAAACATCTGCCTGTTAGAATCATGCTTCCCATATTCAGAAATGTACTTTTTAAAAAATTCCTGGGTGCACATTTTAAAACAGGTAGTGAGCACGACCATTTGGCACAGAAAAGAGTAATTTATGACTGGTCCTCGCCATTAAAACTTTCACAGCAGCCCCATAGTCACATGATCAACATTCAGGAGCTTGGCAACCAGCATGCTGTCAAATTCTACAGCAAACATATAATTTGCCATACAGGAGAGAGAGGAGGGAGGAGGCCCCCCCCCCATTCCCCCTGTGTGGAATGCAGCAGACGTTGACTCTGGCGCATAAAAAGATTATTGGAAGAATGACACTGATGACAACAAGCTATGAAAATAAATCATTGGAGAACATGACTCAGGAGGGGTGGGGGAAAAACAGGGTCATAGGGGAAGACTGGCTGAGTGGGGCAGATGGATTTACGCTGAGGAACTGCCAACATGTCGGCTGTAACGAATAAAAGCTCAGATACTTGCAATTCATCTCTTGGAAGTTTTATTTGACGAGGAGTTGACTGTTTGGAGGTCTTCACAGATAAATCCATCTCCCATTTAATCTCCATCTGGGATTCCTGGGCCCCGGCATTCTCCAAGAATCTGAAGAAATACCCAGGCAGATATGGCTGAAGGAGGACTTTTGCAGGGCGAGTCCCTCTAAATGACCCATGCAGGGGCCAACTCAACAGGCAGCAGAAGATGCTGACAGCTTCATCACTGCTGGCACACACTCTCCTCCCCTGGATCCCAAACCAGAGACGACTACTCC
>JAOYMU010008419.1:0-17774 GCA_025802295.1 Psammodynastes pulverulentus | reverse complement strand
GCAGGGAGGGCTGTTGGAGGGCCGTATTAAACCGACCCGCGGGCCGCAAATGGCCCCCGGGCCGGACTTTGGACATGTCTGCTCTAAGGTCATTGATACGATTCAGGCTTCCAAGAGACCTTCCACTTGTAGAATCTACGAGGCTACTTGGCAGTCCTTTTGTAAATGGTGTGCCCAGAGAGATCTTGACTCCTCTAAGGTGTCTGTTGTCCACATTCTGGAGTTCCTCTCTCTAATACGCTGCATAGACAGGTGGCAGCTATTTCCTTGGTACTTTTATGGGGAAAAGGTAGATCCTATGGCCATCATCCCTGGGTGCGTAGTTTTCTCAAAGGAGCCACTAACTTAAGGCCTCCTGTGATCCACAGATTTCCCACGTGGAATCTGCATCACGTGCTACAAGCTATCACTAGGTCTTCCTCTGAACCTCTCAGAGTTTCCTCACTCAAGATCCTCACTTATAAAGTAGTGTTCTTAGTTGCCATCATTTCGGCTAGAAGGATATCCGAGTTAGAGACCTGTGTATTTTCCACTCTGACAGGGTTGTTTTATGTTTAGACCCTACTTTCATCCCCAAGGTCAATTCTTCCTTCCATAGATCTCAGGAGTTAGTTTTGCCAAACTTTTGTCCTAATCCTTCCAAGGATTTGGAGCATTCTTGGCATACCTTAGATGTCAGGAGAACTCTCCACATATATATTAAAAGGACCTCTTCCTTTAGGACAGTGGTTCTCAACCTTTCGAATGCCTCGACCCCTTAATACAGCTCCTCATCTTGTTGTTACGTCATACTTGCTGGCTTGTGCAGCCTCCTCCCGCGCTGGCCAATGGAGAGCAAGAGTGAGTGTCGGCAGCCAATGGCGAGGCACGGGGGCGGGATACGACACGCGCGGCGCCAAAATGGGGAGCGCGCAGGATGCCTGGCGTCCCCTGGGAAAGGGCCGATCAACCCCCAAAGGAGTCGCGACCCCCAGGTTGAGAACCGCTGGTCTAAAGGATATGTTATCAAAAGTAGCATGTTTCTGTATATGGTTTCCATCTCCAGCTCTCTCCTTTTTAATGCAATTTCTATAACAGCAAAAAGGTCTTACCTGATCTTTCAATATTTTCCCAACAGCAAAATACCTAGAAGCCGGATTGGAAAAGTAGAGACCAGATACTGCTGAGGCAGGGAACATTGCTAGGGATTCGGTTAACTGAATACCTGTAAGAATCAAAGGAAAGGAGTTGTGTTGGCTCTTTTGGAAGATAGGTTCTATTTTGATTTAAAAACTGCCAAATTATAGAATCTCTGAGTTGCCTTTGAGAAAAACTCAATTTCCTGACAAATCCAGCCAAATCACCCATTATAATTTTATAGCTGTGCAATCAGTTAGCAAATTATCTATACCCCTGAATGTGAATTTGTGAATTTATGAAAAAGAAGGACCTTCTTCAAGTATACACTAAAAACAGATGATAACTTAACAGTCAACAGAGGATGGGACCATGCATACCATCCTGGCCATATGCTCTCCCATCTGCACAACTCATTCACAAAATCTGAAGAGGAGGTGAACTTAATGGGGATCCTCTCATCGTTATAAACATCTCAGTTATAAAAGGAATACAATAAAAATGAAACAGAGCATTTATAATCTCTCTCCTCACCTATTTCAAAATGCAGAACAGGTATGAAAAAACAAAAAGATATTTTAAGATAGAACTTCCTAACCAAACTTTGAAAGATACCTGTAGTTTCCTCAATATTAGCAAGTCTCCACATAGTGATTTTTTCAGTATGGTCAGGTTGACATGGATAACCAGGGGCTGGGCGAATGCCATCATATCTTATCTTACGCAGATCTGAAAATTCCAACTGTTCATTGTTACAATAAGCCCAGAATTCTTTCCGAACTCGTTCATGAAGTTCCTCTGCAAATGCCTTAGAAATAAGCAAAATAAAAAGCTCTAAGTTTAATGATGCTTTGTCCAAGTACCTAATTTATCAGCGTGTTGGGCTTTCAACTCAGTCCTGATTCCTGGTGACTACACATACTCCTGTCCTGTGACTCTCAAAGATATCTAAGCAATTTTCTTGGTATTGTTGGTAAAAATTGTTTGTCACTGCCTTCTTCCTGGCACTGAGAGAACTTCTGAGTGGCTGTTAGGCCTAAAATAGGAGTAGAACTCAAGTATCCCTCTCCTACTCCAACATCTTAGCTACTAGACCAAACTGGTTCTCAATGTACCATTACCTTTAGCTGTTACCTTAATACTTCATGGCTCATATTTAAAGATATCTCTGCTTTTACTGTAGGCTCATTGCTCTGCTAGGAGGACATTTTAATTGATCTATTGATTTCCCACACTTGCACACATAAAAGCAAAAATGTTTCTTTCAGATTCCCATGCCTCCTGCTTATGATCTACAGGATTCCCTTTCCCTCTGAAGCAGATTTGGTGGCTACAGGAGAAAATAAACAGTAAAAATTGATTCATCCTTTCATTTGCTGATGGAGGTTTTCAAAGAATCAATAAAACCTCTATTGTAAATGACATCATTGGATAAAACATTATGTAAGTTATTACCATACATTTGCTATACCGATAATAGTCTTCTACTTCCCAAAAAGCAGGTTGGTCCTTCCCTTTCCTTCCCTTCCCCCCTCCCTTCCAATACATGAATTAAAATAAGTAGAATTATGTGAAAAACAAAACTACAATATATTACCTCCGCTAATCGATCTGCTAGTGCTTTCACCATTATAATACTGTAATCATCTGACTGTTTTTCATATTCTTTACATAGCGCATCTACTCCAAAGCATGCCACGGCAAAGAGCCCCAAATAGTCAGAAACACCAGACTCCAGGGGAGATATAAAATCAGACAGGCAATAATAGGGATCTGTGGAACCAGAGTCTTTTTCAACCTACAATGATAAATGGAGCAAAATGTTAAATATAAAAGACCTAACTGTAATACAGGACAACAAGCTACACAGTGATTCTCCCAATCTATAGTAACATGTAGACATTTGTGGGAGAAGGGAAGGCAGCAATCTGATAATCACAATATTTTCCTTTCATGCTATTTATATTAATTCCAAACTAACTCAGTGACATATCTGCATGGCAAATACAATTTCAAGTACAGAAAGTTCAATTTCATATGGGTTAGATCCTATCTTGATTATAGTACCTGATTCAGGAAGACACAATTTTAAGGAGGATTCAGACCAGGCAACAAGAATGATCGTGGACTAGAAAATAATTCCAGTGAAGAGATTTTGCAGAGACTGGAAATATACTATAACACTCTTCAAATTCCTGAATGTCACAAGAATAGTGAATAGTTTCTTATTGTACAAGGCATAAAAGAATGGGCTTGTATTACAGCAAGGCAGATTCTGTCAGAACGTTAAAAAAAATCTCCTTGCAATAAGAATAATTCAACATAAGAACCAATTACTCAGAAAGGTGGTGAGGTCACCTCATTGGATGTGTTGGAGATTATCTTTCAAAAATGTAAATATATTTAGAATCCACAGAAAGATTCACTTTCCGTTTTCTGTGCAGCATTTCCAATAAAGATCCAAAATCCAAGTACTACAGTTCCCCTTTCTTGTGAAATGTCATTGTTTTAATCTACTGTTATACATCTTTATAAATTTACAGAATACATCATCACTTTGCTAACTTTTAAGGACAATAATCTCCACATTACACACACACATATACACACATACTGTGAAGGTTTATTACATAAATGCAAACTTCTTTTCTTTAGCTTTTTATATAACTCTTCCATTTTTAACTGATTTTTAAAGACAAGATAGGAGATTGCATTACTATATCTCAAATGAGCAGGTTTAATATAGTGGCAATCTAGCAGATAAATGATCCTGTATTGACTTTTATGAAGATATAGAGGAAAAGATAGATCATTTGACTTAAGATACAGTGGCTGCATAACAAGTTATATTTGCAAGTTCTTTAGCTGCAAAGCTGTGCTTTTCAGATTAAAAACAATGCTTTCAAGTTGGTAAAATACATTAAAAGTGTGGTTTTCACATCTCAAAGAGGCAAAGAAACAGCCAGACAGGCATGCTTTAAATAAAACAATAGAAAATGAGTGTATAGTTTGTGACTCTCAGAGGTAGTCAATCTTATCCTCTCCAAATAATTCAACCTTATACTTCTTGACAAACCATTCTGAAAGCTGGGATTTAGGAATTTTCTAGCAAAACATCTGTGGATCTCAACTTGCTTGCTCTTGTCTACATAATCACAAATCATAATTAGGAAATGCGTAAAGATTAGTTCAAGCTCAGTCTGAAATAAGTAACATTTTATTTGAGTAGTATATCATCAAGCCACACCTGTTGTCGTAAGCCACAGAATTTAGCTATTGGTTCCAAATGTTGTAGCTTCTCTTCTATATCATATAAATAAATGTCATCTTTAATGCTTTGAGCTGGCCAAAACCCAATCAGACCTTTGGCTTTAAGTTTATTTTCTGTAATCAAACTTTTCAGCAGGTTTTGAGCTTCATTGTAAACTTTTTTTGCCTCTTCTCCTAAAAAAGAACAAAAAATGGTAAGAATGGCTGGATAAATAATTTTGAAGAAACTACAATTGTTGGGTGTTCACTCACAATGCAAACTGAACCTAAACAAATCGTATTATGATTTACCATGATGTGTCAACTTAAAATAAACTCACAGAATTTTTAAAGAAAGTAATCAAAAGTTTGGATTTTTTTTTAACCTGCAACCTTAAAATCTCTGACTTTGCTTTCCTTATCACATCTGTTCAATGGCTGCATGGCTATCAACAGTTTTACAGTGAGCTTTACTGCAAGCATTTGGATGAAAATAAATACTTCAGAAAAAGTATATGAATGTTTGTATATTTCCCAGTGATAGTATCTAAACATAGTATTTTCTCTTATTAAATTAGGAACATATAAACCATCTTATAAATCTTCTCTATCCACACACTGATTACAGGTGGCCCAAAATAATATCTTTCCATGGCAGAAGAAAATGATTTAATGAATGGCCTTTCAAAAATGAAAGTTGGATTAATGGAATTAGTTGTGTTCACTGTATGCCAAGATAAAGACAACATGAATTTACCGGTTACATACCGTAATTGTTTCATGGATTATAAATCTATCTACATCTCATCTGCATCACTAATTCCTTTGCATGTTTACACAACTACAAATATTTTAAATGATATTTAACCTAGTTTTTACATCCTCCACTGGAGAAAATGCTATTGTGCTTACTCACCCACTACTTTATCATTGAAGATTTTAGGGAATCCCCGGTTGGGATATCTGCCTCTAAGCTGCCAGACATCAAAAAATGGTTTCCAGTCAATATAGTCCACCAACTTCTGTAAGTCATAATCTTCAAATACTCTAGTGCCAAGGAACTGTGGTTTAACTGTAAAAGTTCAACACACAAATTTTGCACTTCAACGTATGTTTTTTACAACAGACTCTATTTTAATATGCTTTTAGTACAAACACTTAATGCTGAAGGGTTATTGTATGCTTAACTTCAATTAGCCAAGGATGTGTCTTTGGACTCTATTGAATGCAGGGAACATCAATTAATCCAACAAAGAGGACCGCTATTGACTATACATTTATTTCCCCTGAACCAACCAGCTGGAAAATAATAAGAATATGCGTATGATTTTTCTGCAGCATGAGATAACAAAAAAGAAGTAACAGAAATAATAAGTTGTTGTATATGAAAAAACATGACTTTACAAATCCCTCGGTTACTAAAGCTGTGGTGCCTTTCATCTGTCAGGGATGCTTTAATCTGGATTCCTCATGGCAACTTCGCAATTAACTATTCAGAGAATATAGAGCTGATTCATGGGAGCTGTTTATAATTCTCCACAAAAATTCCATATAGCAGTTTTAACCTCTTTGCTTCTAAACTTCATATAAGGCAGGCACAGATCAAGAATTCTTTTCATATGACTTTCTCTTAGTGTTTTTTGAATCTCAGTTATTCTAAATACATAGTACTCCTTTAAAGGCGCTAGCAATGAACATAGCAGATTGCTTGATTGATTAATTAACTGATTAAGTATTTTTTATCAGTAAGTAAATAAGGATCAAGTAAGAATCACATTTTTATCCTGCAATCAAATGACTCTTACAGAGAATGTCAAACTGATAAAATATTTACTGTACAAAATTCCATAAAAACAGTATATATAAACACCCACACCTAAAAATACAAATAATAAAAACAGAAGTTAAAGATGATGTGATAACATCAGGGAAAGGCTTCTCAAAGGAACTCCATCTTTAAAAGTTTGGGGGCTAGCCTGATCTCAACTGGGAGGCTATTCCACATGGTCAGCACTACCACTGAAAGCAGCATCTTCTGGCCTCAGCAATCTGAACTCTCCTCAAATGTGTCAGGAATAACGTTTTCTCTCTGTTGGCACTAATTGGTTGGGCCAATTCTTGCTGAAGTGAACAGTCCTAGAGAAATCCATAAGCCAAGCTATATTTCTTAAGGAAAGCGGCCGGCCAATCTTTATATACAAAACAGCCCTATTAATTCTTACATAAATTGAATATATTACTTAATTTTAAATTAAAATAAAGTTAATTAACTAGAGAGGCAAAAGAGCAATTTATAACAGTTTTCCAAGTAATTCTTTAAAAAATTAGACTCTTAAAATAAACAGAACGATATGGTAACTAGTTGAATTTCTGAGAGAAAAATTATTTACAAATTAATTTTCATTAAGTTGTAAAAACCGAAAACTAGATTTAAATCCAGTTTCAATTCACTATGGAGTTTTTTCCAAAAATATCTGTGTTCCTAATAGAAGAAAATATATCTACTGTAGCTCAGTATCTTCTAGCACTGAAGATGTTACCTAGTTGGGTAATGCAAATTCTGCAAGAAAACAACCATCAGAGAGCACTAAGGATTCTACATATCTTTATTTTGGTGAAGCAGAAAACAGTTTTAAAACTTAACCTGGTTTAGTCTCAGTTTTCCAGTCATAATAGAAACGTTTATTTCTTGCTTGCTCTAAAGACAAGTATTTTCTTTCCTATATATGGAGGGAAAAAATCTAGAGATTAGTGCTGTGCGATTTAAATCTAGCAGTTAATTTATTTAGATAAAAGAAAGCAAATGGAGCTAGCAATAATTAATACAAGGCACCCTTGTCAGCAGACTTTTTCCTAGAGTCACATAAAAGTGAATTGACAGCTACATAAATCAAATAAATTAATTATAAATAAATTTTTAAAAAACTCAGATTCCCAATAAATATCTCCAGGTCGAGACTGTAGGTCAGAATTCTCCATCTTCACCAGAAAGAGATACTCCGTTTTATACAGATCCAAACCCATCAGTCCCACCATCTGATAGAATAAAAAAAAATGAGTCCTCTTAAAAACAAAGGCAGAACTCAAGAAGGAAACAGGAAGAAGCTGGAAGTGAAGATTTGAAAAAGCACTGGTCCAAGAGTTTCCCACAACTTCAGATTGAAATCTGAATTTGGGGGGGGGGGGGGTTCTGGACAAAGAAGCAGAGGAGATAATATTACTGAAATTATTTTCATGTTTTGCCATTTGACCTTTCAATCACCAGTAAGGCAGTACTGGTGTTGTGACCATATCCCTTAGTCACAGACTAGGGTTTTAGGGAGGATATTAGATAAGATGTCCCCTGAAAGATAAATGATAGCATCTTGAATTAGCAAATTGCTAACACAAAGCAGGAGACAGGACCAGAGGTGAAAACCCAATGGGTTTCTGGCAGACATTTGACATAGCCAGACTTACACCCTACACAATGCTCCTGTGATATTAAAAAGTAGTTTTAGCACTATTTACCTTGAGTGAGTCATAATGATCCTGTCGAACATCTTCGTACTCTTCTCGTATTTCTTCAAAAAAGTCATCTTTTAGACTTTCATCTAAAAGCTGAGAGCACTGTAACAAATACAACATCATGATTAAACCTGTGATTGAGGCATGCTATCCAATATTTTTCAAATTCTCTTTTGAGAACTTACATACCCTAATGAGGTGACAGTCCAAAAAAAATAACTACCCTAACTTCTTTTGTAAAAAAATCACAGAATTCCTGATACTCATATTTTCATATGAGTACTATTTCAACTAAAAGGTTGCCAAGTGAATGTACTGAAGACCTTACTTGTAGACTTCAAATATGTAAAAAAATGAATTAAGAAAGCAGGTCTGAAATGATAAGATGATGAAGATTTTTCCCTTAATTCCTGGATGAAATGAAGGTTAACTATTTCCTTGAGTGGATGAAATTTAGGTGTACCTGATGAGAGGCAGTGTTTTGCCCTGGAATTGATAATTAAGTATTTCTTCCTATTCCCTCCCACTAGTTGCCCTGCTACCTTAAGAAGATTCACATCTGACCACATACACGAACTATGCACAGTCCAAAGGGGAGGGATTGAATTTTTAAAAAAGCATGATCCCACTGAAAAAGTATTAATGTGATGTCAGACCGCAATGTGAAAATACCCATCTCTTAAACCAGTCCCTTCACTATGCAAAAGGCAGACTAAAATGGACTGAGACACTGCTTAGTCAGTCATGGCTGAAGAAGCAATACAGAAGTCTAATAAATTCTGTCCTTAATTTTCTTGAATGTTAAAACCCGCTATCAGGGTTTTTTTCCTGACTATATAACCAAGGAAGAGATTTTTTTTCCTTAACACCCAAAATGAAGAAAAAGGAACTCAACAAATCTGAAAGTTCTTATTGCGAAGTTCAAAAGGAGCTTCGTGGAGTTCAGAACATTTACAAAGCGGTGGATTTCCATCAAAAATCTTTTAGAACATTTGGAATAAGGTTTCTGTACAAAGGCAAAACTGTTCAAAAACCAAAATGAAAAAGTAAGTTATCCAAATGAGCCAGCTGAAGCAATTAAGAATAAAATACTATAGAAATTGAAAGAAACTGAGATCATTCCTCACAGAATTCTCTATGAGTAAGGGTTGTTGCACAGTAATCAGGGTCCCTCAGGTTAAAATCCAACAATATTTTAGCAACCTATGTCGAGGAGAAAAAAGACATCTGCAGAGATCTGAAACTAGGACAGTTACTACTCATGTTCGTTTGAACTATCATTTCATGAGCGTATTTACTTATTACAGATTTAGGGGATTACAATTTGCAGAATTATCAATTAACATAGCCAAGACCGCTGAGTTATAATCTTTAGACATCTGGGATGCACCAGGTTAGAACAGTTTGGTATAAATTTTTAGATAGAAATTTTACCACAACTTACAACCACCACACTTTTGGAGGCATCGAGGACATGAATGACAGGAGCACTATACCGTGGAGCAATTTTTACAGCTGTATGAGTTCTGTAATAACATAAAAGAAAACATAAGAAAACAATAACTATATGAAGAAACAGTCAAAAGCATCTATGACACCTTCTTAGGTGTCTTCCAATTTCCCAAAAACTATAGTTTCATTTTCAGTGCTGCAAAGGTAATTCTCACTACACAATGGCACAAATTTGCATCATACATCTCATAAAAAATCAGGTACTTAATTCATAATTGACTGCTGTTAGATAGTTTTAAATTCTTCGTAGTTTAGGCCCATGATGACAAACCTATAGCACGTGTGCCAGAGGTGGCACCCAGAGCCCTCCCTCTGGGCATGCAGGCCATCGCCTCAGCTCTGCCGCGCATGCGCACGCACCTCCTACTGGCCAGCTGGTCTTCAGGTCTCTGCCGCACAGGCACAGGAAGCAGGGTGTGCACAGGAGTGGTGCATGCATGCACAGGGCGGGGCAAACGCATGGGAGTCACGCACAAGTACGGGAGTGGGGCATACACAGAGGTCATGTGCAGGTGTGGGGTCGCAAGGCTGTCACGTGCATGTGCGGGTTCGCAGGGGGGATCATGCACACATACGCAGGCATCACAGGAAGTCATGCACGCATATGAGGGGTGGGGCAGACGCATGGAGTATGCACATGTGTTGCATTTTGTGGATGCACGCATGCATGTTTTGGGAACTTGGTGGCAAAAAGGTTAGCCATCACTGATTTAGGCTTTCTCGTCCCATTACATTTTTTATCTTCAATCTATCACGTATTACAATTTTCCTGGGACCTTTGCCTGAAAATTTAGTTAATGCAAAATATGTATGGATTGATTCTCAATGTTGCAAAACCAAGTTCATTTTTATTGTATTAAATGTGTACTTGTACCGAAAATAAAATCAAGTTTATACATCTCTTTTTCAGTGAGGAAATCAATATCTTCTCTGAAACTTAATTTAGGATTCAGGCACTTGATTTTCAGACTTGGTACATTTAAAATGGTATAAAAATGATATAAAAACGGTATAAATAAACACAGCGGCACAGTGGTTATAGTGCAGTACTTCAGGCTACTTCTGCTGGCTGCCTGCAATTTGGCAGTTCAAATCTCACCAGGCTCAAGGTTGACTCAGCTTTCAATCCTTCTAAGATGGGTAAAATGAGAACCCAAATTGTTGGGGGAAATATGCTGACTGAAAACCACTTAGAGAGGGCTATAAAGTACTGTAAAGTGGTATATAAGTTTAAGTGCTGTTGCTATTGCTATTGCTATCTAATAAATATTGATTAAAATAATCTAAAAAGTTAATTTTGGAAATCATACTTTTTTACATAAGCAATTCTATGTATTTAGGTTAACTTCCTCTGCCCATAGCAAAAAAACCCACAATCTAACTTACTTGGAAGTAGTTGCGCCTCCAATCAGCAAAGGGATCCTTATTTCTAGTCTTTCCATTTCTTTGGCAACAAATATCATCTCATCCAAAGATGGAGTGATAAGACCAGACAAGCCAATTATATCTATAAATATAAATAGTCAAATATTTCCAACATTTTCTCTATGATTTTAGAATCTATGTTAAACTTTAAGGTAAAAATGCCATCCAGTTGTTAAATGAATCCATGGATCTGACTTAGAACTTTCTCCTAATTTTCTGTAGCTAGAGATTTCACCCTGGATTTTCAACTCATGTGTGAAATGGGTAGATTAAAATTTCTAAATATCTCAAGTATCTATGGTGAATGTGATATTGTTGTCTTTTTAACAACACATTTAAAAAATATTTGAACTTTAATCTTTAAACTACCCTAAATATTTTGGTGAAAATTAACATAGAACCTAAATAAATCTGAATTCTATAAGCTACATTTTTACATGGTAAAGTAAATCATTGCACTGAGGTTAAGCCAAAATAACCACATCTGCCATTGGACTATTTAATATCAAATATAAATTTTATCTATTTTTCAAATTTACTGTCTCCCAATTTTTCTGACAAATCCTAATGTATTTTAAGGATTCTGTTTTCAAGAAGGGAGATTGTACCAGTTATCATCTTAGTTTACATTCTTTTAGTGAGCTTAGTGAGAACTACAATTTGAAGATGCACATTTTCACATAATGTAAATATATTCTTGAAGCTCACAAAACTGGACAAATACAAATCAAATTTGTGAGTACCTGCTTTGTTTTCAAGAGCAGCTTTAAGTATCTTGTCACATGGTGTCATAACTCCCAAATCAATAACTCTGGGGAAGGAAATGGCAGTTTGCTAATCAATTTGTACATATGGTCAATTAATCCATGTCTGTTAATAGTCCACAAAAAAAGATCAATCATTCTGTGAGGAAGCTCAAGAGAACATTTGGCTTGTAATCTTCCCTTATACCTGAGCCTTTTTATACAACACCTGCCCCATTCTTAATTATTACTGTACTTCCTTGAGTTACACTTCATTTCAAGATAGCTTGCCATATTGCAAATTCTGGGGGCTTTGACCTATGAACTGGCTACCCAATGTCCAGACAAAAATTCCCAGATTAAAAATATATCTGAATATGCTCAGTTTGGGAGAAATTGAATAGTTTCAAGTTCAACCAGGTACTTTGATCAAATTTCTGCAGAGCTTTTATGCTACCCTATACACTTTCATAATTTATTCCAAAAAGTTCTTGAGATTAAATTTAAAATACTTGAGGCCAAAATCTTCTGCCTTTGTGGTGATGGAACAGTTAACTGGCCCATGTTTTTATTATAGTACACAGTATTCTGTAGAAATTCATGCAAGTTTAATACATTTACAAAGAAAAAATACATGTCTGCCCAACTCACCCACAATTACTCTGGTTGGCTTACAGAAATAAAACCCCAAATACAAAACCCAACAAACCTTCACTGTCCCTACCACCCCAATAGCAACAATCAGACAAACCACTCCAAATCACCCTGGGGTACCCAGGTGTGCTGACAAAACTATGTCAGCCTTTACTAAATCTTTTCCTCTGTGAACAGATAAACTCTATATATCCCCTGGTTTTTAGACTTGGTACTTTTTAAATGATATAAATGAATATATCTAATAAATATTGATTAATCTAAGCTGCCCTCAGAAAGCTATCACTTTAGCCAAATTATTAAATGTCCCACTTGCAGGAGGCATTTCTAGCCTGTTAAATAATTACAGTACAAGGAGATATGTGCAAGATCAAAAGGTCAAGTCTCATTACCTGAAATTATTGCAGCCTAGTACTACTCCTACAATGTTCTTGCCGATATCGTGGACATCGCCTTTCACAGTAGCTAACACAATAGTGCCTTGGTAAGGATCCTGCAAAAATTAAGCCATTTTCAGAATTTATGTAGGCTTCGTTTCTGAGCAATTCCTATCATATGAATGAATGCTTTCTTTATTGCAACAACTGTTACGTTCAACTATTCGAAGCAGAGACAAATCCATATGAATCTCATTTGTTTTTTTATTTCTGAATAAACAATTTACTTAATTCAGCTAAATCATAGGATGGGAATTCTCCAGCAGTCAAAAGGGCCTGCCCCAAACCGTTGTACAACTTGGAAGAAAACCCCTGCTGACAGACACAAAATAATATTTAACCTACATAAGACAGGATAAGATAATAAACAGAAGAATGAAAAAGACTATTTCAGTGCCCCTATAGCCCAATTCCCTACATCGGTGGGAGAATCAGTATGATGTAATGATTAAAAGGGAAAGCTTGGAGAACTAGGTGAACCTGGATCTTTGAAAGACCAGGTATTGACTCTTGGGTAGAGGAATTGCTTCTGAAGTGAAAAGGGTGCAATTGTGACGGAAAGACAAGCACAGCAATTAGCCTAGGTAGAGAGGATTGTAGTCCACCTCCTTTGACTATGACAGTAAGGAGAACTTTCCTCCCAAATAGTGATCCTTTCTTTTCCTCACCATTACCAAAACCTAAGGAAGAGAGTCTCCCCCTGTTTTCTAATGATGTCCTTGGCCCTAGCTTGCACCACAGAGCTTTTGGACAGGTTCTTCTCTCCATTGTTATAGTCCACAGTGAATGAAGACCAAAAGTGAGAGGAGGACTGTCCGTGAAACTGATTTGGAACAAAAGTAAAGGAATAAGTGAATGACTGATTACAAACAACTGATTTCAGATTATCTGTACATGATATTTATTTGAGCTGGGCTATGAAGTTTGGGTGAAAAAATAATCTCTATTAGTGTTTATTAAAAATAAAAATAGGAATATTTCTGCTATTTTAAGACCCTTTCTTTTCTTTCAACTCTTTGATACAATGAATATCAATCTACATTTGGTTATGGCAACCATGTTCTTACCATCATGCTGCCACAACTATAATTTTGAGGTCCCAGATTGTGGGGGCAATATGCTGATCCTGTAAACCACTTAGAGAGGGCTGTAAAAAGCACTATAAAGCGGTATATAAGTCTGTGCTATTGCTATGATGTTTTGTCCATAGCACCAAAAAACTGGGGAGTTCTTGGTTAGCATTTAGAGAAGATGGAGACAACCTATATGCCATCCATTTTGGTTTGTGACTGTGACTCCCACCAGTTCAATCAATTTCAATTTCAATTTATTAGATTGATGCATGATAAAGATTATGAAATTATAATGCAAACTATCATAAGAATGGCAGATTGTCAACTCCAGACTTACTAGACTTGAAAACTTTGGACTGAAATGCTCGCTAACCATAATGTGTTATCTTAGGCTTGTCATTATGTCTCAGCCTATCTGTCCTTAATTAAGACAGAATGAGAACCAAGAGCATCATATATAAAGAAAGATCTTTCCCCTAGCAAGGAATCACCTTGCATCTTAGGCCATTTTCTGCAACTCAACAGATCACAAAGTGAAAAATACAGCTGTTTCTTCAATCCATTAATTTGATCCTTATGAGAATAAAATTTAACAATATTATCGCTGTGGGAATCAGGCTTTCTGAATACAAAACACAGGGGTCTTTTAAAAACTACTTTTGTCAAAAGAACAGAACATTTCTCATGGCTTCAGTAAAGGAATTATTTGTAAACAAGAATCTATCAGGAGCACAAATGACTGTTACTCAATAAAAAGAAGTAGATCAGAACATTGTAGCACAGCCTTGTCCAACCTGGTGCTTTCCAGATATGTTGGAACCACAACTCTCTAAATTCTTAGCCATAATGGAAGCAAGCAGCCTTAGCATTTTCTCTGCTGAAGCCCCTGCTTCTAGGATCCTCTACTGATTTCTTCAGTGAATATTTTCATATCAATGTTTACACATTAATTTCTTCAAGCCAAAAGTGTTTCATTAATCTATATATGATAGGGCATATCCATGTTTTTAAATTTGTTTCTTCTTATTCATGAAAAACATGAATAAGTAAGTGCTGGGGAGATGGTTTTAAAAAAGAAACGGGCACACACATAAATCTTTGCTTCTTTTGTTGTTGTTGTTAGTTGTGAAGTCGTGTCCGACCCATCGAGACCCCATGGACAATGCTCCTCCAGGCCTTCCTGCCCTCTACCATCTTCTGGGGTCCATTTAAGCTCACGCCTATTGCTTCAGTGACTCCATGCAGCCACCTCATTTTCTATCATCCCATTCTTCTATTGCCCTCAATCTTTCTTTTTTTTTGCTTCTTTTAGCATACTATATTTTGCTAATGTTGGCATGTTTTTCTCAAATGGGGCCCTGGTGTTCAAACAGGTAGGAATTCTGGGAAGAGATTCGTGGAAAAAGTCACCATGTCTGTATAACTCTGGATCTTTAAGGCTGTACCCTCCCCGACCCCCAATATTTATCCTGATTACAGCATAAGCTAGTTTTCCAAGCAAACAGGTATGCAACCCCTATATGTAACTTGCATTATGAGGCATCTAGGGGAAGAAATCAACAGCATAAAGCAGGCATGCACAGCCAGGTTCTCAAAACCCTTTTAAATAGCTGTTGCATATATTGCATGAACATAAAAATATTAAGACTTCAGTCCTGGCTGCCATCTTGAAACTGTTATCTTCCCTTACAAATACCTCTGCTGGCAACATTAATACCTCTTGTTCATTAATGCAAACAAAAGCTTTGATGCCTGAGGGTTTTTGTGTTACTATAATGCTTAATTTTTTCTGTCTTCTTAAAATGTAGCAGAATTTGGGGGAATATGTCAAGGTTCAGCATAATTATGCATTATACTCATGAAAGCCTGCGTGACTGGAGCTGAAGGGCATGCTCATTTAATCAAGCCAGGAAAAAAACAGTCACAGTGGAATGGTCAAACAATAATCACAGGCCTAATTGCTAAAGGAATCCTAAAACTGATGGGAAGGGGTGGAATGGGCTAAGCTCAGACTAGGCTGCAATGTGGACCAGTGCATATATTTATTCTTAAGACATCTTCAGGATAAAAACAAGATAATTTCCAACATTAAATGATTTGAAGAGGAACAGGACTAAATAGCTTTCCTCTGTAATCCTGCACAAGCCTGCAGCAAAGCCATCCATTCTGAAAGATAATAACCAGTGCTCTATATTTGCTGTTCTTCTGGCACTACAGTGTGTATTCTGGGAGGTAACTGCACTCAGGAGAACTTCTATGCCAGGAGATATGCACCTCATTTCGAGATAGGACAGCAGCAAACACTCCAATGATAAAATTCATATTCAGAGGCCAGCAGATTCCCACACACACTAGAATAACAGCTTTTAGCATTTCCAAAAGGCTGTAGCATATACCAACTATTGACAAGTAATAATACAGGACTGGCCTAATTCCATACTGATTCACAACACACTTGTCCCTTTTTAAATAAACATGTGGCTGCTAAATAAATACATCTTAATGCTAGTATGCTTCTTGATTGTTGTGTTTTTCACTCAACATTTTGCTTTACTCATTTCATTCCCTTCCCAAATGCCAAAGACAACATAAAATTCACAATTTGTTCTTAAATCAACCCAGCCCTCGCAACAATTTGAACTACAAGAACAACTGCTGTTATTTCATTTTTTTTCATGCCTGTTAGGATTGAAAGAAATCTGCTACAGCACAAAGCATCAGGTTTCTTCCAGCTTCATGATTGCTTCCAATGAACAACCACACATTAGCTTGACAGATGCTTCCTAAGACAAGAGTCTGCAGAGCATGGAAGTCCAAGGATTTTGTTTTCTCTGCTTTTGGAAGCGAACCAATCTGATTCACACCTCCCAAACTAATTTGCATTTCTCCAGAATCCATTTTTCAACTTCAAAACTGCATTGTGTTATACATCAAACCACAAAATGCTTTTAAAACAAGAACAGTACAGATTTTTTTTTTAAAAAATGTCAATAAAGAGAATAATAGGACTGGCACAGATTTACAAATGCATTTAGTGACATCAATATTAAAAGGTCTGATTCATCCATCTCTTCCCTGCTGATTAACTGGGACTCTCTAGTAACAACTAGCACCCCTTTGCTCCATAGCTTTTTGCTCAGAAACAATACTTTGAAGTGAGGCTGTATGAGATTATATAGACAGGCAATCCCCCAAATGAAGGGGAGAGCTACCCAATGGGAAGAAGGGGCATAGAAACAAAGCTGGCAATGGAGGTAGACCACATCAGTAGAAAGCTCTCATCGCTGAAAATAATGCTGGAGAAAAACATAGCTCAACAGAGAGGGGCAAAAACTGTTCTTGCTACTGTTATTATTATTTTTTCCTGTTGAACATTCATTCAGTTAAATATCAAGTTTATGACTATGGATCCTTATGTAGCATACTATTGCTATTTATTTTATTGGCAAAATATCAAATGGACAACTTTATGTTTTCCAATCAGCTGCCCATTTCTGTGACTGAGAGCTCATGTAAGGGGATCTATTTATTGCAGAAGTTGCTGCCATGACGTGCCATGAATTCCTGACCAACACAAAAATCTATAACACAACAGCAACCAAAATTAATTTAAGAGATTCAAGGATTGAAGTGCAAACTCACATCTTCTTCTGTGCTACCAGACAATGCACGTAATTCTTCTCTTTCCTTCTCCATGAATGGGATAAGATGACCCACTGCTTTCTTCATAACTCTAGCAGATTTAATCACCTGTATATTCAGATTCAGAAAAAGACCTATGAGAGTGTTCAAAAGTTTATTCAGGATTATAGCAACCATACCAGAGAAAATTACCAATAAATATCAACTAAGTAAACTAGTAATTTCTAAGCAACTCCTTTACCAGTTTCTCCATTTTCTGCCATTTTAGAGAAATGCTTCCAATACATCACATTCATATAGAATAGAATACTTTATTTGGCCAAGTATGATTAGACACACAAATACAGTGGGGCAAAAAAGTATTTAGTCAGCCACCAATTGTGCAAGTTCTCCCACTTAAAAAGATGAGAGAGGCC
>JAOYMU010006871.1:0-17964 GCA_025802295.1 Psammodynastes pulverulentus | reverse complement strand
GATTTTACAGTATCCTTCCCCTGCCACACCCACCAAGCCACGCCCACAGAACCGGTAGTAAAAAAAATTGAATCCCAACACTGCCCCCCACCCTCTTTTTAAAAAATCTTTGTGAGAAGTAGGGAGGGTTTTTTCTAATATACTTTCTCAGATTACAGTTCTGGTCCAGCTCTGCTTTCTTTTTATCTCACCATTGTCTTAATAAAGGCTCTTCCTACTGTTCCTCGAGGTTATCCTTTCTGTCCATTTCACCTCTTTATGGAAAAAAGGATGTGCTTTTTCACAGAGCAGGGAGAGATTATCTTTCTCCCTTCTGAGGAAATCCCAACTTTCTCTCTTTTCCTGATATCTAACGTATAGGGATAAACAATCACTTGCTGCTACTTTGGACCATAGTTGTTAGTGAAGCACTTAATCCTGTAAGGCAGCTAATGATGATTCAGCTTTGCTGTGCATGCAGGGATCAGCACCTCCTATGCTATGTGTGTCCGCTATGATGGAGTGGAAGTGGAAGAAACCTACTGTGATGCATTGACTCGTCCTGAACCCACCCATGAATTCTGCGCAGGCAGAGAGTGCCAGCCTAGGTGAGTGGAAAGAGCCAGCCCTTGGGAAGGCATTCTGGAACCTGTGTGATGTGTGTGCAGTTGGAATACTGAAATTAAACCTTATCGCTTAAGCTAGCAGAAGATAATGTGAAATATTTTTCCTGTCCCTTTTGTTTCTTGTGCAGATGCAAATGTATGAAAATTGCTATGGAAGTTTTAAGGGTTTTGAATTTTGAGGGAAATGTTCCTTACAGAGCAGGCAGAATTGCTCCTACAAGGAGAAAAACGAGAGGCAACTATAATAGATCTTTATGGAAGGACCTTTGATTTAGGAGTCTGTATAGATCCTTAGCCAGTTTTATTGTTTATTTTTTCCTTTGCATTAAACTATGCCCAAATTACCTTTTCTTTCTCTTGCCATTGCTTCCTATGTGGAGGTGGGAGACCAGCCAGTGGAGTGAATGCTCAAGAACCTGTGGTGAAGGTTATCAGTACCGAATTGTGCGGTGTTGGAAGATGCTGGCTCCAGGCTTTGATAGTTCAGTCTACGATGACATGTGTGAGTCAGCTGGGCTAACCAGGCCCATGGAACGGAAATCATGCAAGAACAAAGTTTGTGGGCCGCAGTGGGAGTTGTCAGAATGGTCTGAGGTATGTTGCTCACACACACATACACACACACACACACACACACACCAAAGAGCTTGCACAAAATTAAGACAGTGCTTGGGATTAAGGAAACAGTTAAGTATGCATCTCTTCAGAGATGCAATTGAATGTTTCTTTTAGATACCTGAGTTTAGAAACAAGTGCAGATAAGGTGACAAGATGCACAAAAGGACAGAGCACCAGCATCCTTCCTTAGCTGTGCAGAAAAAGAAATGTTAGCAGGTATAATTTATCATGAAATTTTCATCCGATAGTAAAAGTGCAAGTATTGTATTTGGCCCAGAGATGGTATTCAGCAGGTTCTGACCAGTTCTGGAGAACCAATAGCAGAAATTTTGAGTAGTTCTGGAGAACCGGTAGCGGAAATTTTGAGTAGTTCGGAGAACTGGCAAATCCCACCTCTGACTGGTCCCGTCCCCATTTATTCTCTGCCTCCCGAGTCTCAGCTGATCAGGTGGGTCTTCTTTTGTTGCCCTGCACAGGAGAACTGAGCTGGAAATCAGGTTAGTGCGGTGGGGAGGGAATGGGATTTTGCAGTAACCTTCCCCCAGGAGTGGGGTGGGAATGGGGATTTTGCAGTATCCTTCCCCTGCCACACCTACTAAGCCAAGCCACGCCCACCAAATCACGCTAACCAAGCCAAATCACTCCCACCAAGACACACCACATCTACCAAGCCACGCCCACAGAACTGGTAGTAAAAAAAAATGAATCCCACCACTGATTTGGCCACTGATATTTTTTTCTCTTCCTTAATGGAAATGGAACAGCCTCTTCCTTAATAGACTAAAATCTGTTTTACAGAAGGGTACCAGTTATTAGCCATTAAATTTAAAAATTGTATAATATTGGCCCACATGATGGTCTCAATGTTTTGCAGAGATGGTCCTAATCCTGGGTCCACACAAGTTGTGGCAAGGCAGGATGAACTACAAGTGTGAGGACCAAGGTATTATTATTCATTTGCATTTTCCAAATACATTCAGTACGTATCTTAGCTAACGTTTGGTATAAAATACTGACCTGGCAGGACTGTTGATTAAAAGAAAGAAAAAATGCAAGCGCGCAATCCTTCTCCACTCTTCCTTTAATGAATGCAGTAGCTTCAAAAAGCACTTTCATTTTTGGGAAAAACAATGCTATCAATGACTGTGAAGATATGTTATTGAACTTTGCTAGTAAAAATATGTTTGATATCACAGTTCACGGCACCGATATAAACTGTTCAGGAATCTAGAGGTAGAAAAATTACTAGCTACTCTCACCCAGCTCTTGTTCTTTACATTTTACTCTTTGTTTCAAATTACCCTAAAAAGCAGTGAATAACTGTAAAGATTCAGGGACATGAAATAACAACTCTGTGTATGAATTATGATTTCTGAAAAATAATCTGCATAGTTCCTGAATAGGCTGTTGGCTGAAATCCATCTCAGGTGTGGATTAATGGGGACACCATATTGGCAAGTTGGAAGTCAGGCACAATCTGTTCTGTCCTAGTTCACACAAGGAGAACTTGGGAGGGATTTAGTATGTTTATTTCACAATTAACTCCCATGTAGCATTCCCCAAACCCCAAGTCAATTTCCCACAATTTGTGGGAGCTTAAGAGTAGCAACCTCGGTGACCGGATGTCTTCCAGAAAGGGCACCAGGAGTTCACCTCAAGGCATGGCTAACAGGCAATCTGACACCTGAAGCACAGGCAACAATAAGACAGCCAGCTGGATGCAAAGTAGCAAGGCTGGAGCACAGAACAGGTGGCTGACAGGGAGCAAACCAAAGAGGGTGGCAGTTGTTCTTCATCAGAGTTGGCCCACTGCTGCTGTGCCTCACTGGTCTCTCCCTCCTCTGATTGCATGGGCAGCTGCTCAGCTGATTAATCACTCATTCCACTTCCGGATGTCCTGGGACTGCATCCCTTTCTGCCGCAGAACTCTCCCCAGTCTCCAGACACCCCATGTCGCTGCCCCTTTCTGATGGTCCCGGCTTGTCCTCCTCATTGGAGTAAGCCTCTGGTGTGGCCATAACACAATCTTTGATTTGAATTCAAGTGATAACTGAATTGGATAAATTGGATGGTACTTTTTTCTTAATTTGGCTGGGGACTTGAGCATCAAGAGAGTTAATGCTACAGCAGTAAGGTTGAAGATTAATTTGAGATCTCACACCAGGCCTTTTAGTAGATGTACCTTCCTGCATCTATCAGATACATTTTATTTCCCCTGTGATATCAAGCTTTTTGTCTGAAATTGAAGACAATTGGCATGGGGAGGCGGGGGGAGACAAGAGATAACGTTCAAGAGCAGACTGCACTACTCCAGGAAAAGGGCTACCCCAAATTCCATTTTGACAGTAGAGTCCACAGTAACTGAATTATGGGTGCTGAAAATCTGCTGCCTGAGGCACCTTCTTCATTCTGCCTTTGTCAGGAAAGCTTGTATAAACTGAATTGTTAACATTCAGTGCTTGAGTAATAGTCATAATATGTAAGTATAGCCGGGCAAAAGAAAATGTGATGGGTAAATTTGGCAATAATGTGATTTTATAACTCTATCTTCATCGTTGCTGGCACATTCCACGATCTTTTGTCTCTTCTGGTTCCCACTTCTTTACAGTGTTCTGCTCGGTGTGGCAGTCAAGGGACAATGAGAAGAGAAGTGCGCTGTTCAGTTGAACCCAAACTCTGCAATCAATCTACAAAGCCTGTCAATGAGAAGGAGTGTTTAGGTCCTCCCTGTGACAGACACTGGGCTGCTTCTGACTGGGGGCCGGTGAGTCAAGACTGATTTGTGTGTGTGTTTTTTATTAGAATCTTCATGGAAGGGTTGGGAATGGGAAATATTCTAATTAATTTTAGGGAGGCATAAAGATAGCCTTTAAGAAAATATTCAGAAAATGCCCTGGTCTGGAAAGGAAGATAGTATTAAGAAAAGATTCCAGAAGACTCCTTCCTGTCTCACTAGGGTAAAAGAGAGAAGAAAGGAGAAACATAATCAAACTTGCAAGAGTCTGTTCCTGTAGCTTATCTCAATCCATTCTAGTCGTCCTGTGGAATCAATTTCCTGCTCTGGCTGATACTAATTCTAGTCTAGAATAGAAAGTGCCTGTATGTTTTCTAAAATTATTGTAGAAATCATGTGGGTAGAGGCATCCTTTCAAAAGTAAGACCAGTTCTGCATGTCTAATATAGTTTGTCCAGAATTTCAGAACTAAAACGTGCCAAAAGTCTTAGAAGTTATGTCTTATATTGGTCCATCTAGATCCGTGATGACGAACCTATGGCACGCGTACCATAGGTGGCACGCAGAGCCCTTTCTGCGGGCTTGCAAGCCATCGTCCAGCTGGCACCGTGCACGTGTGTGTGCTTCCTGCCGGCCAGCTGATTTTCAGCCCGTTTCCGTACTTCCCGTACTTCCGGAAGGCCCATTTTTTGCCCTCCCCAGAGGGTGAAAATGGCCTCCCCTGGGCTCTGGAGGCCCTCCAAAGGAGGCGGGGAGGGTCACATGCACATGCAAGGGGGAGCGGGGGAGGTCGTGCATGCATGCGTGGGGGATGGGGCACACATGGTGTGTTGTACGTGCATTGCATTGTGGGTACCAGCATGCACACGCACATGCTATTGCTCCGGTGTGCGCTTTTGGCACACCACAAGAAAAAAGTTAGCCATCACTGATCTAGATCAAAGGCTACTACTAAACCCAGTTACCTTGAAAAGTCTCATTATTTCTTCAAGTGCTCAGGTTTGTGTGGTGAGGGACGGATGAATCGCTTGGTCACCTGCCGCAATGTGGAAGGGAAGTTGATCTCGGAGTCTCAGTGCAATCCCAACACTAAACCTCTGGCAACCTACCCCTGTGGAGATAAGAACTGCCCTGCCCATTGGGTCGAGCAAGAATGGGACCATGTGAGTTTGCATCGGATCACACCTCTCTGTTCTTAAGGAAGGCACTTGAAGTTATTGCTGCCAGTCCAAAATCAAATTAAAAATTTGGTTCCTTTTAGTGAGAGTGTCTATTGGCTAATTTAGATGCTCTTCAGAGCTTTCTTTTTATCTATACTTCCATCATGCAGTTTCAAATCAGGGATTCAAACAGTGGGTTGTCCTTTTGCCATTTGTCAGCCGGGAGTGGTTGGGGGCAGATTTGGGGATTGTGTCAGTTCTCTGACCATGGATGGACTGGGAGATAGTGTAGCAAACTCCTAAACAACGATTGGGAGATATAAGGATGCTCTGGTCCCTTTGAGCTATTCCTAGATTGACATTCAGTGTTAAGCCACCTATCTGTTTCTGACGCCGGCTTAAATCATTTCCGCCTCCCTTTCTTCTTTTTGTCATTAGCCTACCCATCATCTGGTAGCTTAGGAGAAACAAACTTTTTGCACTGGAGCTACTTTTTATTCTGCATTTATTTTACCTAGTTTAGTTTTTCCTTTCCAGAATAAAACAAATATCTAAACATGAAAAATAAACAAAAGAAAAAGGTAGCTTTCTGAATGGCACGAAGAGGTAAATATTCTTTTAAGGAAGAGGTTTATTTTTTTCCTTTTGCAATATCAGGTATCTGCATTAAACATAATTTCAAGATACATATATACCAAAAACTATAGAAAATACAAAAAAAACCTACTACTGTGTAAATAAAATGTCAGGTATCATACATGTGAAAGTTTGTCATAAATAAGCAGTACACCAAGTTATAATTCATTGCTATTCAGGTAAATTATAAAATTCAACCAAGTTTGATTAAATTGTGGTTCCTGCTTCTGAAATCTCATTAATTTTGATTTTGTCATTTATTTTTTTTAAAGTGGCAGTAGAGAGGCTTTACTAATTCACAACTCAGTTTATATATTATCTTCAGTTTTCCTTACAGAATCATCTATCCCAGAGTTCTCCAACCTTTCTGGCTTTGTGGATCACCAGGGGGCGGGGAGGATGACTCTGCGCGAGTGGCAGGCAAGAGCACATGCGCAACCCCATTTCCATAAGTGGGTAGCACACGCACTTGACGCTTGTGCAAAGGGAGCACACACACATGTGCTCTCCTGCTACTCGCACAAGTGTGGATGCACTCGCTCACTCGCCACTTCTGTGGCCTGGTTTCAAATTGCTCAAGGCCCGGTAGTGAGGTGCGGCCCCGGGGATTGAGGACCCCTGCTCCATGCATCCTAAGCAGAGGCAGGGTATCTTACTGAGATTCCTTCTTCCCCTCATCAGCCTATAAGCTCACTATTTTAATTACAGTAATTCCTTAACTATAGTTTTACCTATGTTAGTATTTGATATAGCTGTTTCCAGCGGTAGGTTTCAAAAAAATTTCCTACTGGTTCAGAGAGTGTGCTTCGCATGCGCAGGGATCCCTCTGTATCAACGCTGGTGAACTGTGCTGTTTTTAAGCTCAGGTGAGGCGCGGCAATCCGCTCTGCTGTGCGAATCAGAATATAGGAGAGGTAAGAGCGGGGGCGGGGCCAACCAGAGATGGTATTTGCCAGTTCTCTGAACCAGTCAAAATTTTCACTACTGGTCCACCAGAACCGGTCCGAACTGGCTGAATACCATCTCTATTGTTTTCCCTTATTTATTTAACTCTCTTCTTTTTCCCCTTTACTCTAAACCTGAATATTTTTAAAAAGGAAAACAGTCTGTATAATTTCTGTTGCTCCATAACTCAATGCAGGGTTCTTATTTAGTCTTCCACTTGTAGTTCAACCTGCTTTCCACAGTTCCACAGATAAACCATAGATGGCTTTCGTCCTCTCTTCTTGGAAAGCTTTGTCAATAAGCTCTGCATCTCAACTGAAATTGAAATAACTTGCTATCCTTGTAATATAAAAACAATTTATTTGAGAGGAGAGTCCCATTTGTATTCAACCTCAGTCTGCATAGGTTTTTTTTCTAATTGGTTTTAATTCCTTCCCTTGTAGCAGTGTAGCTACACTGATATTTTGGAAAAAGAATATTCTCCAGTCCGCGTATTTTTCTCATAATTTTATCTTTTATATTTGGGTTCACAAATCTAAAAAAAAAAGTCTCTAGGTTTTCTTGTGTGTGTTCCCAGGAGAGTAAACCGGATGAGCACATTCAATATCTTTATCCATTAAGTTCATAGTAGAGCTCTGGTAATTAATTTTAGAGATGAGATAAATAGTCAAATTTGTTTGTTCTGTTTTTCTCCACCATTCCTTTAATCCTTAAATTATTTCTCCTGCCACGATCCCGTAAATCTGCCAACTCAGTCTTTATTTCAGAAATATTCTTTGGAGCCTTGTCTATCTCAAGAGTATTATGTGTAGCCATATCATAAACATTGCTGCCTTTCAGAGCAGTATCTGCTATTTGCATTTTCTTAAATTATTTATTCATTTGCTCTGACATATCTGCCAAGTCTTTAGATACTCCTACAGTATGTTAGTCCTATTCCGGATTCTGTCCAGTGATGTCCATATCAGACATCCGTCCTTGACCACTTAGTGCTTTGCCCCGTTGCTGCTTCTTCATGGCAAAGAACCATCTCAACCGCCTTCAGGTCTTCCAGAGAAGCTTTCGTTGAGCAGATTGAACTTCTTGCTTTACTTATCTCACTATTTGATAAAATAAGGGAACGTGGCTATATTTCAGAAAATAGCTGGATCAGGGGAAGAGAGGAAAACTCAGCATGCCATCCTGGTAAGTGGTTAGCGACGCCCAAATGTAACTCTGCTCTAGCAGTATTGGAATTTGGACTACAAAGGTAGTCCTCGACTTACAACAATTCGTTTAGTGGCTGTTCAAAGTTACAACAGCACGGAAAAAAGTGACTTATGACCATTGCAGCATCTCCATGGTCACGTGATTTACTTTTGGATGCTTGATAACTGACTCATGTTTATGACGGTTACAGTGTCCCGTCTTTTGTGATTTTCTGACAAGCAAAGTCAATGGGGAAGCCAAATTCATTTAACAGCCGTGTTACTAATTTAATACCTGCATTGATTCACTTAACAAAAGTCGTAAAACGGGGGAAAACTCACTTAACAAATTTCTCACATAGCAACATAAATTCAGTTGTGGTCGTAAGTCGAGGACTACCTGTATTAGGGTTGTTGTTGCCATTTATCTATTTAAATCATTAACTATCTTCAGCAAAACTCTTGCATTGTTAAGCCCAAACCCACCCTATTGGATTAATTACTGGCAGCCTTCCAAATGAAAAGAAGGAGCCCACTATGGGTTGGTCATGCAGAGGCTGTTGCTTTTTAATGCAGATGGAAAATGGTGCTTTGCTTTCTCCGTTGCAGTGCAATGCCACTTGTGGCCGAGGTGTCAAGATGCGGACAGTGCTGTGTGTGGGATTAGAAAATGGCCTGTACAAGGAGTATCCTGAGAAGCGCTGTGAGGCTTTCCCAAAGCCAGAAATACAAGCCCCGTGTTTCCAGAGACCCTGTTCCACATGGTTTTCAACCTCTTGGTCTCAGGTAGATGGAGAAGCTACATCAACCTGGCGAGGGGAGAGAGCTGCTGGAGTTTGAAACAGGATTGGAGGGAAATGGCAAGGAAGATTCCCCCTGAACAACACTTTAATAGGATAAAATAAGGGGGAGGGGGGGTTGTCTCTGTTTCATCCATTGAGATCCCCAGCATTGCTTTCCAAAGCCCTGTTTATTTTGAGTTTGTAGATACTACCTTTCTGAAAAGCATTATGGCAGCGCGCAACATTCAAAAAGATGATCATAGAACATTTTTTTAAAAAAACAGAACAAAATACAATAAACATTTATAGAACTCCAAGATTCAACAACGTTGTTTTATGCTTGTGTAAAAGCACCTGGGGCTTGACTGCAACTGTAAAAGGAGGCACGCCCTCTCATTTGGTTGTGAGGCACAAGACAACCCTTTCATTTACGCCTGGCAGATTGTATTGTGCTCTGATTAAGTGAGCTGAAGGGTATCTGTATCCAGAGCCCGATGCAGTCATCTAAAGAGGTACCCAGGACAGAAGTAACCCTTGCTGGATCGGGAAAGATAAAACACAATTGGACAAACGTATAACTTGCTACTGCTGCTATCTGGAGATGCAGCAATCAGACAAAAGTAGCTGTGCAAACATTCCTGACCTTGCCATACCTATAGATGCTTAAATGTGGTCCCAGTATTAGAGTAGTAAATTAATTTAATTCCTTTGGCTTCGTTTCGTTTCATTGCACTTTCAATATTTTTTCTTTATTTTTTCTTTATTGATTTTAATGTAATGTCTTTGATTGTTGTGAGCCACCCAAAGCCATTGAGAGTTGGGTGCCATACATATTTAGTAAATTATTATTACAATTAAAATTTTAAGTTAGAAATCACACTGGCAAAGTTAGCATTGCTACTATTTTCTAGTTAACTATCTATGCTTGCCCAAAGTGACACAGTTCTTGAGGATAATTATGAAGCAGCCCTGTGGGATTTCTTTTCATGTCCTTCTCCATTTGGTTGAGCTGTACATCCATATGTACAGAGAGCACTTTTTTTCTCTCATCCCTTGCAGTGCAGCAAGACTTGTGGCACTGGCCTGCGTTTCCGTGAAGTGAAGTGCTACCAAGGAGAAACTTTAGGCCAAGGCTGTGAGTCAACTTCCAAACCTGAAGCCAGGCAAGCTTGCCAACTACAGCCGTGTCCCACCGATGCTCCAGGTAAAAAGCAACATGTCAGGGGCTCTAGCTTAAGGAAGTAGAGAGTATTGTAGCTCTTGAGCTAAGCTAGCCCTCGGTAGTGAAGAAGTTGACAAGGCCGTAAACCCACACAACCAGTGCTAGGATCACCTGTGATGCTAAGCTAAGGCATGATGTGGCTATCTGGTTAGTTTGAAACTTAGTGCAGTGAGGGAACCCAGTTTTGTGAATAATAGAAATGGTGGCCAAGCAGAAAACGGTGGAGCTGCCAATTTCTGAATCCAGAAGGACTGGCAGGCACATAGAAAGAGATAGCGAAGACCACCATGCCAAGAAGCTTAAAGAAGAGGCTAACTCTCATAGGAGGAAGATGTGGAGAAAGAGAGAAGATGAAAGAGTATGTGTGCGTTTGGAACTGCAGACATAAGGAAAGTTGCATGCACCATATCATTCTGGATGAGGTAGCCCAATTGCAAGAGTATTCAGGTGACCCACCCTCTATCTAACCTTTCTGCTATGTTTTCCCTCTACAGACGAAGACTGTGATGACAAAGCAACAGCTAACTGTGTGTTGGTCCTGAAAGTAAAGCTCTGTTCACACTGGTATTACAGAAAGGCTTGCTGTAGGTCTTGTAAGGGCAAAACACCGTGATTTGGCCCCTGCTTCTTCCACTTCAGAATAAGAAGCATCAAGAGAGAAACTTGATGGAGGCCTGCCTTCTTGACCAGACAGTGCCTGAACATTGGTCCACTTACTAGAATGCTGCTGTAAAAATGACTCCGATTACAGCCCTTTTCATTAGGAGGCCTGCTCCTATATATTGTGCAGGTGATCTAATACTCAGGCTCCATAATGTTATTCACAGGCATTTTGTCATGCTAAGTAATAATATTAAAATCTCTGCTTCTCACTTCCTTGAATTCCTGGGACTGGATGCATCCCTGATTGAACCTGACTTTCAGTAGCATCAACTGAGACTGTTTGGGAGCTACACAGAGTTTGGGATGTGCAAATTGCCAGTGTTGCGCTAACAGCCCCAAATGATGCTGCCCTTTCATCTTTATAGATCTAGATGAATTCCACTCTTAACAGGTATGTCGTCTTTTAGAGAGTGTTTCTCATCCTTGGCAACTTTAAGACGAGTAGAATCCCACAGCCAGCATGGAGTTCAAGTCTACACATGTTGAAAGTTGCTGAGGGTGAGAAACACTGTATTTCCTTTTATGGACTGCTGCTTTTGGTTGAGCTTTGTATCAAAAGGTCCATACATAATCTTAGAACATTCACTTGCATTAACGCATAACATGAAATCTAGCAGTGGGCAATCTAATCTGGTCCAACCTAAAATATAAAGACAGTAAAAGGTAAAATGTTTTTTTGTTTCCTGTTGACTTCATGGACTTCAGTGAGTTTACCACTGTCTTTTTTCAGAAGTTTTCCAATTTCTCAGTCTATCCTACAGCCTTAGTCCTCCTTGATAGTCTTCCTTCCAAGAATTGACCGGGGCCAGTTGTTTTTCTTTTTTGGCCAGTTGGGTAGATTGCCCCTACACTATCTATTTCCAGAGATAGTCTTCCTTATTTTTTAAAAAAATCCAAGTGGATTTCAAGGGGCAAAGCAGCTGACATCAGAATTTCAGAGGGGAAATTTCCAATGTCCTTCTGAAATCAGAATAAGATATTAGTTTAGGATGATAATCTGGGCCTTCTAAAAACATGTACAGCAGCAGACAACTTCATTGATGGGTGGTAGTTGGCAAACAGCCTTTGCCTTCATGAGGACAGGTGGATCCTTGCCTCCTTTAAAGTTGGTAGCATCACCGCATCATACAAAGTCATTTTTGCCACTTTTTGGCTAACTCAGAGATCAGGCAGTTTCAGCTTGCCAATGTTCTGAGCTAAGAAATTGCAAAAGATCTTATGTAATTAGATCAGAGGATACACAGGCTTCCTGGGATTCTCTTGTGTCAAAAGCAGTCAAACATACGGTGGCCTTCTTTTGTGCTTTACATGTCGCAGTTCTTTATTGTGAAACCAAATCTGGTTGAAAGCTAAAGGACTCTGAGAGGAGAGAGTAGGGACCTTCAACTGACCTATCAAGAACAGACTGAGTAGCATATCTATCACCTGTTCATAGTTTTCTCCACTGTGGAGGAAGTTTTTGGTTTTTTTTAACATTTCACTTGTGGTTCATTCTAAAAGTGCAGAAGGCACATTTCATGAAAACCTGTGCTGTCTTTTTGTAATGCATGTTTTGGGTGGGGTTGTTTTTTTTGACAGTGAAAAAAAATTATCACAAGAGTGGTTATTGTATTATACTGGAGTCTCCATGTTGCCTCTGTTTTCTGTTCTGGCTTGCCTCTGGCATTAGCATTAGATCTCTGGGAACTGGAGTAATAATAATGGGGAAACTTGCTTTGGGTTTTTCTGTATGAGTTTTGGTGTAAAACTGATCTTAGGGTTTGGGAAGGAATGAGTGCCATTAAGGAGGGGCCTGGAGAAAAGATTGCAGAATCTTGAGAAAGGGAAGTGCAAGAAAGAAACTCAAAATAGATCCACACCACCACATTTGAATTTGTATAGTATAAGATGGGAGAAAGAGAAACTTGGTCATACTTTCTGTCACTACCTTAACTCCAATAAAGAACTTTCATTAAATTCCTGCCCTGTTTCTTGATCTGACCAATCATGAAGGCTTGACATTGAGTTCCTCATGGTATCCCAACAGCTGCAGCAATTTTCCTGGCCTTGCCATGATGCCATTGCCAGAGTCAATGGATGGCTGGACGGAGGAAATATCAGGTTTATAGGGAGAAACGTCCTGAAAGTTCTATTCAGTTTTTTACAAGTTAAATAAAAAGCATCAACCTTCCTCTATGTACTAAATAAATATACCATGGAAATGTTAAATCTTTTTTCTCAATTGGTTAGGTTAAGAGAAGTGAACTATAAGAATTCAAGGCAATTAGTGTATCATAACATTAAGCATCAGAAAAACAGAGAAGTAAGGTAAAAGTAATTATAACATTGGCAAAAAAGTAAAAATAAATCATAATGTTTTATTTTTCTGTCTTGACTAAATGTTAATTTGCACTTCCTTTTCATCTAGTGCCACAAAAACACTACTGAGAAAGCCAGACCCTCCT
Organism: Psammodynastes pulverulentus; assembly: GCA_025802295.1. Lineage (NCBI taxonomy): Eukaryota > Metazoa > Chordata > Lepidosauria > Squamata > Psammodynastidae > Psammodynastes > Psammodynastes pulverulentus. Next base: position 4,968 of record JAOYMU010006871.1, on the reverse strand, counting down.
TCTTTTTACAAATAAAAGCATTTAGAGCAGAACCACCCATTCTGATGTGGCAAATTGGATTGTATGGGAAAAGGCAATGCTTTATCCCCTTTGGTCCCAGACTATTTGAAGCTGGGGAGTAGGAGAATTTGAATATTTTGAGTTACGTCTGGAATCAGTTGGTTGCCAAAGTTGTTCAAAAGATGCTTCTCCTGCTGCAGTCTAAAGGAAGATGATCCAAAAATTTTCCAGCTTGCTTTCCATTCAGGGTCATCTTTGGAAAGGCTGCCAGTCCCTTTCTATCATTTTAAAGTGACCTAGGCTGAATCTAAGATGCAGAAAAGGAGGTTACATACTTTAAACTGAAGGTGAGAAGTAAGTTTTCCCACTTGTACCAAAAAAATCATCCTCATTAAACGAATAAACAGCACCATAGACATGATGAAACACAAGTCTGTTTCTTTGCTATCTTAATCTTCCCCTCCTCATAAATATAGGATTAACAGATCTCATAGAAAACCATGGGTGTATAATAAGATTAAACAACTACTATTTAGAAAGGTATAATTTGGGCAAAAACATCCATATAGGAAACATTGCCTTCCTAGATGGCTTATAAGCAACAGCATCTAAAACCATATGTTGATATAATTCTATCATATAGTCAGGTGTCATTAGCAAAATTAAGTTTGGGCAAATAGCCACTTGCTAGAAAGGAGTACAAGTGACACAGTGTGGTGTAATGGTTAAGGCATCAGGCTACAAATTGGGAGACAGATCTAATCCCATTTTAAGTATAAAGCCAACTGGGTAACCTTGAGCCAGACCTCTCTGAGCCCTAGAAAGTAGGGAAGGGCAAACATCTGAAAAACCTTGCCAAGAAAAATGTAGGACGGAGCCAAAAACTGATTCAAAGGCATAAAAAAGAGGAGAAAAAAGACAGGAGTTTTCATTGTGTTGGATTGAAATGCTACCTCCTAAATTAAGGAGATCTAGTGTCATCTCAACTCTGGAGAAATAAACAGCACATCTTAGCAAAAGAACAAAGTAGGTGTTCAAAGAAGGGCCCAACTGAAAAGTGCGGCAATATCACACACGCAAATGACCATCTGTCATTTAGGAAAACCAACCAAACAGTTCTAAGAAACACAAAGCAAGGCAGACACCTTCTACTGAGCTAACAGGATTTTTTTTTTTTTTTTTTTTTTTTTGCAGCTTGGAAACGATGAAATTTGCACAAAGTGTAAATCATGGGCTGCCAACCTAAGCAGAGTAGAAGCATGCAGGCTATGTGAATATGGAATTAGGGATGTGCTTCAGGGCTATGGCAACCATTTTGTGTATAAAACTTTTTAAAACTCTAGTGTGTATCCTTGCAGCCCCAAATTCCATGTCTTCCTCTGATAATAATCTGGAATCTTCTGAAAGCTGTTTTATTACACCTTAGTGACTTCTAAGAATTTTTCTATGCCCAACGAAGTTTTTCTCCTTTCTTTCAGATTTGTCATTGGAAATCTGCTCCTTCCAAATGTATAGACAAAAATATAAGAAAATAAGCATATATTACCTTTATCCCTATGGAGTGTTTGTTCTCTTGTTCTCTGAGCTCGGTTGTTTGAACTGTTTGCAAGAAAACAAAAAAGCTCAAAGAGCACCAAGGACTTCACAGTTCAACCCTGAGCTGCATATATTCTCTTCTGTTAATACAATTTATGCCTCCAGTTTTCAAATGTGTAATCTCCTTAGGTTGGTTGTTTTTTGTTTTTTTTAATGAATGGTTTGAAAAACCAAACTTGCTTTCACTACTGATCATACATGCAGCTTTCACAGCAACTGATGAAACTGTCTGTTAGATTTTTCTTTTTTCTTTTTAAATGGAAAGTCTTGAGCTTACTTTGGTGGCTCTATATACCTTATAAGGCACTTTGTTACCATGATTAAATGACCTGAAGCACACACACACACACACACACACACACACACACACACACACACACTGCTTTCTTGTGAATTGGAAGGCTGTGATAGCTTCAGGACCCTTTTTAATATTACCACCCTTGGCTGCTGAAACTCACTCGGCCAGTCAATTCATCTCAGGAAAATGGGAAAAGGGAGCATTATGTATGCTGTCTTGAGCATCTGAAAGAAGGCAGGATTAGAGACAGAGAGAGAGGCGGGGGGAGGAAGGGAGGGAGGAAAGCTTCATATGAGAAATAGTTATCTGCACACATTTGACTTAACTTCATCCTGTTCATTGACCCCAAATATTTTATTCCCTGAATACTGAGTTTCCAGGTACATACAGGACCAAGAAGCTGGAAGTATAGCTTTCTGTGTACTCAGCATAAGAGTTATTCATGAACATAAGAAGGGTGATGTCAGTAATGTACAACTATATTGTTGCCTGTCCTGCCTCGAACTGCAGGCACACATTTGTCACATCTCTTCTAGATTAGAGATATATGTTACCTCTGTGCAAGAGTACATTAGGTCTCTCCTCCACCGCAACCCAGAAAAGTCTTGTTATACTCTATGGGTTAAGAGGAACTTGCAACTCTGGCGTATTGGTTCTCCACAGATTTTTAAACTACAAAATTAGGTTTCTATTGTGGAGGGAGCTCAGATGCAGCTCCAGTAGAACTGTGGACTGGGATAAATGGTCACAATCCAGATTAAACCCAAAATTGTTCAAAATATACTTGAAATGAATTGAGTCTGTATTCCTGTACATACACTGATTCCTTTATCACATCAGCATCCTTGAGTTCTTGAGATGATTACTATTTTAGGCGAAGGTCTTAAATTTCATCTCCAATAAACATTCAATTCATATAAATAAAGAAGAGTATGCAAGACTGACTGCTTACTGATACTTCAGAAAATGACCCTTGTGCTTGTTCAAAAGAATAGACCAAATGGTTTCCAAAATAGCCTTACGTACCATTCTTAGAAGATCAAACCATCAGAATTTCAAAAGCGTGAGCAACATTTCACACATAGCAAAGGATAGGCTTGCAGAAGTTATTAATCGAAATTTGAAACCAATCCAGTACACTTTTCTTTGTTATCTGACCAGTTCTATTTTAAAATATCACCTTACAAAAGTCAGAACTGTTGAATTTGACACTGACCATTGTACTCACTTCAATCCTTCCTCATTGTGACTTGATAAAAATATTACCTTTTGCAGTTCTACCAGTTTTAATTACACGAAAATGGGAAGTAGAAAAAAGACAACAAAGCTTCGGTTGAGGTGTCAGGATGAAATGTTCTTAAGAAAGCCTGTTCAGAATTGAGCATTTGGGGAGAAGAGGAGGCTTTTGCTATGTAAAAAATAATCAGATTTCAGAAGAAATTTGGTAGTTTTTCCAATTCTTCAACTCCCAGTTTCTTACCATTAGTAAAATGTATGTGCTTGTGTATGCGTGTCCATGTGTATAATAAATACATTTTGACTGGCCTATTTTACATTCTAGTACAAATAAAGCATTCAGTTCATAAACCAAAGGGTTACAGAAATAATCAAAACATTTCATTTCTTGTTTGTTCTTATTCCCCTTCAAATGAATACTAATTCAGCAAACATGTTACCTTCTCACTGGTTGTGAATTACGATGTCCCCTAAAAAGTTCTCGGACTGACCATCGTGAGCTTACTCTACTAATCAAGGGAAGTGAGTGGGTATTGCTTTGAAGAGAGACAAATGGGAATGCCTAATGGTAGACCCCAAATCTCTTAGTGAGGGGTGGAATTGTAAAGTGGATTCCAAAAACCTTGAAATGCAAGATAGCCCTCTTTAGACAAGAACCCTCAGTGGAAACAACTATCACTTTGCAGGTTGAAATTTGCACGACTCCCCCCATTCCTCCCCTCCTTGGTTACAAACTTATAAATCTTTTGCTGCAAAGATCAAGAACAATGGTGGGTCTTGGACACATGTTCCATTTTGGCTAAACACATAGCATTAAAATCCCCACCCAACAAGAGGATCATATTGAAGCACCTGTGATAGTGATAGACAGTGATCATACTTCTGTACTGAAAGCCCTCAGATTTGGAAAGGTCCCGTGGATGGCGCAGTGATGGATCACCGGATAATTTTGGTGGGTTGCCAGTTTGGCAGGCAGCCCCATATCCTTGCAGCATATGGGTGTGTAGGTGACACTTTCTCCCCCATTCCGTACCATGTCAGCGGTCTGTATATAAAAGGGAGCACTGCAGGGGGAACAGACTGGGCCATAGTTCCGGTTACTCTGTTTGTTAAGCTCACAGGGTGGAAAAGAAGAGTTGCCCTGCCCGTCCATGTTACGACAGTTGCAAGCATTGCACATAATGTAGTGTGAGTGCAGGGGAAGATTGACTTCTTCCTCCTCCTCTTCCTCCTCTTCTTCCTCTTCGGCTTCTTCAGATTCATCTTTCTTGCAGCAATAATACTAAAGCAGAACAGGAATATTTTTATTAGCACACAAAAAGTTTGTTTCATAGAGTAACACTCTGAGAGTTCAGAATATTAATACACATTAAATCCAGCAATTTTCACATCAGGTTATGAGGTACACCAGACACATCAGTATTTCTGAATATTGCTGTTTGGAATTCTGGGAGTTGAAGTCCACCCAGCTTAAAATTGCCAACTTTCAGACACACTGAGGCACACCTGAACTACTGGCTGGATCAAACTAAAAGACTATTGTAGAATTTTGTTTCCACGCTGGCTAGTAGGAAGCCCACAAGCAGCATCAGCATTCAAAAGTACTTTTTCCATCAACTGGTATTGAGCAGCATGTTCCTGCGACATCACAGATAATTTATTGCCATAATTAATAGCCATTGATATTATTATCTATGAATATATTCAATATTTTTTTGCTAATAAACTTATTTGCTATGAAGAAACATTCATTTCATTCATTTTCATTTCATTTTATTGGATTTCTATCCCGCCCCATCTCCACATGGGACTCGGGGCGGGTCACAACAATAAAAACC
>JAOYMU010006570.1:0-18019 GCA_025802295.1 Psammodynastes pulverulentus | reverse complement strand
GGGACGAGAAGGGAAGGGAAGGGAAGGGAAGGGAAGGGAAGGGAAGGGAAGGGAAGGGAAGGGAAGGGAAGGGGGAAAACAGAAACAGAAAAAAACACTTTATTCTTCCAGTGAGGGCTGCAATCATACCTTCTCCATCGTCAACTGTTTAAAAACCGGATAGTATTTGTGCAACCGCAGTTTTCGCAGCCAATCTAAAATTCCTTTTTGCTCCTGGGCTTGTGGGTTTTGTGGACCTGGAGCCATTAAAACAGAGGAGGAGTTTTCTATCTGGCTGCGGCTACAGGCTAGCGTGGGTCCAGCCCCGCCTGAATGGGAGCAGTGGGAGAGAGCCATGGCTGCTGCGGACGGATGGGGCAGGTGATGCTGAAGGCTGTTCTGGGCGGCCTGGACACCTGCAACTCCACAGATGGGCCTGTAAGAGAGGAGGAAAGCCAGTAGGGATGAACCATTCCCTAAGAAGCAACGGGACCACAGATGGTCTTCATCTCACCTTCCAGAAGCCCCCAGCGTCGTGCCCACTTTGTAAAGGGAAGAATTGCCGGGACCTGAAAACAAGGACATCGCAGTATTGAGAGAGCTATTGTTTGGCTAAGTCTTTTTACACACACGCACGTATTTCGGGAGAGGATTGAAGTGGGGCTTGCTCTTTAAACTCACTTGAACTCGGATATTGTGGGGAGTGACATGAAGTGCTGAAAAATTTCTTGACATGGTCATTTTTCCAGATATGGGACGGTAAGGATGCCAAATACCTGCAAAATTATTGGGAAGGATGGTATTTTCCTAACTCCAGGCAAAACAAAATTTAAGATTGCAAAAGCTGTCAAAAGTGAAGGTAACACTGCACAGAACTTAGGAAACGACAAATATATGAATCTTCCCTAGGTGTGACTTAAATCTGCCAAGACAATCGATTTAGAATTACAGGTAGATCTCAATTCATGACCACTTGTTCAATGACCATTATAAGGGCACTGAAAAAAGTGGCTTATGGCTGGTCCTCACACTTGGAACGGTCACAGTATCAAGAGGTTCCTGAAGTAACCCACTTTCCCCCCTATTTTTTTCGCTCTTCCCGTCTGAAGTTCTCCTTCCAAGCTGTTTTTCTTACTTTTATTCCCTGTTCAAAGCTCGCTTTATCTGGGAAACTTCTGCAGTAACCCTAGAGTGTGTGTATTTTTGTCATTTCGCCAAAGCAACTGCAATTAAAACAATGGTAGACCTCTCCAAGGGAAGACCTATTAAACCCAATCTTGCATAGTGCTAATTAGGAAGATGGATCTGGGCCTGAAATTATACACTTCCGAGGAATCAACACAGCCCCCCACCCTCCAATTCTACTTCTATCTACCAAGTAGAATTGTGTGAGGACTCTGCGGTACAGAATAACAGAACTGGGCACTGCTAATGAAAGCAGGGTGTGAGAGCCAGAAGGTAGATGGGCCATAGGAGAATCTAAGCAGGCTTTCATAATATACTAAGTAACTGCAACCAAAGCAAGTGCAATGCAATTAAATAAGAGTTATCACTTTATGAAATAGATTCATTAACTGAACAGTAAAAGAATAGCTGAAAGTCACACATCCACACGCAGACAAATTTCAGAAACAAGTTCAAAGTATACCTAAGGTCTGATTCCAAGTCCATATGGCTTCTTTCTAAGTAAAATGAATCTGGACCAGCTAGGAAAGGAATGAATTTCTCCAAATTTTCTTCTGGGCACAACTGACCTAACTAAGAAAGAAAATGTTGGCTTTTATTATTGGTCTTGTACTGTGTTGCTGTCAGCTGCTGCTCAGAATTCGTGCAGCCCGTGAATTGATTACTTAAAATATTCAATATGACACTGAGATAGAGCATGCAAAAAGTAATCCTTTTTTTTTTAAGCTGTGCAAGATACGGTGTATAAGTTACACGTGCTTCCAAATGTACCTTAAAAACAACCATCGCACAAAATCATTTTACCTTTGAAATGAAATCAGTCACTTCGGCAGAAGACTTTGTTACCACGGTCACTGAGGAATCGGACCATAAGACCTAAGGAAACGAAAAAAGAACCCTTTGGCCATCTTCACCAAGCCTCTTCAGAGCGGACGGCCCTGGGCCATGGACAGTGGGGCAATTCTGCCTGCGTTTCTGAAGGTTGCAATGCTTTGCCCCAAAGTGGATTTAAACAATTTCACCAGCATATGGGTGTGGGTGTGTGTGTAAGAGAGGATGTACCAAACCCCCTAAATCTGCATCCTTTTCTTCCTGCAGGCTCAACCAGTCACCTGAGTGCACCTTTTGAAAGTCCATAGAAGTTGGGCGAGTAACGGAATCCCCATTGCTTATAACACAAGACACAGGCGAACCCAGTGTGTGTTTTGCACGGGTTGTATCTGGAGGCTTTGGGGACAGGTGGGGAAATGCTGCCACCACCATCCTTTTTAAAAAACAAGCAGGGACGAGAGGAACAGGATGTTTTCACACTATATTAACCACCAAAATGCCTGCGTTTTTCCAGCCCTGAGGATGCTGCCAAAAGCACTGAGGGGAGGAAAGAGTTTCAAAATACATTACGTAATTCAGGAATTTCCTTTTTCCAGCCCTTGCTTAACTTAAACTAAGAAACAGAAATGGGCAGGCAGCGTCGATTCTTCCTGGGGCTTTGTGGATTTCCCTCTCTCTCTCTCTCTCTCTCTCTCTCTCTCACACACACACACACACACACACACACACACACACACAGATGAAGTGTGCAGAGGGAAGAATAGCAGTTCTGGATGCGTTTAACTGTGGTTCCTTTTACGTGGCTTTCTGCTTGCTTTTCTGGATATTTGCAAGGAAAAGTGCTCTCAAAATCTGCTCAGAACTCCAGGGTTAAGATAATGTCCCAAGTAATGGCATGCTGTACTGCTGACCTATTCATTAGCTGCCTCCCCCCCAGTTTCTGTTAGCTTTCATAATATTCATGTTATTTATGTGTCCGTCTGAAGTAAGGAAGTTCAGGGGCAACTTTTCCCCGGAAATCTGCTTCTGCGGGTCAAGTTAAAGCTCAGAGTGCACACCTTTCCTTATTTTTAAGTTCTCAGACTGGAGAGGCCAGTTGGCGCATGCCCTGCCCTCGGGCGAGTCTCCCAGGGGATGATGGAATGTATAGTCTAAATATATCAAAATAAAATCACGGGAATTACGGGACTTTCCCTATCCTGTGAATGGAGCTGACTTATCATGTCGTACTATTTTTAGTTTTAGCTATTCAAAATCTTCTGATTTTTTCCTCTTGCTGCATTTTCTATGATTAACCTCAAGGCACGAGAACTTTAATGAGATATTATCTAACTGGAGGGCACAATTACTGCCTCACTTCTTTATCATGGTTGCTTTATCATCGCTTATGGCGTGAAGGCTGCACGTTAAATTTTTCCTTGTATGTACGCAATTAGATCGGTTTATGAGCAGATGCTTGATATTCTTTCAGTGCATCTTGAATGTAAATGAATAATTAAAGTCTTTTCATTAAGGAAGATATAAGCAGACTATTTCCTACAACGTGAAGTGGTAAGTGTCCAAGACACATACTTTTGGAATCAGAGGTGAATGTAATATGTTTTGGGGGCAAACTATTATTTGAAAGAAAACATCCCCAAAGCCCTTAAAAATAGCATGCTGAATGCTTCACATCTGTTCCCTTCGTCTCACTTGTATTTCCTTGTAAACCTGTGATGCTCACCTCAAAAGAATATTCAACAATCCTATCATTCTTCTTGTGTGATATTCCCTTTAATTCCACCTTTTCGACGCTCACTGTTAAAAAGAAAAGAAAAGAAATACATGTTACATATGGAGGGGCCACAGGCCTGTTTTCTTTGTTTCAAAAGCAGAGAGGGCTGCAGGCATCCGCGATTGCTCCTACGGGCCCACATCTGGATGGCAAAATCCATCCACGATGCCTGGATGCTTTTTGTTAATGCCACACGGGAAAGAAGTACAGTACAAGCGACCCAGAGTCATGAGGTTTACGGAGGTGTGTATGGAGAGTCTCAATCGTCCAGGTCATGGTTGACCTAAAGGTACTTTTTCCAAAAGAAAACTGGACTGTCTTGGTTTTTCCCTTTGAAAACAAAACAAAAAAATCTCCTTGGAGATGTTTTCAAGTCAAATCAAAATAAAAAATCAAGACAGTCCAGGTACCTTTTGAAAAAAGCACTTTTGGGAAAAGCTTCGCCAAGTGTTTGAGTTTGAACGGTGGAGTTTCTAGCTTCAAAAACCAAGATGGCTCCTTCAGGAGAAGGAGAGCCTCAGGTGGGGTGGGCTGGGATGGAGAATGTTCCATAAGGCAGGTGCCAAGGCAGAGAAGCCAGGCCTCCTTGGGCCTGCCAACTTAATTCCTTAACAGATGGGACCCACAGCATGCCTCTTTTGCCAGATCTGATGGGCTAAGTATTTTTTTAGGCAGGCAACGCACGCATGCCGAAGTCAGTGCCTTAAAGGTTTTTAATGTACGTAAAAATGCTCATCTTTGAAACAACAGTTAACCGATTATTCCCCTAGAGCAAGAATTGTTAACGTTTGCTGGATAACATGCCAGCAGCTAAAAACATGCTTAAAAATACCCATGTGTGTACGCTGAATATTAATCTCGCTTGGAAAAGCTAACATTGTTTAAAAGCACTTCTCCTAACTAACGTTCCCGTTATGTTCTTTCTCACTTGTCTCAAAGCACATTTTCTCCCTGTGTGGTAAATTAACAGTTTTTAAACCTTTAAAGTTCCTATTTATTCTATCTTTCTGCAGAAAAGCAATATGAACTGAATCCAGTTGAAGCATCTAATGGATTAATGCTTACATTTGCGTCATAATTAAATGCTCTTAATGTTATTGTTCATCTTTTAATTCACAGGAGGTAGTTTCCACCTAAACCTTTATCAGAAATTGAACAGATAGGAAAACAGATCATGCTCTCAGTAAGCAAGTGCACATCACAGGCACACTAATACCAACAAAGAACTGAATAGTTTTTAAAAGAATACAAAAGAATTGTTTGATTGACTGATATCTTAAAATAACTGCTTAATTGAGGAAAAGAGGAAAAGAGAAGTGTATCCATATTATGTACTAACTTTGCACTAGCTAGCCCTGAAATTGTCACATGGTTTTATTTCCACTTAGACCCAAGAACACAGAAAGTGTGTGTGTGTGTGTGTGTGTGTGTGTGTGTGTGTGTGTGTGTGAAAATAGGGACAATTTTGAGTGTCAGAATTGTTACTAACGAAGGTAAACTAATGAACAGGCAAAGAAATAGCACTTTTAGACTTCTCATAAACTAGATTATAAAACGTAAATAGTTATCTATTACACAGCAACATTTGTGGACGGCATTATTGACATGTAGATTATAGGATAGATTATAAGAGGAAAATAGGACAATATTCTCTAATATTTAAACTTGTTTTATACCTAGTTTTTGTATGGATCCCACCCCAAAATGTGAGAAAGAGAAATTTAGCAGCATGGTGAAATGGCCACAGTAAAGGGGAATATTTTGTCTGGCTTTGAACTGCCAGAACGAAATTTTAATAAAATATTGTAGCAACAGAAACTCTTCACGCTTGCCATCTCTTTCTCCTTTCTCTCTGGTCTTAGGCCAGGAAGATGCTACATGTGAGACAACTGCCAGAGAGACCTACACAAGGATAGCAATGCTAACGTATCCAGTTACTACCTTTCTGCTACAAATGCAACCACAGATTCATGAAACACACATTAGAAACCCATTAAATCTCACTCATGTGGACAGCATATGGAACATTCAGTTCATATTTACAGTACTAATAGACTTAATTTCCTGTCTGATTCCACAACTTCATTCCTTTTTATTTTCAGACTATGAATAACTTTTCATGTATTTCCAAAAGCAGGTTCAAGATTAAAAGATCTTGGGCTTCTTTTATTATATTTGGTTTCCTTTCAGTATTAAAAAAAAAAAGTTAAAATCAAAACAAAATACGGATTCAGTGACTAGACAAGTAGTGAAGTCAGCATCTTAAGATAACCACAATGCCCATTAAGTATATTGGGAATTATGAGAAAAAACATATAACTGCTATTTTAAAAACATGAGTAATCTCTGGGACAGGAAACTGAAACTCAGATGAACATTATTTTTGCACAAATAGCTGGATTTCAATTTATTATGCTCTCAATTAAATGACATTCTTAAAAATGTATATACTGTTTTATGTTTGTAGACATATCAAAAACCACAAATATTTTTCAACAAAAACTATTCCTTAGGAAGGATTTCAACTCCTAAATGACCTCCGCTAAGTATTTAACCTACTGCTGAAAAATGCTTCCCTGCCCTGAATATTCTTCCTCTTTTAGCCAATTCTACACATTAATTACAATCTTAACCAATTGTGTGCCTTAGGGGATGGGGGAGGGCAGAATTTATACTCAAAAGAGCTTTGGGAAGTAGAATTACACAACCAATATTTCTTAGGGGTGTTACAACAAAGTCCATATTGCTGTTTGTGAGCAAGCAGTGGCCTGAAATAGTCGGCCACAACCTCTTTCAGACGAAAAGCCTGGCTGCTTCCATGTCTCAAGGCAATTCACATCCCCCATCAAGCATTGATGCTTTACTGCGAGAAAGCTACTGGATGCTACTGGTAGCACCTTCTCCAATCACCTGAAAAAGCAGTTGTGGCCATAAGCACAATGAGCACAGTAGCTTGGCCTGGTGGTATCCTTCCACAGATCATGCATATTTTGTGGAACTTCTCCACATCAAAATAGAACGTAACTATTCCTAATAAACGGCGTGCCAAGAAGAAAGCATTTAATTGGTAAACTTGTCCAATCGCAACCTGAAAATTATAAGTAGTTCCAGGGAGTCGTAGAGGGCTTTTTGCAAGCAGCCTTTGTGACCAGACTACTTTTCGTTCAGCTGGGGATCAAAATAATGTAATTTCATCAGCACCGTCCCTTCTACTTATTGTTAAAAATAGCACAAGCATGATACACTAATGAAATGGATATGCTCAATGCAGTGAGGTCATGCAATAAATCAATGGTCTTTCCTAAGAGGTGTAACACAAGCGGTTGTAGAGAAAAACAGCTGTTTTTTTCCCCTTGCTTTTTGTTTTAGGAAAAAAAACACCCTAAAATGCTGTTTCAGGATATGGTTGCAAAATCAAAAACATTTTCCAGTTGGGAGACATATGATTACAGCTGTTGCTTAATTCCAATTCAGCTAAACAAGTCCCTTTACTGTCTTCTTCTTCAGCTAATGACCCACGGTGACAACTTTCACTTGGAGTTGTCGGCCCTGAGGAGAGAAGCTGCAGGACTACGTTGATAGCTTAATCTAAAAGATATTAACTGTCAACGATACAGCGTGTTTCCTACTGCACAGTCGGTTACAGTGATAATGAAGGCCAAGCTTATTAAAAACGGAATTACCCAACAAACAACACTCCTGTTCACGTTTTAAAAGTGCAAATCATGTATGACCTTCCGACAAGCAAAATCAATGGGGAAGCCAGATTCACTTAACAACTTTACTATAGTGATTCAACTGATTAACGACTGTGACAAGAAATGTCGTAAAATGGGACAAAATTCCCTTTAAAAAATGTTTCACTTAGCAACAAAAATTTGGGGCCCAAATGTGGTCATAAGTGAAGCTGCATCTTCATTGGAATATGGACATCACCCATAAAATAATCTCAATACTTGCAAAGCAGAAACAAGCGTCCTTCTCCCACCATGAGTAAGCAGTTCTAATCTGTATCGTCTTTGTAATTACTGCTTGCATGTTGTTCTTATGAAATCCAGTAAGTTTTGTTTTCAATATTTTGGAATAAACGCTAATGGGGAAATAGATGAGGCTTCTTCTCTACACACCAGTTAATACTGGTGAAATATTTTAATGGACAGAAAATCATACATGCTGCCTGAAATAAAACCTCAGGTGATTTTGGAAGGCCTGCAGTTTCTTCCTAAGAGCACAGCTACACCTTGGAAATGTCATCTGAGCTTTACACAATGAGATTGTCATAAGGATACTTCCATATGGATTTGCCATTTCATTAAACTATTGTAAGAGCTTATGGAGTGCAGAGTTCATTTCAACATCTGGTTTAATGTATTTTATCCCACACTATGCTTTTGGAAAATATGCTGTGGTCAAGACATCTGGTAAAGCTCTAAAGAGGCACGCTGCACAGAGAATAAAATATGACTTTCTATCCCTGCTTGTTTGTACAAGAGCGAAGAATAAATAATCGTGATCTTTTCATTTAAGGGGCATTGTTTTCAGGGAAACTAAATAATATAAGAGTTGAAATGTCCATACTTCATCAAGTCCTGAATTAGATTGTATATATCATCCTAAAAGCAAGATTTAAGTAAACTATTAACACTGAAGATTCTTTATAGATTGTTTGAGCAACATGTTTTGTGTTTTGCACATGATCAACATGTCTGAATAGTTTCCAATATTTTTTGGATGTTACTTCGTGTTCCAGATAAATCTCAGAACATCAGCACACAGTAAACTTCCTGGTCATAAGTAATCAACAGTCAGATTATTTGTTTCAAAATGTGATTTAGGAAGCGTTATATCCATACATCTCACTAACAGGAAAAAAAAGAGTACACTTTATTGTCTGTTTCTACAGTAAAACCAAGCATGGTTTTCTATTCTGAATGACAATTTTACCCGCTAAATGAATCCTTTTGTTTGAATTAAATTGCATAGATGAAACATTCTTATCTGGAGGTTCCAAAATATTCTGAGGTATAGACTTCAAAGAGCATTTGTGTCAGACTGAACCCAATCCTAACGCCTCTCAGTGCCTTTTTAAAGTCCAAGCAATGAGGCTTGCTTAATGAAATGTCAGATCTCCACACAAGAGGACAGGCCAATCCGGAATAGATGAATTAATATTGTAACAAAAGAAATACAGCAGAGGATAGAAATCTCATCTAAGCACTGCAAATTCAACAGGGCTCTTGCATGGCATGAGTTACAGGGACAGGTCCCTCCGTTGTCGGTCTTGTGGTGTGATAGCAGACAGTAGAGCTTGGCAGTAATACTACCTGAGCAAAGCAGATTCTTACATGGCCATGAGAATGATCTTCTGAAGGCAAAAGGGCAAATGAGTGGAACTTGTGTGTGATAAATTACTCCCAACCATTAAACAGAAACTTCCCGTTCAAAGGCTACCATAACTGACAGAGAATGAACCTATCGTAATTTTGCAATATTAAAAACAAGGGTTTCCTTTATCAATTTATAAGCGATGGTTAAGCAGTCAGACTGTATTTTTCCCACACGCGCACGCAGGAATATTGGGCAAAACTTTGGGATGTACCTTTGGAGTGCTTCCCTGAAGGCCTCTTAGGCAATGACTCCTCAATGGAATGTGCTGATGTGTGGAGTGCCTTCTCTAAACTGTTACCCACCACGTGGTTCATGGGGGTCTCAGATCTCGGAGTGACCTAGGTAAGAGAAAAAAGTACAAGAGACAAAACCCGTCAATTTGGCTTTCTCGAGAGGAAAATATTCTTAAAGTCCAGTTATTTCCAAAACAACGTCCTTATTTTCAACTTGCCATCTTTTAGAAAGCACCTCCAGGCCCCCAAATCTCATCCTTTTAACATTAATGCTTGTATTTCTGTTATAACTGTGTTAATTTGCTTTCTATGAAAAATATTTCTCAAAGCAAAACAATCTGCTGTGTGTCTCGGACACGCTCCCATTTTATTTTGTTTGAAAAGACTTAAATCTTGCCCTGGTCTTGCAGACTTCACTAATCAAGTAATCCTGGTGACTGATTTGTAGCAAATACATGGACCGCAAAGCACCAAGTACTTCCAAGTGCTGCACTTAAGATACCAACTATTGTTCTACTTCGCTATCTAAGAAGGGCTTCTGCCTAGCCCTAGTCAATAGCTCGGATACATTGTGTGAATTTCCCCAGCAGAAAATGCAACAAAAGTATTCTTTATGGCAGGACACATTTCTTTAACTCAATATACTCCAAAGACTTTTTACTACCGAGAGGTGGTTTTTTCACAAAAGCAGACCACTGGAGAAAGAGGTCCCCTACACACCACTTCCTCTGTAACACAGCCAGCCAGCCCAAGGTAGGATCCTAGGTGACCTAATCTACGTTTGAAACTTGGCCTCGGTTGCTGTTCACCATCTAAGCCACCTTGCATCACCTCCTGGCCAAGATCAAATGCCTCCCCTCCAGTATCAAGCACATCCTTTTCTCCCATTCCTGAGCCCAGGGGCACATGCACAGAGCTGCATCTGGCCATTCACCATTGCTGCACTACAATGCGCAGGGCAAACCGTTTATTTCCAATACATGCCTGACCCTATTGCCCCTCTAAACAGGGTTTTTTTTAAAACTGTCCAAGCGCTTATCTTTCTACAAAATATACTTGCAATGGCTAAGGAAGTGAAAGTGAAAACAAGCTTTAGTCCAAACGATGTACCTGTCCGTCAACCATGCAGAACTTAGAATTTATAATATGGGAGATAGCAGGAACTCCAAAGGTTTTTTTTAACATTAAATAAAAGGAGGCGAGTATGAGATTTGCTGTCCATATAACTTATGCTACAAGGTTATTTGCAGTAAGGATTGTTGTGCTAGGCACAAAAATGTATCAGGTCAAGGATTATTCATAATAACGCACCCTGCAATCGTTTTATTTCAACTCCACATAGCACTAATGCCTCTCCCTGGAATAGCAAACAAACCTACTTGAGTTAGACACTGTTTTGCAAACTAATCAAATCGGTTACAGCAATGTTTTTCAAACTTGGCAACTTTAAGATGCTGAACTTCAACATTGTATCAGCTAGCCATGATATGACACTCTATCAAACCTAGGAAGCTAGAGAAAAATAAAAGAGAAAACCCTATGAAGGATTAGTGAGTACGTGTCAACTCAGCCTGCTTTGTCTAAAATATCCCAAACTTGATTTGATTCACCCTTTTTTAAGAGTTGCAAGTTTCGGATCCGTTAATAATGTGATAACATTACCAAATGAAGCATGTGCCGCATGCAACCTTTCCTTTGAATTAGCCTATTTTTTCTCAAGTCCTAACACGCATTTTTCTTTTTATTAACATCGCAAGCTTTTAATTGCCAAAGTTATCAGGAAAGATATTTTCACAAACGGTTAAGTTCAGCTCTTGACAAGGAATGTATGGACAAACTTTAAAATTAGTTCCACAAAAAAAACCACTAAACAAGTAGGCGATCTCTCTTTCCATGTGTCTTTAATAAAGTTAATGCAACTTGGAAAATCAATGTCATCTTTTTAGTTTATTCTGATTCAGGAAGACTCTCATAAAGATCTTTAAAACAAAGAAATGAATACTAGTATTAAAAAAAAATTGTAGCACAAGGTCCCGTTTAATGTATTTGTTCAGTCAGGAGTTAATTGGTATGTGAACACATCAGATATTGTTTTACACAATACCTACAGGGTGCTCTTTGTTCACAAATGTTACACAGCACTTCGGGATTCCCCTTTGAAGCCCGCAGTTCATCCCAGTGTATATTTTCTGGCTACTGATGCAAGCCCCAGCTCTCATTCAAGATGCTTGAATTTGGCAAAGCATGAAGTATAAATTAGACTTACTTTTTAAATCCCCATAGATAGATTGTTATAGAAACACATGAAGCTAAATGCAGATGCTTACAAATGGCATTAAACAAGTATTCAATCAAGTCTTTATATCTAACAGCCTTTGAGGCATTGTTGGCTGATTCAGTTGCTTATGTAAATTGATACTTAATTCTGTGTTTTTGTTTGAGAGTTGAAAAACTGCCTAGGGTATTAAGTTTTGACAGTTAAAGCACTGGAGTTTATTCTTTAGAACACAAAATGATAACAAAAATGTCCTCACACTGGGTTCTGTTTGATGAAATACATAACATAGAATGTATTAACGGTACCACAGATCTTACCAGATCAGTGTTCCCCAATTTAATCACGATCTAGTTGCACTGTTCTGGAGGTTTTTAAGAAGAGATTGGACATCCGTTTGTCTGAAATGGTCCCTTCCAACTCCCTGAGACATAACAAGAGCAACATGCTTGCCTCAGGCCACTACTGAGGAATTAAAACAACTGTGCAAGTTCCTTCCTCCTTGAATTATATCTCTGCATCAGCAAATTTAAAGGCATTCATTTCTGCTTACTAATCCCAATTGTTTTGAAGCACCAAATGCTAATATGTGAGAGCCAAAAACATATAAAATAAAAACGTATTTAAAGTTTTACATTAAGGACAACATTTAATATACACCCACTACTGAAGAATAACTAAGGGAAATTAATTTTAGCAGGTCCACGTTGCATGCTTTCCACAAATTACAAGTTGTGAAACAGTTTTATATTATTCTCACTGATGATGGCCAAAACATCTGTCCAGTCTCAATTCCTGGTTACTGTTTCACAAGACCAGGCTGCTTTTTATAAAATAAGCCAAAGCCTCTCTCCCCCACCTGTCTAAGCCAGAAAAAAGCCCCAAATCAGCTCCTGGGGCCAACATTTGTATTACAATCCCTGGGTTCAACAGGCTGGGCAGCTACACAGCTTAGTGACACCTGTATCTTCTTCTAAAGGTTGGAGATGCAGCTCTTAGCTGAAAGATGCTCCTTTCTAAAGGGAAGGGAAGTGAGAAGAGGCACAGTGGTGGCAAAGAGACAGTTGTAAGAGGGGACAGAGAGTAGAACCCGGGACACGTTGGTGATCTTTCCTTTCCATTCCATCCCTTCTAGCCCCTGTAAACCATGGTTTGCCTTCTCTCCATCCCCTCTATCCACCATAAGCCATCTTCTCTCCATCATCTCCAGCTAGCATAAACCATGGTTCATCTTCTCTCCATCTCCTCCACCCATAGCAAAACCATGTTCTGCTTCCTCTCCATCCCCTCCAGCCACCATAAACCATGGTCTGCTTCCCTTTTATCCCCCCTAGCCACCATAAACCATGGTCTGCTTGCTCTCCATCCCCTCTAGTCATCATAAACCAGGGTCTGCTTCCCTTCCATACCCTCTAGGCACCGTAAACCATGGTCTGCTTGCTCTCCATCCCCTCCAGCCACCACAAATGACAATCTGCTTCCTCTCCATCCCTCTTAACAGCGGCCTGCTTCCCAAAGGCCGCTTCCCGAGCCCGGGACCCACCTTGTGACACCCGGGACAGGCGGCGGCCGCTGCTACGGCGGCGGGGGCGTTGGCGGCGGGGGGTCCCTTGGCGGTGCAGGCCAGGAGGCTCTGGATCTTGGTGAGCTCCTGCCGCAGCACCTGCTTCTGGTGGAAGCTGAAGGCCGGGTGGTTGGAGGCCATGGTGAAGAGCAGCAGGAACTCATCGCCGGTGCGGCCCTCGTTGAGCTGCAGCCCGTAGTTGTGGATGACCGAGTCGAGGTGCGTGAGGGTGCGGAAGAGCACGCCGGCCGCCTCGCGGTGCGACGAGCCCAGCAGGGCCAGCGAGACCAGCAGCTTGCTGCGCACCACCTCGTCCGTCAGGTTGGTCAGGCCGCCCAGGTCGGCCGCGTTGTTGGCCTTGATCTCGGAGTCGCGCAGCGAGTGGTAGTCCTTGCGGGCCAGGTCCTCCAGGCAGGCGCCCAGGAAGCGCAGCTCCAGCGGGATGCACAGGTCCAGCAGGCCGCAGAGGAACTCCACCCGCTGCGGGGAAGGCAGCTCCGAGAACCAGCGGTAGACGCTCTCGCGCTGCAGCCGCGGGCAGCGCTTCTCCACCATGCTGGCCCCACGCAGCCGCGACCCTCACCGCTCGCCCCTCGCTCGCCGGCCGCCCGCCCAGCGAGGGAGCCCGGCCGGCCGGGACGGGGGAGGAGGGGGCAGCGCCACGGGGTCGCCCGGGACGGGCGAGGGGCGGGGCCTTGCAGCCCCCTTAGGGAGGGGAGGGGGGCGGCTGGGCCGAAGCCTTCTCGGGCCTCCCCGGCGCGCTTCGCGGCTCTCTTCAGGGGGCGGCTCCTCCTTGCCGCCGCCGCCGCCTCGGGCCGGCTCCCTCCATCCCTTGCCCGCCGAGGGCGAGGAGGCGGCAGAAGAAGCAGCAGCAGCGGCAGCAGCAGCTCAGCCTCGCAGCGCCCGCCCCTCACGCCCCGCTCGCCGCCGCTGCCGCCGCCTCCTCCGCTGCCCGCCCGGCGCGCGACAAATAATCCCGCGACAGGAGGCGACGCTGCCGGGCGGTGCGTTTCCCCCGCCGCCGTTATACGTGGGAGGGATTCCGCGGGCGGAGGGATCCCGATCCGGCGGAGAAGGTGAAGAGGCCCAGCCTGCCAGAGAGAGAGAGAGAGAGAGAGAGAGGAGCGGGAGGCCGGATCTTGTTCGCCTCGCCCACGTCCCCCTCCCTCTCCCTCTCGGGCGTGTCACGAGTGGGCAGCCTTCCCCTCCGAGGCCCGCCCCTTCTTGCTGGCCTCCCTCTCACCGACCCACCTAACGGGACTCCGCCGGGCGGCCGCCGCTGTCATTCACGGCTCGTAACCCCACCCCCTTCTCAGGCCCCGCCCTTCGGCGGGTCGCGATTGGCTCTGGCGAGGCCGAAGAGGTGTGGCCGGGAGAGGGCTGTTTCTGCGCGTGTTTCGGGCTCGTGCTAACTTGCGCTGTCTGACAGGAGGGCGGGGCGGAATGGGGAGAGGCTTGGGTAGCCTAGCAACGGGGAGAGGAACTGCTCCGGAGAGTGAAGAGGGATGGGAAGGAGCGGGGAGGGGGGGGGAGTATTAAAGGTGGGGTTGCCTAGTAACCGGGTCATTGGCATGGAGGGACTCGGGAAACGTCCTGAGGGGGGGGAGATTCCCTCAAGGCCAAGAAGACCCCACCACCACCACCCAGCGACCCTCTGGGGCCAGACAGGCCTACCTCGCAAAGTCGTTGTGGAGCTGTAAATGGAATGTTACATTGTATCCAAGGGAGTTACAGTGAGTCAACCATGTGGAGAAAACAGAACAGAACAGAGAATAGAATAGAATAGAATAGAATAGAACAGAATAGAATAGAATAGAATAGAATTCTTTATTGAACACACAAGGAATTCGTCTTTGGTGTATAAGCTCTCCATGTACATACAGAAAAAATATAAATAAATAAAAATATTCATCAAGAACCATACCATACAAAAGATAATAATATCATAAGATAGTTATAGATAGGAGGGAATAATAGAAACTAATCTGCCAATAAAAGTAAATACATAAGCAGCCCAAGGGTGAGAAGGCCTTGCATGGCGTCCTCTCCTTCAGCCAGCAATCCAGACTGACCTACCTGGCAGGGTTGTTGTTGGGCAGCCCGACTTCGAAAGCTGGTCGCTCCAAATATCACGACGGAAAGGTTTTTTTTAATCTTTTATCTTTTCTTCCCTCGCGAAAAACCCATTTCCTGTTGGAGAAAGTGCCTTGCCCAGTTCGAACGATGGAGCTAGCGATATTAAGAGCCGCAGAATAGTAGGGGCTGGAAGGGACCCTGGGGGGCCATCTAGTCCAACCCCACCCTGCCCCCCTCGCTCAGGCAGGTTTTCCGGGGGAATTGAGTTATGATTGTTTGTAATTTTACGTTATCCTTTTTATATTATCGCAGGGTTTATTATCTTTTCGTTCTTGTTTTTTTTTTAAATGCTGCTTTGTTATTGTATGCACCCTGTTGCAAGTAGTCCTTGACTTACAGCAGTTCATTGAGTGACCGTTCAAAGCTACACAACGGCACTGGGGGGGAAAAAAAGCGACTTATGACCGTTTTTCACACTTAACGACCATTGCAGCATCCTCATGGAAAAAACGATCAAAATTTGGAACCCTTGGCCAACCGACGGTTGGGAGCGTCCCAGTGTGTGTGTGTGTGTGTTTGTGTGTGACGTGATCCCCTTTTGCGACCTTCTGACAAGCACGATTCACTTAACGACTGTGCTTATTAACTTCCCGGCTGCAGTGGTTCCCTTAACCACAGAGGCGAGGAGGGACGTAAAACGGAGCAAAATCCGCTGAACAAATACCTCGCTTAGCTGCACGCATTTGGGGGGGGGGTTTCAATTGTGAGGTCGTAAGTTGAGGACCGTGTTTCTTCATTCCGGGCCGAGTTTTAAAAATAATAAAAACCCCGTATCTTAGAAAGCTGAGAAAACCTGAGTTAATTTAGATTTTAATTTAATTAAAGGCAATGAATCAAACGGTGATATTCTTCTGTTTTCTAAGTCCTTCCCCCCCAGTTCTGCCTTTTGACCCCCAACTTCTACACCCCAAAAACTTCACCTCGAGTCCTAAATCCCCCCCTGCAAATAAATAAAAGACCACAGGAGAAGAACCACGAAAGAACATACCACGTTGCAAAGTTATCATAAATGTCTTATTATTATTTAAAAAAGATAAATAGCAATGTTTTTAAAAGCAAACGAACTGCCGACCGAATTTGGGTCATCACAACATCACAAAGAAGGGTTTAAATACAGAAAAACAGGAGTTAAAACAACAACAAGAAGAAGAACATTCCAGAAAAATCTGCTCCCCCCCAAAAAAACCAACTCCAGAATGTGTATCGAATGTCTCCAAGACAGAAGACCCTAAACTTGCCAACTTTTAAGACTTGTAGACTCCATGAGTTGAAGTCCACAAGTCTTAAAAGTTGCCAGGTTTGGAGACCTCGGCTCCAAGATCTTGTTGAGAGGCCTGGGGGGGTCAGGTGAGCAAACTGTCCCCCCCCCACTCCTCAGGAAAGATCATCAGAGAAGATCCGATCCTCCCAGCCACCAAGAATCCTCCATCTTGGTGCTCCTCAAGCTGGATCTTCTGCTGAAGGAACCAACTCCTTCAGGCTGGAAGAGGAGACTGCGGGCACCGCCTGCCACCTACCCACCCACCCACTCCCCAATTAAGGGGAGATCTCGTAAGTCCATCTTCCCTGGGCCGAAGGCAGCCCAGGTGGTCCATGGAGGAGGTCCCGCGTCCAACCGGTTTAAGACTGTGGGGTCATATGGCGATTCAGGATTCTTCTGATCTCCAGGAAGCTTCGGTCCTTGGTCTCCGGGATCATCTTGGCTATGTACAAAATGATGGCGATGTTGAATGGCCAGAAGAAGAGAAAGCTGTAGGGTTCCAGTTCGGTCTAGAAAGAGAAAAGGAAGTCATGGGATGGGATCCATCTTTATACAGCGTTGTATCTTCCGTCCCACCGTGAAGAAGTCCGGCCTTTCCTCCTCCACCCATTCATGTGGCCCACTTTCGAGTTGCCATAGGCGGGAGGGGGAAAACCTGAAGGAGCCGCGTGAAACCAGAAGTACATTCCGCGCATACCTTTATCAAGGCTCTATCCCAGGCTAACGGATCCGGGCGTGGTTTTATAGCCCCCCCAATAGTCTTCCATTGGAGAATGTGGTTTATGACATGCCAGCCCATGAAGGTGCTCCGTTGGAGAATGTGATTTATGACACACCCAGGAAGGAGAGGGAGAAAAAGGGTCATAGGTGGGCCGTAAATTACAGTGAGGCAGAGTTGGCTTCGTTTTGGTAAGTGCCGACATGTTGCTCCTAATAAATCACTGGATTTCTTTTGAAACTTGGTTGGAGGCTCATGGTTTAATTTAGGGCATTCGTCGGAACCCTGACACACAGCTTATGCTCCATCAAAGACAAGGTCTTGGGAGTTGCATGGAAAGGGTGGGGCTAGTCCAAAGAGTGGGTGGGTCTAGAGTGAGAATGGGTGGGGCTGTAGCCAAGTAAGCAGAGCTGGGATTCGTGATGGGTGGAGAGGCATCAAGGACTGGGTGGGGTGTTAGCCAGAACGGGAGGGGTTATGTCAAAGTGGGTGGAGAAGGGATCGGGAATGGGTGGGGCCCAATCAAGGAGTGGGTGGGGTTAACAGTGAGAGTGGGTGGGGCCAAGTCGAAGTGGGTGGGGCTAAGACTGAAGATGAGTAGAACTAAGTCAACAGGAGGGCTGGCACCCAGAATGGGTGGGGCTTACAACTATGACAGAGGATGGGTGGGGCTAG
>JAOYMU010006034.1:0-10003 GCA_025802295.1 Psammodynastes pulverulentus | reverse complement strand
CCATTTGTATACTATTCAACAGTTCATCTACATTATGTAGATGTTACAGTTGCTTACATTGATTTAGTGGCATAAATATTACAGTGGTGTCATAGTCAGCATTCTTGAATATCTATTGTGTGTTCATCCAGTAAAGAGAATGAAAAAGTGCCAGCTATAGAGTATATGATTTCATATTTCTACAACCATTTCTCCATTAAACTGAATGGCATGGCGATGTGGCCTCAAGATTTTTTTTGCATATCAACTAATGTTGCTGTGCTCCAAAAGAACTGTCAGATTGCTAGCATTACAGTATAATAATAAAGAAAAACAATATTATAAAAATGTGTAGGATGGGGTAAAACTCAATAAAGATTTTATGATATAATGAGTAGTTCAGAGATTGTTTTTCTTAAGGCAAATTTCAAAACATCTCTCTAGGTGTGCAGAACTGATGATGGATCTTGATATAATACCTCTTTTCTGATAAGATGAAGGATCTGGATTGCAAATATCCAGATGACTATTAGACAACACCAAAGAAATACCAAAACCCCAAACTCTTTGTTGTCACCTAATAGTCACCAAGATCACTGCAGATGGATATAGTAGCCCTATTTTGCACCTATATTCTCCAATTCTTTGTTCTTGTCATAATGGTTGGTGCTAGCCATATATTTATAAAGTCTTTATTTATCCAGTTTTAACTTGCTGATTTATCACTAAAAACAATCCTATTTTATTCTAGGAACTTTTAAATACATAAAACTTTATTTGCTCAGAATTTTATTATTTCTTGGAATATATGTGAAAAAATTGTAATTGCTCCACATGACAGCCTGTTGGATTTACTTGAGTATAGTACGAGCTGTTCAAAGCCTCCCTCATCTCTTCTGGGTGTGCCCGGATATGTTAATAATCAAAAACGGTAATAAAGTTTACCTATTACAATTTAGAGTTACTTTATTTTGGAAAACAACCTATACTTTACCTGGGCCTTAAACTGATTTTTTAAAATAACTTTATGGAAGTAAGCCAGTATCTTTTATCCACCCCAGATCATAACTACATGATGGTTTGGCTATATCTTCATACCAATGAAGTTGGCTGCATTAACTCAATAACCACTAAACGAAGTTTACAAACCATAAGAAAATTATGCACTGTGGTCACTCAGATTACATAGCCAATGATGATATAAACAGTTTGCATTTTTTTCTTCCATCACCAGTAATTCTCCTAGTTACCTTTCCGGAGGTTGCTCAGCTCTGGATTTATTTTTTTTTACACTTTTGTAAAAACAAAAACCCCAAATGCAGACATCCTGTACCCTGAATGGAATCAGAACTGCTGAAAGCACGATGGGAGAAGTGTAATTCCTCCCCTGTGTTCTTTGTTTCCCAAAATAACTTCCTGCCAGCCCTGAAGGGATGGAATACAAACCAGAGCAACAGAGATAAAATTGAAGCAACTCCTGCAGCTTTGCTAGATTTTCAGTGGTTGTTAAATCTAAAGCAATACAGTGGCATGATTGTGAATAGGTGGTTGAGTTCAACAGATTTGATAAGGCTTTCTGCTTTGTTGAGCTTCAAATATTGACACAGGTTTCCTTTCGTATATGGACAAAGCAGGGGAAGGGTGTTGACTGGTACGATGGGCTCATATCATGAGTGTTGTCTATAAGAGTGCCAGGGAGATTCCTGCTCTGCTTTTTGTGTCTCACACATTGCTAGAATCAAGACAGGTTCATTTGGAGGAAGACACGGAGATAGAATGACTCAGATTTATTCACTGAATGAGTCAGATTATGTGCTTGCTAGTAGACTTTTATTTATTTATTTTACACTATATGTTGCCCACATTGAAAGATTCTCAGTAGCACACTGCAAATAAAAAACACCATGTTAATTATCACCAGAATAAAATAATAAAATCAGACGTAATCATCTCTGAAACGCTGTGGACTTCATAATCTCCCAGTGCAATTTACAGAATTGGGCATTGAAGCAGGCTCCAAGCCAATGGAATTCAGTGATTTGATGCTTAATTGAATTAATTAAATTTGACTCATTTGAAAACTGGTTGGAACCTACATCCAATTCTTCTGCAAATAATACATTCAAAAGTAAAAGTAAAGTGCAAACTTATTTTGAGTTAGGCTTATACAGTGTAATGAGTAGCAATTAATTAAAAGAATAACTAGAAGTAAATGTTTCCAAAATTTTTCTTATGCCCTGTCAAATTCAAAAGGCAAAATCCAAAATTCTGGAAAGAGGCTAGGTCATTCTTATCATAATAAATCTTAGCTTACTGTGATGTTGGTGCTTTTATACGTGACTGTCTATACTCTACCGGAAATCTGTTACCACTTAAATATTCTGATTCCCCTGCAGTTACTGTGGAAATGCTAAATGCTTTAAAGATAGTTTTCAATGTACAACCACAACTGAACCCCACATTTTTATTGCTAAGCAAAATAGTTTTGCCCCATATTATGACTTTTCTTGCCATAGTTGTTAAATGAATCACTGCAGTTATTGTTAATAACACTGTTGTAAAGTGAATCTGGCATCCCTATTAACTTTGCTTTGCCAGAAGGTCACAATAGGTGATCACATGAACATGGGACACGACAACTGTCATAAATATGAACCAATTTCTAAGCACCCGAACTTTGAACATGTAGGCAGGATGCCACAACGGTCATAATGTGAAAAATGTTCATAAGTAACTCTTTTCAGTGCCATTGCAACTTTGAATGATCACTAAACAAATGGTTGCAAGTTAAAGATTACTTGTATTACCCTGTTGTAAGTTAGCCCAAAGTATTAACTTTGTGATGGTATTCACACTCACACACACACACAAAATATTTAGTTCAATATAATTAATCATTGAATTCAGTAGGGATTGAATTCTGAATAAAAATGCATAAGGTATAGTTATATAACAAGTTCAACACACACACAAAATGAGTTCTTTTGAAAGGAATAAATCCAACTCTAGATTTTACAGTGGCATATTGTAATATGCATGATTTCTCAAAAGTGAGACCCATAGCTGACTTAAAAGTACTACTTACTAGACCTTGAGCCAGCAAACAAAAAAAAAATTATATTAGCATAAAATATGATGTTGCCACTGACAAAGCTTATCCTGACATTGACACAAAGCTGGAAAATGATTCTATCTATATTTTATGGTACAGAGTTTAAGGGTTGGAGGTCCCTCTAGATTTGTTTCTCTGACCTAGTACACCTTACACCATTCACCAATAGGCATGAAAGTGGCCATCAGTTATTCTCTTTACTGTACATTGGGATAGGAAAGAACCTGAGGAGGAAGCAAGTTTTGACAATGGCTGGATAGACATTTTTAGCAATCCGTCAAAACTCAATTCTGTTTTTGCCTATCTGCTCTACAAGTGAATTCAAAATGAGACCAAAAATTGTCTGCTAGACTCCTTTTGGACATAGTAGTTAAGCATTCTTACAGAATACTGTTAATCCAGAATACTTCTAAACCCATAATGGGCTCCTAGATATGGTTTGAGAACTGCTCCAAAGAACACGAAACCCATATTTAAAAGCAGCCTGAACTACAGCTAACAGGTGAGGGAAAAGGAGCAGAAAGAAAAGCTATCTCTTGCCACCATGCAGCTGCTCCATCACTACTGTCGGTCAGCTGTTATTCAGACTAATCCAGGACTCTGATCCGAGGAGACCCCAGTTTGGAAAAAAAAATGGGTTAGCCTATTTCCTAGAAAAAAATGGCCTTAGAAGACAGAATGCAAAGACTGAAGTTGTATCTGTGATAAGTCTTTTTAGAGTATGATGGGAATACTGTTTTAATTCCGCTATAGCTAAAGTGAATTAAGGCCTCTTCGGGTATTTGTTGAGGATCAAATGTAATGCAATGTCATGAGGAATCAGCACAATATATACAATCTAAATCTAAAAATCTTATGTTTGCTATTGCTTGATATTGCTACAAGTGAAGTAAGGAAACACTCTGTTCAGGAAGGTTACTTGCATGTAAGTGTGTATTTATAGTAAAGGAAAACGGACGAGTTTCAGTGACTATTCCTAATGTACCAAAGAAAACTACCTTTGAAAAATCTGGGAAAAGGGGCAGAATCCAGTGTTTCTCCCAAAAGTAAGTTCAGAAGAACATTTTTCAATCTATTTTACAAAGATGCCTGAACAAGCTAATGAGAAGCTGCTCTTTAACCTTTTGACCTTGAAGAACATAAAAGGAGCTAGCATTTTAGTATCATGACAATCTCTGCATGCTGGCGTTTCCAACAGATGGACGTTTACTTTGGCCTTATAAAGCCATTTTACTCAGCTGGAAGCTCTTGTCGCATGACAGATGATCAAAAATAGACCCACTGCAGCTTGCGCTGTCAATCATGTGAGATACGGCATAACAGTGGGCGCCTGAACAGAGTGCATGCATATTGTAGGATACGAAGTTCTAAAGGGGTAAAGTTTCATAATTCTACCACCTGTTAGTTTCTTGGCTTAATAGAAACAAATTACAAGAGCTTGAATACATAGATTCATCATAATATTCTAACAAGGAAATAACTTTAAAATCCATGATGATGAGGCTTCTGTTAGAACAGAGCTATGACTTAACTATAATAAAGTGATCTGCGTGTGTCTTTTAAAGATCTTCTTAAGTCTGATAGAAATGATCCTTGGCAATTGATCTGTTTTTAAATGAGCATTATGATCAAATTACTGAATGTATGGTTTTATATCTATTTAAAACCATATAAAAACAAAGTTATTATTGACTTTAATACCACAGATTTCTTTACAGAACACTCAGTATAAGAGATGAATATTTTTGCTATAACTAAAAAAAATTCTTAATAAGTGACTGTCATTATTCTGTTCAATAATCTCTTCTTATATGCATTCCTAATGTATCGCTGTTTCCCTATCCAGGACAGTATCGGAAACTAATGATGCACTTTTGTTAGTTAGATTCTTAATATTGAATTGTAGGCATTGAAGGGGGAGTAATTAGTTTCAAAACAAAGCTGTGTGGATTTTAACTCCCAAAAATTACTTTCCAATGCAGTAGTACTATATAACTAAAAACAATTTTTGCTTGGAAACTTCACATGAACATTGAAAATAATTTTTATTTCAACGCAGCTGTATTAAATGGTTATAATAGAGGGATCAAGTGGATGTAATCTGTGCAATAGAGAGAAAGGAAACTTAAAACATTGCATGAGAAGCTGAAAGCGTTCGTTCTGCATCTGAAGCTGTGTGTGTGTGTGCGTGTTCCCTGGATCTTATCAGAATTACACATTATACAGGAGAGAAAGTTTGATTTCCTGATAAAATTCTAACCACAAGTTAAAACTTTGGAGAAGATTCTATTTATTCCAAAGGGAATAATTGGTTGGATACTAAGATACAAGGCATCAATCCATATACAGTGGAACCTTGGGTCACGAACGCTTCTGATCATGACCAAATCGGGTGCCGACCAAAAAAATCTACACAATGTTCGACTCTGGTGGCGAACACATCCTTGGGTGGCGATCAAACACAGCTGCGGCGATTTCCCCTGCCGCACCATTTTTTTTTGTCCGCGCATGCGCCGTCAGTCTTGCTTCCGGTCACGACCAAATTGGGTTGCGACCGAAGTCTTGGAACAGATTACGGTCATGACCGGAGGTTCCACTGTACATATAGGTGGGGAATTAGCAACTTGGATAGCTGTAAGCAACAAGCAGAGCTTATTTTAAGCCATGCAGATTTATTTAGGTATTTTTAGGCAAACCATTATTTTTCAGCTTCACCCTTCTATGCATAATGGTCTCCATTACCAAGCCATTTGTAAGTAAACCTGAGATAATACATGAAGCTTTTGGGTGTTGAAAACACCACAGAAGCATTGTTATCTATACATATGAGAGCTTTATTACAAATATCAACAGTGGCCTGTTTGTGCTTCTAACGGTACAAAAAAAAGGTAATGTTTAATAGCAAGGATAATATTGAAATATATATGTAATAACAGCAAGGTTGTTCCTCAAAATATGTTTCTCCTTTTTTTTTTTTTTATTAAACACTAGATCTACCTGAACATAATTCTACCCCAGCTCTCCCAATTTCCTTCCAAAGCTATGCCTTATATAGAAATAAGGAAGGTGGCACAGGATTCCGTGGCCTGATATGTCATAACAGGTTTGACTTTCATGGCCTTACAACCTCTTCAGAAGTGTGATGCACATCTACCCAGAGGTCACTGTCATGTATTTTAATGGCATCTACGTAGCTTCCCCTCAATAGCCTTTTGTGACGGAGTGAATTGCACTATAGTTCGTTTGACAAGTGTGATTCTTGCTGTGTTTACCACACCTGTAAACTTCTATTTAAACTCCTTTTGTCGCCTGTGTTTTTTTATTTATTTATTATTTTTTAATAAGGATGACTGAAGTTGCAGAGGAATTAATGTGTGCATAGCAATTCAAGTAGGATTGCCACAATACAGAGCATTTGTTACCCTACATCAAATACATTTGAATAATGTGGGTAATAGCAATGAAATAAGCAGAAGTCCTGTGAAACCATCAGTATTGGACTATGAAACTAAACATGTAGGTTACCAAAAATATATATATTCTAAGGAAAGAATCATATAAACTCTCAGTATATTACAATTCTTAGGGGGAAAACTAGTCACTTCTTTGTGGCTATGCACCCCATGTCTTCCAGCCCCAAACCAGGATTCTTTAATTTTTCTTTTAACAAATGTACATTTTAAGATTATTAGTATTTTAAAATTAGTAGTGTGCCTTATAGCAATTCTGATCAGTGTTATTAAGTTGGCACTAACACTGTGACACTGCTATTTTTTTTAAATAATATTTTCATTAGTGTGTCTCCTTTTTAGCGTGTAAGATGATCGCTGAAATTCGTTATTGTGGCAACCCTATGCATATAACAACAACTAAATTTGAGTTTGGTTTTTAGTTATGAACCGGGAAGTGAGGTTTCCCAGTGGCCTAACTTTATCTTCTGTTTTTCAACAGGATCCCTGCACATTATGTATATCCGCAGGCTTTTGTGCAACCTGGAGTGGTTATTCCACATGTCCAGCCTACAGCTGCTGCTTCCACCACACCCTACCTTGACTACACGGGAGCTGCATATGCTCAGTATTCTGCGGCGGCAGCCGCTGCAGCAGCTGCAGCCTATGACCAGTATCCCTACGCAGCTTCGCCAGCTGCTGCAGGATATGTCACTGCTGGGGGATATGGCTATGCAGTCCAGCAACCTATCACTGCAGCAGCGCCTGGAACAGCTGCAGCTGCAGCAGCTGCTTTCGGCCAATACCAGCCACAGCAACTGCAAACAGATCGTATGCAATAGCAGATGGACATGGCAAGAAAGCATCCTTTGTTATTATTCCTATCAATTTACCTTCAAGCCTTCCAGTAGAAATAATTAACTTTTTAAGTTATCCAGCTTTAAAAAAAACAAAAAAAACCCGCTACAATGCAATAGAATAGTATAAGAACAAATACCACTGTCTTTTAAAGCATTATGCCTCCCATAGAATGAATAATATTGTGGGATAAGGTATTGTAAGAGTTTCTAAGCATCATCTTATCATGAAAGCATAGCTAAAGTAACCAAAAAAAAGCTGTTGTTTTTTAAAAAATAAGGTGCATTTTACAGTATCCAGGGTAAAAAGTTCAGGTGAGCAATACATAACTACCGTATCAAGTAGAAGATAACTATTACTGAAATATTGAAAGCGCTGGCTGTCATTACAACTTTTCAGTATGGCCTATTTTGTGTGAATGAGTAGAAAAATGACGATCTCATATTGGGCATCGAACAAACTAGGGAAGATGGCCCTTGGGAGGTGGGGGAAGGGTAGACAGAATCAAAGTTATTTTCTCATCTGTCCTCTCTATGAATGGAACTATGGAGCAAGTGGTGTGGAATTAAAGGGTGTAACAGCTGTACAGACAATCAATGACACAGCCCGTTCTGGAAAGAACACATCACTTGTTCTCATTTGATGAGGTTGTCACATTCTAATCCCTTTCCCCATCCTGTTTCACTTTTAGGGAAATTTTGACTGCTAGAGTCAGCTATTCTGATTCTAAAACAGGATCAGCTCGCTCCTACAGCAGCTTTCTCCTTTTATTTACTGTATCTATTCATGGTTTGTGAATAAAGGCAGGAAGAAATTTGCTGAATTTAAATATTTAAGAACTGTACTAGGGAATGCTTTTTGAAATGATTTGTTCCTATTTAAATATTTATTTGCAAAACATAGGCCTTTTCCATGCGGCTACTTGTTGAGACTGCAATTCTTCAAAGGTTAATTCTATGTGAGCTATATTGTGCCTTAATTGTAATGCTATTTAAAGATATATTTATTTTGAAAGTTGTACGATGCTGCATTCTAAAGAAACCCACTTTAGATGTGAAACTGTAAAATATTGTATTCATCTCATAGTGTAAGTTATTTAGCAGGTTTAGCAGTAGAATATAAAATAATAATCTAAGCAATTCAAGAGGCTGACATAGGTTTATTGTCTTCAATAAACATACCTTTGTAAGGGTATTTAAAAACTTTTGGAAAGGTTTTGATCTTTAAAATGCTAGTTTCATGATTTTCCCGCTGTTTCACTGACTGAATACCTATTTTCTTGGATGAAAGCTTTACTGGTTTTCAGTAAAGTTTACTTACCTGGAAAGATGTTAAAATACTACACACAGTACCAATTGAGGAGTAAGACTCAATTAAAAAATTACTGTGGGGTATAATAGGAGCTATATTTATATTGTTGGTCATACACATCCCTAATAATGTCTGCATATAGAAACCATGGGAATTGGCTGAACAATATGGGGAAAAAACATGTGATTTGTCCACCCTGTGAGTTTCCTGTAAAGACACTTTGGGTTGCCCATGTGATAACTGAGTTGCAGATAAATAGCTCCAGTACCATAACAGTAATCCAGAATTGAATCTTAAGTCCCGCTGATCTTGATGAGACTTTTTCTCAACCGGGTATATTAATGATAAAGTCTGAAGCCCCAATCTTAAACACAATATGTGCAAACTCCATAAAGGAATACCTATCATGTGGGTTATTGGTATTTTCTACTATGAAAAGGGGTCATTTTTCAGTTTCATCTCTAAATAGATCAACTATTATTCCTTAGCTAGGAAATGCTGCTTTCATTTGTCCTGTGAAACTGCAATAACTTGTAATTTTTATTCTTGACCTAAAAAGAAATTTAATATTTTAGACTGTATTGGAATCTTTTTATACTTGAACAATTTCATAAAAGGGAAGACAGGATAGCATTTTTATGGATTTCTCCAATGTCACTGGATTTATTTTGAATACTAGCCAGTGTTATATAAGAAATATAACATGACTACTGTGCATGTTATTTATTATGTATATTGCTTTATAATGTTTCAGATCTTCTAATCTATACACTTGTATTAAAATAATAAAAATGTCATTGAATCCAAACTTTTTACAGTTGTACACAAAATAAATTTCTTAATGCATCAAGACATTTTAAAAGGCATTTTAGAGTTCCCCTATTGAGTAAACAGCTGGTTCATGGTTTTAAAAAGGTTGATTGAGACAAATGAAATGCTACTTGCTTTGCCTTTATTTATGCAGTGCTGTCAAATTAAATTTTAAACAAGTGCTACTACATGCAATGCATAATTAAGTTGTGGAACATCAGCATGCCATTCCTCTAAAAATTGGAATCAAGCCTATAAATCCATAAAAAAAATACTGTTCTCATTCAGAAAGAATATAGATTTGTTTTGTCTTTGCATTTTCAAAAGCACCACCACTGAAATAATATGCACACTATTCTCAGTGTCTTTTTGAAGCAGATCAAAATTAAACATTTTCTAGCAATAGCAGCACTTTAGATTTATATACCGCTTATCAGTGCTTTTTACAGCCCTCTCTAAGCGGTTCACAGAGTCAGTGTCAGCA
>JAOYMU010005984.1:0-10009 GCA_025802295.1 Psammodynastes pulverulentus | reverse complement strand
GGCGAGTGAGCGTACGCATGCGCAGAAGGGTGGGGACGAGCATGGTGGAAGCGCACGCATGCGCAGAAGGGTGGGGGAGTTTAGGGGAAAAAATATGTGTGCACAGAAAAAATATTATTTTTTTATTCCGTTAACTCCCCCAAAAGTCAAACAGTCCCGATTTTCAATAATAATAAAAAAAATTTATTATTATTATCGAAAATCTGGACTTTTTGACCACGTCCCGGGACGTGGGACAAATTCCCAAAAAGCGGGACTGTCCCACGAAAATCGGGATGTCTGGTCACCTTAGTGTAGCATGATGAGTGGCTCCAGCTGCAGTTCATTAACTATAAGACAATTTACCAATATTGTGTTCTGAGGAGCAAGATCCCAATAAATAAGCATATAGATTCATGCCAAGGTTAGGACTTTCAGATTTTCTTATACTTTTGCATTCAAGTTTAGATTTTTCTGCTTTTGTCTTACTAGCTGAAAAGAAATTTCAAGATGGATTATCTGCAGTTAAATATATGCTACTTAGGTTTAACTAAGGCCTTTATATTTTGTGATTTTTCCCCCTCAGTTCTTTGTATTTTGCAATCTTTGTCCACTATGTAAAGGTTTTTTGTCTGGGGTGATGTGTGTCAGATGCTTGTCTGTTTAGCTTCTTCATTTTCTATTACTTTGTCTATTTTGTGGTCTCACCAGCTGTTGCTTGCAGGCAGGTCATATTTCTTGCAAATCTTCCAATGAACCATTGTTGCTACTTTGTCATGCTGTTGTTTGTAGTCAGTCTGCAATTCTCTTGCTGCAGTTAATGTTTCAGCAGCTTTTTTTGCAAAGGCAGCATTTTTTGGACATTACTATCTTTTCAATTCTGGCTTGGTATGCATTTGTTCTTAAGCCTTGGTCTTGTGCAATCTGAATTAGTTGTTCCATCGCTTTCTTCAATTTTCCTGCTCTTAGCCATTGCCAGGTCTTGTGATTAATTGCTTTGCCTGCTAGTGTTTTTGTACTAACCCTGCAATGTTTTTATTTTTTTATTTTTTTAACATTTAAAAGAGGAAAAAATTATAGCCTAGTGTCCAATGGGGCTGACTGATTCATAACTAAGTTTGAAAGTCTGAACCTTTGGAAAGAAAAATAGTAATTTGGATATGAGACTCAGAATTTGCACACTGTCTACTAATCAAGCCCATGTCTATCACAAGCAAGAATAATATAAAGAATTTGGAAATGGTTACAATCCAAACATATTACCTCTAAAAAGAAAAAAAAATATTGATCATTTCAGAGTGTCAAAGATTGTAAGAAATTCTAGGAGACAAAGTAGTAACAAAAACTATAATTATGTTTAACATACAAGCAGCACACATATGGAGAAGCACTATGGAAGTAATAGAATAAAATGAGAATACAGTGGCATCAAATAAATAAGTTAATAAGTAAGTAAATAAAAGCACATTTTATACTTAACATAAATTTCTAAGCATTACTAAAATCATTCTTGTTTTTGAATTCCAAAACCCAAATTGTATTAAGTTGTTCAAATCCTCAATCATTTAATTTTAAACCCTTTTCATTTGTCTAATTAAAATGGTAAACAACTTTTTTGATTCAAAGACATATTTTGGAATCAAAAGACAAATTGGGGCACTTCCTCCCATAGATGCAGCATCACTTTGAAAGCAGTGCAGGGTTCTTATCCCATTGACTTTTGGGGAGTTAAGTTGCCTCCTACCAAGTATATTTAACTATTCCACCTATATTCTTCAAATACTCACTCCAAAGTGCTCCTCCTCACAATTGGCATTCTGATAATATATTGGACTTCTTTATCATCTCATGCCGGTAATCTTGTAGTATCTTTAATCCTTGAGCTCATCTACAAAAATGCAATCATATATATGGCTTATAATTTCCATACATTTCTTCAACATATAATAACTATGATTGGTAAAAATGGGATTCCATTCCAATTGTTTTGGGTTACTCTATTAACTTTCTTAACCAGTCTCTTCAAATACTACCCTTCAACTGTTATCTTTCAGATGTATTTAACTACAGCTCATTTGATCCCCAGATAATATCTTGAAGCACAGCTCCCATATTCCTTCAGCCAGACCTTACAAACTTTATCATACAACCTTAAGCACAAATGCAGTTTCCAGCTATACTGGAAACTGTGAGGATCATATTTATAGGCAACTTTTTTTTCTAAAGGCAGCAGTTTTTGTAGTAAAGACCTATAATGATTAAGCATAGAGTCATTTTTCTGTTTTAAAAATACATAGGGATTTTTCTATTATGATTTCATTCCAGTCAGGTTGTTCTTTGCTTATTTATAATAAGGGGATTTGCAAAAGCTGGTAGCTGGCAACAGTCTTGAATTTTTGGAATGATTTTAAATGACAGAAAAGTAGAATGAATTCATGTTTTCTCAACTGAAAAAAATGGTTGGCAATAATAGATATGTTTCTAGGCTTTAAAAATTCCATATTTGGAATATTCCATATTCCAAATCTAAACATGTATTAAATAGATACGGAATATTATTGAGTAAGGATTTGGGTATATGATTCTATATTAGGTAGTTTTTATTTATAAGCAACTGAATTTTTAAAAAGGTGAACAAAATAGAGCTTTTTTATGCTATATGAAAGCACACTTTTGTTTGGTGTTTAGAACAGTAGAGGAAGCACTGTGTACTGTGCTTATGTTCCATTAGTTTTTTCCTTAATTATTTCAAAAGTAACGTATCTTGATTTTCAAATTTCTTTCACTATATTTTATGCTAATTTTGTCTTTATGATTTTTATGACAATATTGCTAAAGTTTCTGCATCACTGGGATTAATCAAATGGCTAGACTAGGTCCAGATGTAACAAACAAAAAGCTTATGGGTTTTTCCAGCATTTATTTATTAAATGCATGAAATTAATGCTTTACTGGCTGAGGAACTCTGGGAGTTGAAGTCCACAAGACTTAAAGTTGCCAAGGTTGGAGACCCCTGTTCTAAACATTGTGTGTCATGAGTCTCTTTCCTAATGGGTGCACAATGATATTTTTTTCATCCCTAACCATCTAGCCAGCTACTATATAAACATCATTTTGGAATTTTTTTCAAAGCTATACACTGTGGAGCAGCTATGGCAACTGCAGTCAAAGCCATAGCTGAAAGATCCTGTTGATGATCTTGTCAGAATACAGTATAGTTCTGAACATTAAGCCAACAAGGAATTGACTAGAAGAATATGCCCCCAATTTGTTGTTTAACATAGCTACTTCATTTCATTTAATGGGAAGATCCCATGTTTAGGGAGAACATATTGCGGTATATAATGAAAATGAATGATGACTTATATGTAATCTATATAAAATAGAAGAAAACCCCAAAAATTGGAAATTGAAGAAACTGGGTTTTTTTTAAAGATAGACATTTCTTTAGTTTTTTTTTCTTCTTGTATATTGTTTTGGGGATATCTTTTAGCACAATGAAAAAAATACAAATACAAATATCATTTGTGTTCCATCTTTAACTCTTCCTCTGGATATATGTGTGTGTTTTTTCAATATTTGTAACTCTAGGCAGCTTACAATTAAGATATAACCAGAACCCCCAAAATAAAATAAAAAAAATAGTTGTAAAGACAATACTAACATTAAAAACAATTAGATACTTAAAAGCCACATAGTACAGCCACCAAAAAGCACAATCATTCTTTAGAATAGTTCAAACATTTTCTTGGCTCCAAGCCATTCTCTAAACCCTGGGTCAGATTACAAAACACATTCCATGCTCTTCTAGAAGGTAAGAACCAGTGCTGCTGCATTTTACACCAACTGAAACTTTCAAATACTTTTAGAGGGCAGCTCCATGTAGAGCACATTACAATGGTCCATATGGGAGGAAATCAAGACATGAGTAATTGAGTGAGAGCCTCCTGATCCAGAATGGTCGTTACAGATACACAATTCAAAGCTATATTAAGGCTTCCTAGCAATGGCTGCTACCTGCTCTTTGAGCAGGAGTCATGAACCAGAAAGATGCCCAGATTACTCTTTATCTATGAAATTATTGATCTCAGGATACTTCCTTCCTGCAGCTGTCTTCCAAATTACACCTGAAACATGAGTTACAGAATGTAACTAGCTAGTTGGAGGTTCACCCCAGTGAATTTCATATATAAACTTAGACCTGCTTCCCTGGTCCATGCTCAGATTCCCTATATCTAGGAATATACTCAGGACACTTCCTCCATCAGCCCTGACATGATTAGGCACAAGTGATTGGTAAAAGTAAAAAAAGATCCTGAAAAAAAAAGACTTACGGTTGTTGGTTTTGGTTTTTAATCACCAATTTAGACAAGTTTTAAATCTGTGAAGTAATTTAAAAAACAAAAGTATTTACATTCAATCTGTGAAGTGCTTGGTTGCCATCAACAAAAATTGGAAATTATTTTGACTGATGTATAAGAATCTTTATTTAATGACTTTATTCAGTTTTCAAAAACAAACCTCGCATAATTTACAGTGCTGCAAGAAATGATTGAGCAGCTGAATTCTTATCAGTAAGAAATGGGGGAAAGTCCCATATACTAATTTAAATTATAATCTGTAGACCTTTGGGAGATACAAATAGATGGCACATATCAAACAAAAAAAGTTGCTATTCATATGCTATTGATTGTTTAGATAATGCAAAAACACAAATCTTAATTCATACAAAACCACCATAGGACTTTAAATTCAGTTCTTGAGTTAGGCAGGAAAAAGGCCTGCTCTTCCAGGAAATAACAGAGCACCATATAAAAGAGTTTAGAATCTACAATTTGTTGACCAAACTGCTCTTATTTAAAATGTCTGTTCTGTCCCCAGAATATTCGCTGCTCTGGCAGGATAGGGATAATTTTGTTGAAAGAAAAATCCAGTCTAGTTCCAAGCCAGGAGAAAGACTGGAAATAAAATGGAGGCCAGCTGTAGGAAAGGAAGTCTCTGTTTATTTAATAGCCAGAAACTAGTCACAACAGCATAGTTCTAGGGTAGCTGACAAAATAAGGTTGAGAGTAGGTGGGTTTTTATACATTATTTGAGACTTTGTGATTGAGATACCTGTTCCTGTGTAAGAATATGTCCTTTAATATTTTAATGGCTGTTGCCAGATTCCTATGAGGTCATGTAGAGATCATGGCTGGCTCTACAGGCAAGAGGGAAAATATAAATCCTAAGTGTTTTGTTTGTCAGTTTGGATTTCTTACCTCTTGCGCTGCTTATTTAGGGTTTATGACTGCTCTTTGCTTATGAATAAATTGGCCAGTCTTTTTGAATGGATAATAAATCTCCATACCTAAAGACCATCCTCTTCAAACTTCTGTTTGAGGCTGTTTTCCTATGGCAGGAAGACTGGGGCTGCTTTCTATCTTTGTTAAAATTTTTCTTTATGGGAAATATTCTATCTTTATTAAGTATCGGCTGGGAATGACCGGAGACAACCAGATAGATAGGTAACTCTTTTATTGCCTCACAAACGACTTAACAATCATCAGGGCGCCACTGCTAACAAAGCAGCAATTCAGTGACAACAGCTGACTCCGTTTGACAACATTCCCTTTTTATATGCAGCTGTCAAACAGAACAGCCAATCAGCGATCACACGCTCTTCCACTCAAAACAACGTCATGGGGAGAGCACTTTTACATTACACTGCCTCCTTTTAATATTAAAAATAAAGAATATTTTAATCTGGGCAGGAGGGGCTTCCTACATTTTTTTTCTGTTTAGCTAGCTTATAGGTAAGTTTAGCAACCCTGACCTTGCTGGCCAAAGTAGGTACAGCTTTTTCCCTTCATAAGGAAATGTTCAGGGTTTATTATTTACTTCCCCTTTTCTGTCTCATCACTTCCTATTATGTGCATTGATGAAAATGATAAAGGAAGTGATGGCACTACAGCCTCCATCTTTCATTCTGAGAAGCCACTCACAGTTTTCCAGCTACAATCTTGACCCATCTGAATATATCATGGATTTACTG
Organism: Psammodynastes pulverulentus; assembly: GCA_025802295.1. Lineage (NCBI taxonomy): Eukaryota > Metazoa > Chordata > Lepidosauria > Squamata > Psammodynastidae > Psammodynastes > Psammodynastes pulverulentus. The sequence goes on along the minus strand of JAOYMU010005984.1, from coordinate 3,996 downwards.
GATCTTGCAGCATTGAATAAAGTTTAGATAGTAAAATAATGTCTCCTTTATTGAATGGCAAGAAAGGTTAACTGTCTAAGTAACTTTCTATAGAGCCACAGAGTTATGGATTAGTGAGACCAAGACAACATCAATTATTAGATTTTACTGGTATTTATTGCCAATATTCTCTGCCACAGTCATTCTATTTTTATTTGCAGGTCTTTGTAATTTTTTTATTGCCTCCATTCCTTTTTCTTCTGTATTTCTGTTTCCAGGCACTGCCATGCCCACTATCCATATTATTATTATTATTATTATTATTATTATTATTATTATTATTATTATCTTTAAATGTTTTAAAAGATTTGATATTTCCATCCTGATGTTCTCCAAATTATTCCAAATCAGTATGATCATTGGCAACAAATTTGAAGAACATTAGGCTGCACAATGTTACATTATAATTTGAGAATAGTTAAATAGAAGAGAAATATATGCAATTAGCATCCCGGTTATTTAAAAAGACGATTCCAGTCTGGCCTTATTTGCAAAAAATAAGTTCATAGCTATAAACTGGGGTATTAAATAATTTATGCTATTAAATTACTTTAGCAAATTAGCAATGCATATTTGATAGACTTTTGAGTATTTGATGGAAAATTAGCTTGTGAAGGGCAACATTATATAGAAGAGTTTTTATATGACAATATTCTTTATTTAGCATCAGTGCTAACCTTCTATGGCTCTGATGTTATAGTTGAATAAATGGCTGAATAAATCCCAAGCTATAGAATACATTAAAGAGCTAAATAGTAGTGATAAAGAGTATGTATCTGTTTAGAGAAAGAAGCAGAGTGTATATGATAAGACTAATATTTACCCCTCAATGTAAGCAAGCTACAATATGCTTACATTTTCAGCTTCAGATTCTGACATGTTTAAAAAAAACCTGTAACAACGTGCAAAAAAGAATGCTGGAATTTTTTGTGCCAATAAAGCAGATTGGCAGCTGTTTGAATTTAAAGTGTATCATTGAAGCAATTACATATTTATCTTTAAGACAGAAACTGCCAATATATTACATCACAATGGATTTGTTACAATCACATTCATTAATAAATGCTTTTCAACTGTAACAAGAGCACAATACAATGAATGAACATGTTTGTTACAGAAACTTCAACTGTTTATTTGCAAGTGCTGTTTTCAATTTTTATTTTTAAATAAAATAGTCCTCAACTTACAACATAAATTGGGAGCAGAATTTCTGCCACTGAGGGAATGTGATTGTAAAGTGCAACTATATTGCTTAGCGATAGCAATCTTTGCAATCCCAGTTGCCATCATTAACCACATCTCACAATCATTTAGGTGAGGCAATATCATGCCAGCTTCCCATCGCAAGTCAGTTGAAGATGTAGTGAGGGTCAGGGAAGTTGTGTGGGAGTAAAAGAGAAGTGCAGCAAGAGACAGCATGGAGGTTCACAAGTGATTGGGAGGTGTGGCAAGATTTGGAGAGGGTTTGTGATGATGTGAGAGCATGGCAAGGGTCAGGGTGTCTGAGGATACCATGGGATACACAAGAGTGTAAGGGAGGTGCAGTGAGTCTCGGGGAGAGTGGGCAGGGGTGCACAAGCAGCTGGTGTAATATGAATACAGAAACGATGGGAGGGTGCATGGGTGGGAAAGACTTACCTTAATGATTTATGAGCTTCCCTGCCAATTCCTCATTGATTATCTGGAGAAGCCATTAGGGAAAATCACAAATCATGATCATGTGATAATAAGATGCTGCCACCAGGCATAAATGTCAGGGTTATAAGTAATATACCCATAACTAACAGAACTCCGAGGCAGGTAGATTCCTCAAATAATAGTTTTATTAGGCAGATCGAATCTCTCCAGGCTCAAGGTTGACTCAGCCTTCCATCTTCCGAGGTGGGTAAAATGAGGACCCAGATTGTGGGGGCAATATGCTAATTCTGATTCTGTGAACCGCTTAGAGAGGGCTGTAAAAAGCACTGTAAAGCGGTATATAAATCTAAAGTGCTATTGCTATTGCTATTGGATATATCATATTGGCACAGGCTGGTGAAAACCGACTCTCAATGTTCCCACAGTTTTCACCTAATTAAAAGTAAAAGTTTTCTCCCTTCCCTAAACAACCATTAACATGGTACAAATAAGGCACTTCAAGGGTGACAATAAGTATGAGCCAGATGCTAATCATTCAGATTGCAATCATGTGACAGTGCAGGTCCTGGAAGGGCTGAAATTCCCAGGCATAACCACCATTCATTCAGTGCTATTGTAACTTTGTATGGTTGATGACTAAACTGTGTTGAAGAGTGCTTCTAGTTATTTCATGCCCATAAGAGAGAGATTGATGGTATTCCTTACTTTATTCCATTCTTTTTATATTGTGGCTCAATTATTCTGGACAAATAGCAACAAAGGAGACTGACTTATGCCAAGTTAAATCGAGCTTTCTACTATTGACCCTGGTTAATATCAGCTTTCCAATATTTCTAAGAAAGTTTTTTTTTTCTTATCCAGAAAATGCCTGAATTTAAACAATGCCATTTTTAAAGTTATTTCATTTCATATTTTTTGTAAGGTAAAGCTTGTACTCTACTATGACATAACAGTCTTTTATTTTACTTTATTAGACAAATAAAGCCCACAAGTTTAGTATATATTAAACTGTTTTATCCACTAATAAAGATATTTAAAATAAAATTTCTAATAAAAATTTAAAAATATTAAACAAGTTGATGAAGCCAGTCAAAAATAACAAAGCTTACACCATAGCCTAGGAGAATAACCAGGTCATTAAGGCCCTTCAGAATGCTATCAGCCAGATTCCTGAGAGAACTTCATTCTAGAAGGAAGCTCTGTGACAGAAAAAGCACATTTTGAGGCAGGGGTGATATATTTTGACTTACATATTACATCAAAATATGATGTAATGTTTGGCTTATATCATAGTACATCAAAATCCATTGGATTTTTCAAGGGAAAAAAAAGTTTCCCAGCAATGAATATTTATCACAAGTATAGGTTGGTGTCAGAAGCTTTTAAGCTTTTACATTTGGAAATCTGGCTGCTGTAAAGAGAAGTATTTATTCTACCTCTAGGCATAAGAGTGAAGGCACTTTCTGATATCTGAGCTCAATACTGAAAAACAAGGGTCTGCTCTGACCTAACAATAGCCCTCTGGTGATTCAAAGATAAAGTCACTTCTTAGCTTCCATCTCTCATTTGCCTAGGGCATTCAATTTCTTATGCAGCTGAGTGAAGCAGCAACTCAAAGGCTTAGAAAAGCAGGATAGTTTTGTTTAAACTAGAACAATACCAAAGAAGAACCAAACACTTTAAGAATCAAACAATACCAAAGAAGAACGAAACATCATTCTATATTTAATGAAAAGGAATCTATTTTGATTCCTCTCCCCAGAAGGATCTGAATCTTACCTGGTAGATACCTAAATAAAATATTTTCTATGACCTTCTAAAGTTGATACCCTGCCTCTTTCTTGACAACCTTTCCCCCAGAAGGATGCCTGGAGACAGAATCAAAATGTGAATTAACTTGCTTGATTCAGAGAGCACTTCTTCAAGAGAGGCTACTTTTAAAGAAAATAGAATTACTCCCTCTTCATAGACATAGTAGCAATGTATCCAGCTACTGACAAAAATCTCTCAAAATAGCCAGCTTTTAGAAAAGAAAAAAAGGACAAGTACAAAAAATGGAAAGAGGGACATACAACAAGGCAGAATATCAGCGGATAACCAGAATTTACAAAGATGAAGTCAGGAAAGCATAGGCTCAGAATGAACAAAGATTTGCAATAAAAGTCAAAGATAATAAAGTTTCTTCCAACATATAAATAACAAGAAAAAAATCAAGGATACAGTCGGTCCACTAAAGAGAGAGGACGGCAAGGAAGTAGCAGCCAACAGAGAGAAAGCAGAGCTGCTCAACTCATTCTTTGCATCGGTCTTCACGCAAAA
>JAOYMU010005853.1:0-10028 GCA_025802295.1 Psammodynastes pulverulentus | reverse complement strand
AGCGCGCGACGGGGGGAGCGTTCCGGCACCTTTTGGTGCCGAAAAAAAGCGCTGTATATATATATATATATATATATGTGTGTGTGTGTGTGTGTGTGTGTGTGTGTGTGTGCGCGTATGTATGTATGTATGTATGTATTACCAATGCCTGCTATTGTCCGGAGCACAACCAAACATTTCAACAACCAAATTAGCATTGTAGTATAATGTTAAAAATTATCTTAAGCAGCAGCAACAAAGATATTTCTAATGGGAGGACATTCCATAAGAGAGGAGTTCCTGCAGAAAATTTTCATTTCTAAGTTTCTTTTCATTGTACTTTGTGTGGGGTGGGGAATATCATAAGGTATTATCTATAGGTATGTTTGGCATGGGCAAATTCTATTTCAATTAAGTAATCTCAAAAACAACTATCTGAGGAAAAATTATTAATTGGCCCACTAAATAGTCCAATATACACATGAACTTATGTTCTTCAGCAAAGAAATGGCCCATAAATTTCTTTATCAACTAAACCTTTTGAATTGTTTTGAGTTCACTGAGATTGTTTCTCAAATTGCTGATCATGTATTCCCATTTTTAAATATATTAGTGTGCCTCTTTTGAATATTGGTAAATATGTGTTAAATAAACATTTCTATGATTACAAGGTAAAGTAAAGAAATAAAGATTACTGTGTCAGTATCAGGACTGCCGCTGTTCAATTCCTAGGAAAGAAAAATTCTTGCTCCATAGATTTAGAGAAAAGTACTTTTACTAGGAACAAACTGAACACAAACGGTTTCAAGCAAGCTCTGGCACAGAGCAGGAACATTTTGAAATATAGTTTACAGCCCAGCCTCTGTAGCTAGGCAATCAGAAGCTACTGCATACCAGAATCAACTACTTTGTCCTTGAAGATAGATAACATTTGCAAAACTGCAATTTAAAACTCTCCACAGTTCCTCCCCCTGATTTTATGGCAGCAAGCACAGGCTGGCTAACATTCGGGCCCCTGTAACAGAGACATGAGCCATACAAAATTATACAGTGGAAACATACAATACATCACAGCAAAACTGGCGATCCCTTCAGGGTTTGTCAGGATATTTTCTATGGAAAGTCTGGAGCAGTTTAGGCACCTGGACATGTTTAGCATCCATCCATTCGGACTGCACAGGGTGGAAATGTTTCCAAGGAATGAGATATTGGATCCTCCCTTTATGTTTCCTAGAATCTAAAATTTCCTTAACTTCAAAATATTGCTCTTCTTCAATCAGAGTGGGTACAGGAAGAGTGTCAGGTGCAGGGTGAAGGGGTGATACAGTTTCAGGTTGCAATGAAATACAACCTGCAATGAAATACCGGGTGAATATGCTTTAGGTTCTTGGGCAACTCCAGTTGCACAGTGACTGGGTTCATTACTTTAATAATTGGGAATGGGCCCACGTATTTAGGACCAAGTTTCTTAGATGGTTGGGTGGACTGTAAGTACTTTGTGGAGAGATAAACTCTGCCACCTACTTGAAAATCTTTTGGCTTGACACGTTTTTTGTCAGCTTGTTTCTTATGTGCCTGATGTGCCTCCTCCAGTGCCTTATGGGCAACTGGCCAAGTGTCCTGCAGTTGCGCTATCCACTCCACTAAGGAGGGTACGTGTGGTTTCTCTTGAGGCAGATCTGGCATAGCTACAAAGTCTTGACCGGAGGCCACCTTAAATGGGGTGAACCCTGTGCTACTATGCACAGAATTGTTATATGCTACCTCTGCAAAAGGCAAAAGATCAGCCCAATTGTCCTGTTGGTAATTAATGTAGCACCTGAGGTACTGTTCCAGCACTGCATTAGTTCTCTCACAAGCCCCATTAGTTTGGTGGTGATGGGAGGAGCTTAAGCCCTGGGAGATTCCCAACAGCTTCAAGAATTCTTGCCAAAACTGTAATGTAAATTGCACTCCTCTATTGGAAATAATGCACTCAGGCACACCATGCAACCTATACACATGTTGTACAAAGAGTTTAGCTAATGTCTTTGTGGAGGGAATTTTGGGCAGGGAACAAAGTGCACCTGTTTTGAAAAGAGATCCGTAACAACCCAAATAACAGTGTTTCCCCCACTCTCAGACAATTGCACAATAAAGTCCATAGATATTTCTTTCCATGGTATCTGGGGGTTAGCCACAGTCTATAAAAGTCCTGTGGGTTTCCCCTGAGATCTCTGCCACAGCACAAACTAGACAGCTGGCCACATAGCTTTCAATGTCTTTCTTCAAGGAAGACCAAGTGCAGGGTTTTTACAAATCCAAAATGTCCTGCTGACATGAGCGCCCTTTAATATAGTGTCTTTCAAGCTTGAGGGCACATATAATTTGCCCTGATCCAAGCTAGTCCATCATGCATGGTGCAGTCATTTATGTGAATAGTAAGCCATTCATCAGCTTTTAATGCTTCTTTGAGCTTCTCGCACAGTTCATTTGGAATCTCAGAATCCTCCCTCCCCTGAGCTCTAGTGGTTCCCAGGGCTACTAGCTGCTTCAAGAGGATAACTGGTCTGACCAGTTCAGTTTTAACACCATTGTATTGGGGCAATCTAGACAAGGCATCCACCATAAAATTCTTCCCCCCAGCACATAACACAGGGTGAAATTGAAACAATTAAAGTGTGGAGCCCAACGGATTTGTTTAGGAGATAGCCTGCACAGAGTTTTCAGGGCTTCCAGATTTTTATGGTCAGTCCATACCTCAAACGGCATCCTTGCCCTTTCCAGGAAATGCCGCCAAGTGAGTAGGGACCACATATGCCTCTTTTGCTCATATCACCCACCTCTGTTCAGTCTCGGTGAGTTTCTTGGAAGTGTATGCACATAGCTATACACCCCTGGGCATTCCTCTGTAATAACACTGCCCCCACGGCTACATCACTCGTATTGGCCTGAATTACAAATGGGCCTCTGGGTTGGGGTGCTTTAGCACAGGTTGCGTTGCAAACTGTCATTTGAGCTTTTCAAACACTGCCTGGCACTCCATGGTCCATTTAAGTGGCTGACCTGGTTTCGGCTTCCCCTCACCCTTAGTTTTTAAAAGATTGGTGATTGGCAATGCGATCTTTGCAAAGGAGGGGATGAACTGTTGATAAAAATTGGCGAAACCCATGAAACTTTGCAACTGTCTCCTGCCTTTACTTTTTTGGGTCCATTTCCACTCCTTCATTTGAGATACGATAACCCAGGTAATCAATCTTATCTTGGTGAAAGTCACACTTTGAAAGTTTTGCATACAGTTCAGTGGCTCAAAGCCTTTTAAGGACTGCCCTCACCAAGTTCATATGTTCCTCCCTCATTTCAGCGTATATTAAAATACCAACCAAATACACCAATACTCCCTTGTACAAAAAGTCATGCAGCACCTCATTGATCAGTTGCATGAACACCGTGGGCCCCCCCTGTAAGCCGAAAGGGAGTACCCGGAACTGGAAACCTCTCAGGGGGCAATTAAATGCAGTTTTCCATTCATCACCCTCCTTGATTCACACCCAGTAGTAAGCTTCCCACAAGTCTAACTTAATGAAGATTTTTCTTTTGGCTAGATGTGCCAGCATGTCCTTCATCAGCGGCAGTGGGTAGACATTTTCTATGTACACTGTGTTTAGCTCCCTATAATCAACACATAGATGAAGAGTCCCATCTTTCTTCTCCCAGAACAAAACTGGGGCTGCCACCTATGGCCTTGCTGGTTGGATAAATCCACATTTTAAGTTCTTGTCTATGAAGGTGCAAAGCACTCGTAGCTCGCATGGAGTCATCGAGGAAAGTTTAAGCTTTGGGAGTTTAGCTCTAGGAAGGATTTCAATACTGCAGTCCGTGGGGTGATGGGGTGAGAGCACATCGAGCCTTTCTCACTAAACACATCTCTCAAGTCCAGTACTCCTTTGGGATTTTGGATTCGCTCATTGAGTGATCCTGAGCTGCTGCCCCTAGCTCCCTTTGCCCTTTGTTTCTTTCACCACTGGGTTTTGGGATCTTTTCCTCTTTCTTGGCCACTTTCTGCTGAATCTTTAAAAAAAACCCTCCTCCAACTCACTTCAGGGTTCCATTTCTACAGCCAAGACAGTCCAAGTAGGAGGGGCCTCTCCATCCCTGGTGCCATTATAAAACTCAGAGTCTCTTTATGATTTCCCATTCTCATCTCTACTGGTTCAGTTATAAAGTGAACTGGACCCCCTCCAGCTATAATCCCATCTAGCTGGCAAAATGCTTTGGCACTCCCATCCATTTGAGTCTCAATCCCAGTTTTTTTATGACTTCAGGGGTGACTACGCACCTAGTGCAGCCCAATTCCAGTAAAACCAGCATCCTCCCTTGAGCCCCCGAAGAGGGTACCACTAACTCCACAGGGAGTGTTACAGGGGTTACCCGCTGACTTACAAATGGATCATCATCGCCATCGCTGTCAGCCTCACCTGAGTTGGTCAGAGTTCCCAACCCCTCAGAGCCAAGAGGGGTGAACTCTACAACCTCTAGACCTTTCAGCACTATCTCTCGGGTCCTCAGAGCTAGTTTCATTGCATCCTCCCTCGGGGTTGCCATGGCACAAAAAGCATTTGATAATTTGAATTGGAAGTTCCTTATAAAACAATTAACAATCAATGACTTTGGAGATAAATTTATAAAAACAATATTGGCAATATATTCAAATCAATTAGCTAACATGCTACTAAATGGGGATAGAACTGAAACATTTAATATTAATAAAGGAGTGAGACAAGGATGCCCATTGTCACCACTACTCTTTATCCTGACACTAGAAATATTGCTAGCAAGTATTAAAGGGAATAAAGAAATTAAAGGAGTCACAATCAAAAAAGAGGAATACAAAATACAGGCATTCACGGATGATATAGTACTTTTTATAGAAGAGCCAGAGGAAACGGGAACATTTGTTTTAGGAGAAGTAGAAGAATTTGGTAAAGTAGCAGGGTTCAAAATAAATAAAAAGAAAACAAAGATATTAGTCAAAAACCTGACAGATAATCAAAAAAAGGGGTTGGAAGATAAATTAGGATTGCAAATAACTAAAAAGATAAAATATTTGGGTATTTGGTTAACATCCAGATGTTCCTCAATAAAAAAGAACAATTATAATAAATTAATGATACAGATAAAGAAAGATTTGGAAGTATGGGGGGAAATGCAAATTACATTAATGGGAAAAATTACAATAATAAAAATGACAATACTACCAAAAGTACTATATCTATTCCAAACAGTGCCAATAAAATTAGATAAAATGTTTTTGGGAGAATTAAATAAAACAATAATGAAATTCATGGGGGCTGGAAAAAAAACGAGAATTAAGATGAAATTAATGCAGGATAAAAGAGGTAGGCTTTGGGCTCCCGGATTGGGAAATTTATTATCAGGCAGCAATCATGATGTGGATAAAGGAATGGATTAACCTAGAAAACAAAAGAATACTAACAATAGAAGGTTACGACTTGCAAAGATGCTGGCATAGCTTCCTATGGGAAGGCAAACACAAAAATCATTCATATTTTCAAAGGCATCAGATAAGAGACTCACTTATCCAGTCATGGAATAAGATCAAATGGAACATTATACCAAAATACCGAAATGGCTATTGATAATGGAAGCAATGGCTCATCCCAACATGACGGATATCACTAAAATGATGAAATATAAAGAACTAATAGACCTACAAGGAAGACTAAAAACACTGAAAGAACTCAAACAGGGCACAGAGATAGACTGGTGGCATTATACTCAAATTCAATCAAGATATAGAAAAGATAAAACAGAATTTGGATTTTAACATGAGCAGCAACAATTGGATAAAATCATACAAGGAAGAGAGGAAAAAATGATTTCCAAAATATATAATTATTTATTAGAATTTAAACTAGAAGAAGAAATAGTGAAGGATAAGGACAATATATTTGATACAAAAGGCCAGGGTGCTGATAAATGGAGATTGCACGGAGGAAGTTGGAATCTATAAAGGAGTGAGACAGGGATGTCCCATGTCACCTCTGCTTTTTATTTTGACCTTGGAAGTGCTTTTAACACAAATTAGGAAGAACAAAGAGATAAAAGGATTAAAGATTAGAAAGGAGGAATATAAAATACAGGTTTATGCAGATGACCTAGTGTTTTTTATAGAGGACCCGTTAGAAACCGGGAATAACTTAATACATGAGATAGAAAACTATGGGAAGGTTGCGGGACTTAAAATTAATAAGGAGAAAACTAAAATGTTGGTGAAAAATTTGATGGGAAAGCATAAGATAGAATTAGAACAGAAATTGGGATTGCAAATTGGAAAAAAGATTAGATATCTGGGAATTTGGCTGACAGCAAGATGTTCATCGATCAAAGAAGACAATTATAAGACATTAGTGCAACAAATTAAAAGAGATTTAGAGTCGTGGAAGAACTTGCAGATATCTTTGCTGGGCAGAATAGCTATAATTAAAATGAACATATTGCCAAAATTGCTATTTTTATTTAGAACAATTCCAATAAAGTTAGAGGGGAAATTTTTCACAGAATTAAATAGAATAATAGCTAGATTTGTATGGCTAGGAAGAAAGCACGAATTAACTTAAAGGCACTACAAGATAGTAAAAGCAGAGGTGGACTGGGACTCCCTCATTGGGAACTCTATTATCAGGCGGCCATATTAATATGGATTAAAGAGTGGATTACCCTAAAAAAATAAGAGGATATTGACAATTGAAGGGCACAATTTACAGAGAGTTTGGCACGCCTTCTTATGGGACAAAAGGGATAAGTCTCACTCATATTTCTCCAGGCATCAAATAAGAGGATCTTTGATTAGAACATGGGGAAAAAATAAAGAAAAAACATTATATGAAATTGCCAAGATGGGTTTCTCCCATGGAAGCGCTAATATACCCGAATGCGATGGTGAATAGATATAAAGAATTACTGGATGAGCAGGGGACCCTTAAAACAAAAGAGGAATTAAAACAAGGAGGTATTGAAATAGAATGGTGGCCATACCTACAGATCCAAAAGAGATACAGAACAGACCAAAAAGAATATGGATTTGAACCTAAAAATCAATTATTGGATCAAATTTTGATAGGGAGAGAGGATAAATTGATTACAAGACTATATAAGTATTTGTTAGAAGTAGAGTTGGAAGAAGAAATTGTGAAGGGTTCAATGATTGCATGGGTCCAAAACATAGGTCACAGTATAGATTTGGAAGATTGGGAGAAACTATGGACCGGGAACTGCAAACTGACGTTATCAACGGCTTTTAAAGAAAATCTATACAAAATGTTTTATAGATGGCATTTAACACCATCAAGACTTGCTAAAATGTGCGGCTTCCGGTGGTGACGCGGATCGGGAAGGTTGGGGAGATAGCGGTGCTGTCCCCGGACTGGACTTTTTCTAGCTTTGGAGACCCTTTTGGGTGAGAATCTGCCCCGAAGAGGTGGATAGTGGAAGGGGGAAACTCCGGTGGCGACGAAAAACGGTGCAGGTTCTAGTCGCAATGAGAGGAACCCCCTGTAATTTGAAGCGGAATGCCTGCCTAATGGCGGGCACAGAGATCTGGCATCCCGCACTTTGAAAGAGAGAAGCCGAAGAGTGAGTACAGGCGGAAGGCGAGAGAGCGCGGAAAGAAATCCTAGAAGATACTAGTTGCTTGGAATTTTGTAAGATTGGACTTAAAAGACAAACCTTTTGCGGATGGGGATAGCCCGAGGATTGTGTGGCAAGCCATAGAGAGAGGAACCGGAAAGAGGAGACAAGATTCGACAAGAAGCAGAGAGGTAGAGAGGAGTTGTCAAACGAGCTTGGAGTTAAAAGAGGAAACGAGCCGAAGAGGATTTTCTGTGTTAATTGAAGAAGGGAAAGAATAACCCAGGCACCACCACAAAGGAAACGTGGGAGATTGTATGAGATTGAAGAAAATACGAAAGGCAAGAGCTCTTTAATCCAGTAGAGAAGCCATTTTGCACTGAGCAGCTGACTAATTGAAAAACTATATATAAAGAACTGTGAACTTATTGGAAAGAAAAGGAAATTGAGTGACATTACACTTTATACTTTATTCCCCATAATCCACATTTGGACTTAGATTAGTGAATTGCCTCGCTCTTCAAAGACTGAGATTAATATTTATTAACTTTATAAAACTTTTTTTTGTTTCCTCCCACTTTCTCCTTCTTTCTCTTCTTTTTTACTCTCTGTCCTTTTTTTTCATTGATCTTCTGTCTTGCTTAAATCCCCTATATCAAATTAATATTGATGGATTAATTAAGTGTCGGATATATGTGATTGTTTGAATTTTTGATATTAATTCTTCCCTCCCTGAATATACAATATTATTATACTACATTATATTATTACATTACTCTATTGCTATATTATATACTATATACTATATTATATTGATTTTAGAGGATAAGATAAGAATTAATTATATATGAATTGATATTGTAATTTTTTGATATATATATAGACTTTCAAGAACTGATTATTGACATTTGGTTATAAGAGCAATAAGCAATAAGAGTAATAGTGATTTGATAATCAAGTAATAGAATTAATAGAACTTTTTAATTAATTGAAGGATTAAATTTGGGGAGAGAGGAAAGGTGCTAAATTATAGGTAAAATTAGATATATAGAGAGAAAATAGAGAAGGAAAAATATTGGCAAGTGGGAACAGAAGAGGAGATCGGAGAGATAGTAGGAGAGAGATAGGAAAGTATATTAATAAAATAGTGGATGGTGAGCTGGGATAAGATAGATAAGATTTTAAGAGAACAAGCAGAGATTCTAAAGGAAATGAGCTATACAACTACAACTACAACGCAAAAGGCAGGGAAAAAAGGCCCTTCTACCCCAACAACTTTGACTACTACCTCAGCGACCCAAAAAACGATTGAGGAAATGTTCGCAGTGGAGAAAGCAAGCAATGCAGCGAATATGCAGACGATGCAAGCTGCCTTACAAATGATCCAAGAGAGTATAACAAAATTGCAAGAAAACGTGACTAAAAACCACAACGAAGTGAAAGAGGAGATTTCCACAATTAAAAAGGATATGAAGGATGTGAAGGAGGAACTTCAAAAAGTTGAACAAAAGATTGGATCGCTGCAGGAAGCAGTACAAAAAAATGATCAAAAAGTAAAAACGATTGAAGAAAAAACGGAACGGACTGAAAAGAGGGTAGATCAAATAGAAAAGAAAGTGACAGGATTAAACAAAGAACTGGAAGAATCAGTAACCAGATTGGAATTAGAACAAGCAGCTCACTATCTACGCTTCCAAAACGTGGAAGAAACGAAAGAAGAGGACTTGACGACAACAATGTCCGAACTCTTGGAAGGAGCGCTTCAAAGAGGCGCAACTGAGATAGCCGGTGAAATAGAAGAGACATATCGAGTGTACACTAGCTACGCAAGGAAACATAGACTACCCAGGGAAGTACATGTACGTTTCGCCAAAAAGAAAGTAAGAGATATAATTTATAAAACCACAAATGAGGAACCGATGAAATATAAAGAAAAAGAGATAATAACGTTAAAACAGGTCCCCAGGAGGGTGCGAGAACGAAGAAGAGACTATCGCTTTTTGGCGACCTTATTAAATAAACGGGGGATCATATTTCGTTGGTTGGCAGTGGAAGGAATGTTGGTGTCATTATATGACAAGAAAGTTAAAGTAGATTCTTTAGAGAAGGCACGAGAATTATTTGATCAGATAATAGGACCGGAAGGGGAGCAGAGTAGCAAGGAAGATTTAGGGGGGGGTTAGCCAAGAGGAAGATAGATCATCAGAGAAGGAGAGCGACCAGGAAGAGAGGAGTAAGAGGGGGAAATGTAACACAAGAGCGAACAAGAAATTACAACTAGAGCAGCCAAAACAGTAAGGAAATATGGAAACTGAATTACGAATACTTTCTTTGAATGTAAATGGATTAAATGCCCCAATAAAAAGGAAACAAATTTTCACTAATTTGGTGAAACAAAAAATGGATATTATATGCCTCCA
>JAOYMU010005607.1:0-10065 GCA_025802295.1 Psammodynastes pulverulentus | reverse complement strand
TCGTCTTCTACTTCTTCCTCCTCCTCCTCCTCCTCCTCCTCCTCCTCCTCCTCCTCCTTCTCCTTGACAGCTGCCAGCCAGATAACCGTCCGGACTTGAGCCCCAGCTGCTCCGCCCAGGAACTGGAACGCCTGAGCGCCTTGTGCCTGGAGATCATGGCGCCCAAGTACCAGGCTTGCCACTCCCTCGTCGACCCGAAGCTTTTCTTCCAGAACTGCCTCTACGACATGTGCCAGTACGACGGCATGCCCTCCCTCCTCTGCGACAACATCCAGGCCTACGTGGAGGCCTGCAAGAGCCACGGCGTGACCGGCATCTCCTGGAGGAACAGCACCTTCTGCCGTAAGCACTCGGGGGGCACAGCAGGCGGGGGCCCCAAGGGCCACACACACACACACAGGCAGGAAGGCCCACCGCAAGAGAGGCAAAGGATGAGGGTGAACGGGAGGGAGGACAGTCGGGAGAATAGGGTACATGAAGGACATCCAAACAGTGGACGACCAACTTCCGCCTTTGTGTCCGTCTTCTTTGCTTCCACAGTTTCCAAGTTACCTTCATCGTTGTCACTTTGTGGTCTTCCAGCACTGTTGAGTGTGGCTTTCTACCCACGTTTTTCGTACAGGCAGTTCTTGACTTACAACGGTTCATTTAAGGACCGAGGCACTGAAACGAGTGACTTACAACCGATTTTCACCCGGCGGTTGCAGCGTGTGTGTCGTCCCCCCCGGTCACATGATCAAAATTGAGATGCTTGACAACCGCTTCCTATTTATGATGGTCGCAGCTCACCGAAACGGGTGTGAAACCGGTTGCAACCCACCACTGCTGACAACCATTGCGGCATTCCTCCGGGTCACGCGGCCCAAATCGGAGCGCTTGACGTAGCGTCAAGTTGGGCTCAATTGTGTCGTAACTCGAGGACTACCTGTATTGGGGCCATTAGATTAGCGTAAAAGCCTCCCCAACCGACTAGAACTGTGATGGTGAACCTATCGCACGTGTGCCAGAGGTGGCACGCAGAGCCTTCTCAGTGGGCACACGCAGCGTCACCAACTGGTCTTCGCGGGTACTGGAACGCCGGAAAATGGCTTGAAAACAGCCCCAAAAATGGCCCCAAAACAGCTGGAAAACAGCCAAAAATGACCCCCAAAACAGCCAAAAAACTGGGCATGTGCTCACCAGCCAGCTGGTCTTTGGTTTTCCGGCTCTCCGGCACACGCAAATGTACAGGCATGCATGCGCGTTCTGGTTTGGGCACTCGGTGCCGAAAAGGTTCGCCATCATTGGACTAGAATTGTCAACTCAGAAAGCATTCCTGGCTTTTTCTTGAGTTGTGGAGGGTGACAAGCAAATTCCACGCATACCTTTCTCCAGATCATGTTTCACATTACCAGAAGTAGCGAGCAAGGCCTGGTTTTCCAAGCCCGGGAAAAAGAAGCATTTTTGTTGGAGAGCGTGATATATGACACAACCTGGGAGGAGGGGGGAACAAAGGTCATAGGTGGACAGTAAATTACGTAGGGCAGAGCTGACTGCACTTGGGTTGAGTGCTGACATGTTGATTATAATATATGATGAGATTTCTTTTGAAACTTGGCTCGAGACTCATGAATTGATTATAGCAGTTGCCGGAACCCTGACAGCCAGTCGGCTCTCCCCTATGTAACTTACTGTCCACCTTGAGCCTTGTTCCCCCCTTCTCCCAGGTTGTGTCATATATCACACTCTCAAGAAACTCAAGAAAAAGCTTGGAATGCTTTCTGAGTTGACATTAGTACAAGCTGTTCTAGGCTGGCAGCCCCTTGCACCCACAGACAGCTACAAAGTTTCTTAGGATTTGCAAACTTCTACCGGCAATCCATTTCCTCCTTTGCGAAGATTGACAAACCCATGATGGACCTTCTAAAGACAGGGAGTCCAGAACAAAGCCTTGCCTGGGATAACCCCTACAATGGGACTTAAACTGCCAAAAGACATTTGAAACACTGAAAGAACTGTTTGCAAAAGAACCAGTGTTGAAGCATCTGACCCCGAACAGCTTTTTGTCATCCAAGCAGATGCCAGCGATGTAGCAGTGGAAGCAGTGCTACTTCAGAGAAATAGTCAAGGAAACCTACAGCCCTGCACCTACACCTCCCGCAAGCTCATGGACACAGAGAGGCGATGGGCTGCATGGGAAAAGGAGGCTTTCACAGTGAGATGGGCACTGCTAACCTGGTGCCACCTGCTGGAAGGGGGGCAGAGACCCTTCAAAATCTGGACCGACCATAAAAATCTGGAGGTCCTCAGGACCCCGCGGAGACTATCGCCCAAACAAGTTCGCTGGGCTCAATATTTCAACCGATTTGATTTCGTGCTTAAACACATCACAGGAGGGAGGAACTTCTTGACAGATGCCCTCTCCCGCATGCCCCAGTACAAATGCAAATGGGAGGAGGTGGTAGAGGCCATCATCCCCTCTACCCAAATCGCTGCCCAAGTAGACCACCAGATGACAATGTCACGACCAGCAAGGACAAACTGCTAGTGATCTAACCACGAAACTCAAAAGCAAACTGCTAGCAGACCCCTGGTTCCGGGATAATCAACACATCTTGACAAAAAGAAATGACCTAGCATGGAAGGGGGCGAAACTCTACATCCCAGAATCCCTACGCACCCTAATCCTTCAGAGAAGTCACAATGCCAAGTCAGCAGGCCACTTCAGATTCTTAAAGGCCTTACACTTAGTATGGAGACAATTCTGGTGGCCCAGCATAAAGAAAGACGTGGACAGTTATGTGAAAAGCTGCACCATCTGCACCACACTGAAAAAATGACCAGGAACCCCCCTCCTGACTACTGCAGATGGTAGCAGAGCCGATGAGACCATGGGAGATCGCAATGGGCTTTAGAGTGTAATTGCCGAAAAGTGGGGGAACACGGTGATCTGGACTGTAATAGACTTATTCTCCAAACAGGCACACTTCATACCCTGCAGCGGACTACCCTCAGCCCACCAGTTAGCCAAGCTGTTCCTGAAGCACTTCTACTGCTTGCATGGAGTACCGAGAAGAATTATCTCAGACAGAGGGGTCCAGTTCATAGCTAAGTTCTGGAGGGAGTTCCTGCAGTTTACTGGGTCATCCCAGGGTCTTAGCTTGGCCTTTCATTCAAGCACCAATGGAGGGGCAGAGAGACTGAACACTATGGTAGAACAATACCTGAGGTGCTATGTGAATTATCAGCAGTCCAATTGGGCAGACCTGCCTTTCGTAGAGGTCGCGTATAATAATGCTGTTCACAATAGCATGGGACAAACCCTCTTCAAAGTCGTGAGTGTTATGGATTTTGTCCCAATACCTGAGTATCCAAGGGATTCCCCCCTCATCAGTAAGCTTGACCAATTGGATGTCAATGCTGAAAGAAACTTGGGAAAATGTTAAAAAAAGCACTAGCTAAAGCAGCACAAACTTATAAGAAACAGGCAGACAAATATCGAACTCCAGAACGGTAATTTCAGTTAGGGAAGAAAGTCTACCTCTCCACAAAATATGTGAGGTTAAAACTTCCTAGCAAGAAATTGCGGCCTACATTTATGGACTATCCCCCATAGTAAAAATCATCAACCCAGTAACGGTACAATTGAAATTGTCACGACTGCTAGGGAAGATACACATGGTATTCCATAGTAGCCTCTTAAAACCTGTGGTCGGATCGACCCTGAGGCCATTACCCCTTGAGCCCCCAGACCCCGTGGTCATAGGGGGACAAACTCATGAGGTGCAGAGTATTCTTGATTCAAGGTGGCACAGGAGACAACTCCAATATTTAATGAAGTGGAAGGGCTACCCCTTATCAGAGGCATCTTGGGAAAGAGTAGGAACATCCAGGCTGATCGTCTTATAGCAAAATTCCATGTGGAAAATCCAAACAAGCCTGGAGCAGGGTCACACCCCTAAAGCCTATACCTATAGTTAAATTGTTTTTGTTTTGTACAGGTCACGTTCAGGAAGTGAGGGGAGCTGAATATCAACTCAGAAAGCATTTCTGGCTTTTTCTTGAGTTTCCATTGGGGGGGGGAGATCTGATAGAGCAGTTGGTTGTTATGATGACAAACAAATTCCACAAATACCATTCTCCAGATCATGTCTCAAATTACCAGAGCTAGCTAGCAAGGCGTGGTTTTCCAAGCCCAAGGAAAAGAAGTATTTTTGTTGGAGAGCGTGATATATGACACAACCTGGGAGAAAGGGGGAACAAGGGTCATAGGTGGACAGTAAATTATGTAGGGCAGAACCGACTGCACTCGGGTTGAGTGCCGACATGTTGATTATAATAATGATGAGATTTCTTTTGAAACTTGGCTCGAGACTCATGCATGGATTATAGCATCTGTCGGAACCCTGACAGGCGGATCAACCTTGTACTCTCATGCAGACCACCCAAATTTTCTTGCAGCCCACCAGTGGTCTGCAGCCCACTGGTTGGCAACCGCTGCCCTAGAATTCCTTAGCCATAACAAATGTGGGAGAAGGATCCCTCAAATGATGTAGATTGTGGAAAGTCTTTGTTGTTGTTATTTTTCCCATGTATCACTTGAGAGTTGTCCCACTTTCATTACATATTCACTTTACAGAGAGAAGTATTAAAGCACATTTGTGATAGGTTCATGCAGGTATTTACAGCTGAAAAGAGATTTGAGTTTCCCTTATTTGTCCTCAGTCAGATATGGAAAGGAAGAGAGTTTTAGAATAAAATGTTTCTTGTAAAGAGGGGCAGGATCTTTTGGATTGCTTACAGCCCACTAGTGGGCTATGAGGGGATTGCAATCAGGCTCCAGCCATCCTCACTTGTATAAGCAGCAGGAGAGCATGTCTGCATGCACTCCATTTGCATGAATGGCAGGCACGTGTGCACACCACTTGCACAAATGGAGCTGCGTGCAAACATGCACATTTGCCGATTTCTCTTGCAGAACTATCTGATCTCCCACCACCACTGACCTGCAATTTGGAAACATTGGGGAAATCTGTCTTACATTATCAACATTACAATTGCTTGGGAAATGATTGGCTCATATCTTCCTTTTTCCCTCAGCAGCATACTTTTGCAAAAACAAGAAAGGGGTATAAAATAGAAATTAAGACTAATGAACTGGGACATTACAAAATGCCAACAGAATGGAATAGAATGGAATGGAATTGGCTGGACTGGACTGGACTGGACTGGACTGGACTGGACTGGACTGGACTGGACTGGACTGGACTGGACTGGAATGGAATGGAATGGAATGAAATATTTCTTTATTGGCCAAGTGTGATTGGACACACAAGGAATTTGTTTTTGGTGCATATGCTCTCACTGTACATAAAAAAATACATTCATTAAGAATCATAAGATACAATACTTAATGATAATCATAGGATACTAAATAAGCAATCAAATCATACTAGGAAACTAAATAAAACAATATAAATCATAAAGATACAAGCAACAAGGTTATAGTCATAAGTGGGAGGAGATGGGTAATAGGAAGGATAAGAAGAATAGTAATACAGTTTCAGGAAATAGTTTGACAGTATTGTGAGAATTAGTTGTTTAGAAGAGTGATGGCATTCGGGAAAAAAACTGTCTTTATGTCTAATTGTTCTGGTGTGCAGTGTCCTATAGCATCATTTTGAAGGTAGAAGTTGAAACAATCTATGTCCAGGATGTGAGGGGTCTGTAGATATTTTCACAGCCCTCTTTGACTCTTGCAGTATACAGGTCCTCAGTCTCGAAGGCAGGTTGGTAGCAATTGTTTTTTCTCCAGTTCTAATTATCCCATTGAAGTCTATGTCTGTCTTGTTTGGTTGCAGAGTCAAACCAGACAATGATAGAGGTGCAGATGACAGACTCAATAATTCCTCTGTAGAACTGAATCAACAGCTCCTTGGGCAGTTTGAGCTTTCTAAGTTGGCGCAGAAAGAACATCCTTTGTTGTGCTTTTTGATGTCCATTTTGGTGGGCTTTTTAATGTCCATTTAGGTGTCCATTTTAAGTCTTGAGATATGATAGAACCTAGAAACTTGAAGGTCTCTATTGTTGATACTGTGTTGTCTAGTATTTTAAGAGGTGGTAGTATAAGAGAGTTTCTCCTATATCCTAGAAAAATGGATGCTGACAGAAGTCTGTTTGAATGGAAAAGAGGAAATAATTCCTGTTTAATTTAAGCTAATGGGAAATGTTAGATCTGATATCTAATGGATCCAGTAGATTTGTGGTATGCGTGCCTTATTACATTGTATTATAGAATATATCATATTCTATGTTCTGTGAACAATTATTTCCATCAGGAATTTACTGTTTGCTTCTGTACTTTCTTTCACTGATTTGGCCCTTATTTGGCTCTTTCTGCTCAAATAGTTAACAGAGCAACATTTTCAGTGAATTGTACTGACATTGCATGCATCTACATGGAGGAAAGTATGCAGTGGAGTACCCCAAGGCTCTGTTTTAGGCCCAGTACTCTTCAACATCTTCATCAATGACTTGGGCAAGGGGATAGATGGGGAACTCATCAAATTTGCAGATGACACCAAGCTAGCAGGAATAGCCAACACTCCAGAAGATAGTGTTGGATAGTGTTAAGATACAGAAGAATTTTGACAGACTTGAACATTGGGCGCTATCTAACAAAATGAAATTCAATTGTGAATTAGGCAAGAAAAACAAAATGCACAGGTACAGTATATGTGGTACCTTGCTCAATAGTAGTAACTGTGACAGGGATCTCGAAGTCCTAGTGGACAACCATTTAAATATGAGCCAACACAGTGCAGCAGTGGCCAAAAAAGCCAACATAGTTCTAGGCTGCATTAACAGAGGGATAGAATCAAGATCATGTGAAGTGTTAATACCACTTTATAATGCCTTGGTAAGGCCACACTTGGAATACCGCACGCAGTTTTGGTCGCCACGATATAAAAAAGATGTTGAGACTCTAGAAAGAGTGCAGAGAAAAGCAACAGAGATGATTAGGGGACCAAAGGCTAAAACATGAAGAACAGTGGCAGGAATTGGGTATGTCCAGTTTAATGAAAAGGACTAGGGGTGACATGATAGCACTGTTCCAGTATTGGAGAGACATCCACAAAGAAGAAGGGAGTCAACTTATTCTCCAAAGCACCTGAGGGTAGGACAAGAAGCAATGGATGGAAAACAATCAAGGAGAGATCCAACCTAGAACTAAGGAGGAATTTCCTGACAATTAGAACAATGAATCAGTGGAACTGCCTGCCTCCAGAAGTTGTGGGTGCTCCAATCTGAAGGTTTTTAAGAAGAGATTGGACAAGCATGGTATAGGGTTTCTTGCCTGAGTAGTGGGTTGGACTAGAAGACCTCCAAGGTCCTTTTCAACTCTGTTATTCTGAATATGACTTACTCTGGGGCTTATGAATTACATCTCTTGGGAATCTTGATATATTTTCCTTTCCAACAATGTAGGTTAGGAATAGTTGTGGCCCTGGCTTCTTCAAGTTTATCAGAAGCTGAACAAATATGAGCACTGTTCTCTGGCAGATGCATTCTTTAACATACAGCAAGTTTCAGGTTTAATCCTTGGCAGTCCAACAAGAAGGATAAAGTAATAGACAAATATATATTTGGCTGAAAAATCTGAAGCACCCTACATGTCACAGAATACACCAGTTGGCTAACTATTTAGCTAAAACACCTGATTTCATATAATTGTACATTATCCTTCTACTTATTGGACAAGGATAATGGAAGGATACTGAAATCCGGTGCAAACAGAAAAGTTTTCTAAAGCAGATGGTGAACATTCTTTTTATCAGATGGGTAACCGTTCTGTTTCTTTCCCAAATTATACTTCCACATATTAAATTTAAATATTGACTAAATTCTGGGTTTGAAACAAGCATTAAGGGAAAAATAGTAGATGCAAAGGGTGAGGGAATATCCAGATGGTGAAATATACAGAACAATATTTCTAAATCTGAAAAAATGTGTTATTAGTGCACTGACAGAGCAATTGTCAACTGACAGTCTTTGGATACAACCATTTTATCTGGCCCTTGGTGGTACTTTTGATTTTTAATCAAAATGCTGTATTATAAAAAAAAAAATTGGCTTGAAGCATCTCTTTGAAAGAGACATTTCTAAAATCAAGTTAGGGTTATGCTTTTTAAATATACATTCTTAGCCTAAGATTTTTCCGAAGTTCACTGATATATATTCAATTACACTTCAGGCAGCTGTTCTTTTTAGACAGCAGATGTTGAAAATCGACATTATGGAGTTTGGAAATGAATTTAAAGCTTACCATCACAATTCTCTGGCAATGGGCTCAATCCCTTCAAAACCAATAAGAGGGTGATGGTGGAATGGATTACAGAGAATGTGAAATGACCCAAAAACATCCTGGCAATTTTATGTGCAACATTACATGAAATTGCTCCATCTTAACAGGATATGAATACAATAACAAGACCTAACCTCTTTTTCTAGTTAATTAGAGGGAGAAAAACACTGAAGTAATGAGAGCATTTATTCTGATGCCTTGATGCATTTCAATTTAAGAGAATATACCGGCAAGAAAATTTAATCCCATTACTATTAGTAATTCCTTTACTAAACAATGCCATACTCTTAATTTATTTTATTGAATTTCAAATATATTTCTGCAGTTTAACTTATTGGATGTTCTTTCTCAAGAGCTAACAGGAGGAGAACCTGAACCAGCCCCACTTCAATGGTAACCCCAACATAGAGGCTGGCCAAGAAATTATTGTAGGGCGATCATTGTACAGTTGCTTGTGTCAACTCTGTTTGGGTGTGAGTTAGATCAAGGGTACTCAGAGAGCTATATCTGGAGTACTAATTTGAAAACTCCCCTTATTTAAAAGCTAAAATATACTTAGGTTACTTGGGATTGCCACATTATGTGCTATTTAAAATAAATTCTAATATAAGTATATTTACAACTTATATTATTGTATAGAGCAGGGGTCTTCAAACTTGACAGCTTTAAGACTTGTGGACTTCAACTCCCAGAATTACTCCTCCAGTCACGTTAGCTCAGGAATTCTGGGAGTTGAAGTCCACAAATCTTAAACTTGCCAAGTTTGAAGGCCCTTGGTACAGAGTTTGACGACTAAAAGGTGATTCAGAGTGCAAGGAGTGCTCATGTAGCAACTGTCACAAGCTTTTTAAAGCAGCAGTATCTTTTCCCAGGATCAAGTGACTGTCCCCTACAGTTATAATATCAGAATGCATACAGCTTTACTACATGAGACAACCCAGGAGCAATAACAGCAAACAGAGGTTTGTAATAAATAGTGGTTTTTATCTAGAAAAGAATATATACTATACATTCATGTACTATAGGTAGAAGTCAAACAAACAGCAAATTTCAGCAGGGAAAAACACGGCGAGAGAAAGACGCCCTAACAGGGCCTCTTCCTTTTATACAGGTTCTTAAAGAGATAACAGCCCAAAAATCTTGCTGACTCATTCCCACCATTTACACCATTGCATCATTGCAGCAGCTGGTCAGCTCTTAAATCACTACCCTGACCCTCCTCCCATTTAAAGCTGAATATTTCCTAACCAGTGTTGTTGTTTTGGTGCCAATGTATGCCGACTTAAAATGCGAACAGCATTGGTTATATCAGGCCTTGACCACTGGGATAAATATAATAAACTACCCATAGCTGATTGGTACACCTCTCATTCCCATCATTGCAGCAGTTGATCAGCTCTTAAATCACAACCCTGACGTACAATATGATCTCAGGAAAATAAATGTTTGATTTAAGTCAGTGTTTTTCAACCGTACCACTTTACGCTGGGGTGGATTTCAGTTCCTCTGTTGGCTGGGGAATTCTGGGAGTTGAAGTCCACCCGTTTTAAAGTGGCTAAGATTGAGAAATACTGATTTAAGCAATTGCAGGCTGTTCCTCCATGGATAACTACAGATGCTTCAGTGACTTACTTCCCTATCCAAAGCAGTGGTGGGATTCAATTTTTTTTACTACCGGTTCTGTGGCCGTGGTGTGGCTTGGTGGGCGTGGCAGGGGAAGG
>JAOYMU010005595.1:0-10066 GCA_025802295.1 Psammodynastes pulverulentus | reverse complement strand
AGATCCCAGTGTTTTGTTTTCTGTGGGAAACGGGTCCAAATGGCTCTTTGAGTGTTTAAGGTTGCAGAAACAGGCAGTTAAGTGCCTGAAGGACCTCATCCTGACACTGTGAGTCCAGGAGCTTCAACGAGCAGCACACTGGATTCCTATTAGTGGTCCGCGGGATTTAAAATTATGAATTGGGTGGTCCCTGAGGTTTGAAAGGTTGGAGACCCCTGTTCTACAGTATATTATTTGAATTCTCTCCTTCCACAATGGCAGAATGATTTACAGACTAGGTCAGCGATGTCAAATTCAAGGCTCTGGGGGCTGGATCTGGCCCGCGGGGTGCCTAGATCTGGCCCATGGGTCATGTTGGAAACAGTTAAGGACCGGCCTGCGGTGCCTCTATTAGCGAAAACAAAGTTAGCGAGGGCTGCATATGCCCCCCCCCCCAGCTCCATGTTTGCTGGCAGAAGGTTGCAGGAGGCTGTCACAGCTGAAAACAGAGCTTGGGAGTCTGTTTTCGCTGGCAGAGTACTCAGGCCACCACCCGTGTCCCCTGAACACGAGTGACAGCATACTGATCACGCCCACCCCAGGTCCCCATGGTCAAAAACAACCCTGATGCGGCCTCAATGAAACCGAGTTTGACACCCCTGGATTAGGTGTTTCTTCTTTAAAGTCTATTTCTACCAAACACCCACTCTGATCTCAGATAAATCACTGTCAACAGTCAGCAATTTGAGGGAAATGTAGACTACCATACAGGGATGTTGGGAGTATTATTGAATCCTGACCTTTTCTGAACTTGATAGCCCAATTGTGGTTTTAAATCGAGGACTACCTGTATGTTCTGTATTATAACAGAAATAGAAATATGATATAAAATAGATTATTATTAAGACTCTAGTCCTCCTCCAAGAAGATGTGGGACTGTTGAGGCGTTTAGGCTTAACAGACTACTGTACAGTAGTTTCCGATTAATTAGGATTTAGAATCATGTGGCGTTAACCTTACACACCCTTCAACCTTTGGGGGGCGTCTTTTGCCAGCTTCGGGCTACCTACCGCGCGCCCCGCGTTACCCAATCACAGTCCTCCCTGGGAGGAGACTGAGGGCGTGTCCCGCTTATGCAAAAAGCGGATGCTTATTAACAGCGGGGACGGATACGAGGAGGGCTTTCGGTTATGCTAATAATAGAAAGCTATAGTTTTCTCCTAGACAGTTGATAGGCTCTCAAAATAGAATAGGTGTGGTTTGCATCCTTACATCCTATAGTATTACGCAAGGCAGAGGATCCTGGTTTGGACAACCGTGCGTACCGAACTGCGGTGCAGAGATTATGCAAATGAGACGAGGGACAGTGGGTGCGGCTTGCATAAGAGGATGCAAATTAAGAAGGGCGGGGCGCGTTGCCTGCAAGAACCGCGAGCAAAGGCGACGGGCGACACCCGCATCTATTATGTTAATGAGGTCGGTGGGCGGGGCAGAATTGTGAGCTCAGGCTGCGGAGGGGAAAAGGAGAGGGAGGGATAAGCCAAAGGAAGAGTCCCCGCCTGCAGCGGCCCCATCAGCAACGGCAGAAGCAGGAGGAAGCAGAGCTAGAAGGATGAAGAACCCGGGTAGTAGCTGACCCTGGGGGGGGAGCCCGGCCATGGCTTTCCTGGGGGGAGCCCGGCTCCTGGACTGGGCCAGCTCCCCCCGTCATTTGCAATTCAATCGCTTCGTGCTAACGGGCTACCGGCCGGTTAGCTCCGGGTCCGGCTGTCTCCGCAGCCTCTTCTACTTGCACAACGAGCTGGGCAACATCTATACCCACGGTGAGATGCGGCAGATTCTCTTCCTACCCCATGCGTGCTTCCCCTACCTTCTCACCCCCTCCGCTTCCGGGGTCTGATGCCCTCCGATCTCCGTGCCCTCCCTGCAGGGCCATCCCCGCGATTCCCCTGGCCGACACCCGCGCTCTACCCACCCAGAAAACTCGGGAATTGCGTGGGGCATCGGAAGGCTTCCCCGCCCGTCCCGCAATTTTAGCCGGTCCCGTGTCCTTGCATGGCTCTTGTATTTCATAGGATGAGAAAATAAGTGGCAGCAGTGATTTTCGGATGCCGGCAATCCCACAGAGCCAGTATCCCAATCTCACACTTTCAGGGCCTGGATATGTTATTTCCCACCCGTAAAAGACCTGGAACCAACCCCTTCTGCTTTTTCCCTTCCTAAATCTATAGTTCAGTCCAGTCCAGTTAAATATTGAACCTCACTATACGGTATCTGGCAGCCCAGTGCAGTACAGTAGTAATATCGGTGGAATCACTAGACTGCTGGCTTAGCTTTCCTGCACTGCATCCTCAGACACAAAACAACCCCAATTGCCAGCCAGCCAGCCCTCCTTCAGGAGTTGAGATACCCGCCTCTTCTTTGCACATAGATATGTTTTTATCTAGACTTTTTCAACTTTGGATTATGCCCCCTCTCCCCCTGTCTGACTAGTGAGGGATTACTCCAAAGAATGCAAGTTTGCCAGAGTTGGGGCAAAGTTGTGCAGGGAAGCATGGGCATAGAGTGGTTTGATTGTAGCAGTGCCTTGCCTTCTCCCAGCAAGTCTGCTATGGAAGCCTTAGTTTGGATTCCAAGGGCTTCAGTGAACAAACATCTGAGAGGGACCAAGCTTGCACTTTGTATGCTTAAGGCTCAATCCTTAGCATCTTTGTGTGGATTCATTATCGGCTCTTGTGCCTTCCTGACCCTTGGTCCATGCCATTTTAGTATACATCCTGTCTTGGACTTAATTCTGTAGCTTTCATCCCTGACAAATGAGCCTAAGTGAGGATTTAAATGTTGCTAAACAACAACTTTGAACAATGACAGGAGTTGTACTTAAGCAGTATTTAGATGGTTACAGCATGCCCATTATATCAAAAAGTGAATAGGAATGGGTTGTTTTAGAATTTCCCCTAGGTTCAAGGAAGCAAAGAAAGTGACTAGTCCTCTTCATTTCCCCCCCTATACTATATAGCTATGTGAATCATTTTGTGACATGTTGATACTGAAGCAAAGTTGGCCTGGCTATGCTCGGAAAATCAGATAAATAAATAAAGACTGCCAATGAAAAATTCTGACTTTGCAAAACATGACATATATTCAATAGTCTGCACTACTTTGCAATCTGATATAAGCAAAAAATACTGCAATTAAAATATATGGAGAGGGAAAGAATGAAAATGGAAATAGGTTTTATTTCATTTATTTCAAATTGATGAAGCAGATCTACCATACGGAACTCTCCTTCTGGTCCTTCTCTTGAGTAGAGACTGTGTTTCTACCCTTCTAGCAGGATCGTTTATATCGCTGCCTTCCTGTACTTGCTGCCAGGTGACGATCATGAAAGCAGGGATTCTCATGAACATAGATTTGCTTTGATAGATCACAAATTAAGGAAATATGTTTTGGGCTGTCGATTGGAAGAAAAATAGGCGTAAGTATCTAAAGCATTTTTTCTCATTCTTTGAGAATTCAAAGGATGTTGTGATGAAAGTTTCATTAATTCTTACATCTTTGTAAACTAGCTTCATCCTCATACCCCTGATGTTTATGAAAACTCTGCCGTGAGTACTTGGCTGTGATTATATTTGAAGCGTTGCTCGTATTTTAGTTATTCTATTGCATTAATTTACTGTTGAAGGAAAACCATGGTTTGCAACATATAATTTATCCTAGGGCTTCATCAAGTGCTGAAGTCTTTGCAGTGTTCAATGAAATACTGGTACCTATTCCTGAACGTATATATTGGGCTGTAAGGCCTTTATTTTATGAACCAATTGGGAAGTGGGTGTCTTGTTTGAATGTAATTAACTACATAACTACATAAATTATACATATTTTAATGTAATTTATGTCTCCCACACACACACACACATACACACTTTATGCAGAATGATTCACCAAAGACTGGACTTCATTGTTTAAGGAAGCAACATATATTCAAATTTTATTTGCTGCACCCAAAGTACACTGAATGGAATGGTATGTTTTACTCCTTCATTTTTAAAAAGTTCTAATGTTAGAAAGAAAACCATGCAGGCAGAAGCCTACAGCTAATTCTGTAAAACTAAAATCAATGTATCTTAACAGATTTGTGTAAGTTATTTTTAGATGTATTATCTAAATGTATATTATCCTCAAATACTTGGCCCTTCTTGCTACAAAAGTTGTAGTATGTAGATCCAATTTCAAAATCTAGCTTTTCACTTGAGCATGTAAAGAAATAATATCTATATTCCTAATGGATGCAGCCACCATCCTTTAGGAATTGTCTGGGGATCCTGTATATGTGGTTTTGCTTTTCGTTCTGGAAAAGAGGCAGACTATCAATATACCACATTTATACAGGGCAGTATGTAGAGGACAGGAAGGCCTGGAGGAATGTTGTCCATGGGGTTGCGAAGGATCAGACACGACTTTGCAATTAACAACAACAAATTTAAACTGTTGGAATTGTGAGCTTGAGTTCTAGTCATCTTCAAAAATAAAAGCTCCCCAAATCACTTAAAATCAGTCATTTTCTCTCAGCCCAACCTATTTCCCATGTTTGCCTATCTACCCTAAATTTCTTGGGAAAAGGCAGGGAGTTAGATATATTTGTTAGACAGAAATCTAATCAATGAATAAAATAAAATAAATTAAGACAGGTGCCTTCAAGAACTGAACTTCTGCAGTCTTCTTTAAACAGCAGCCAATGAGTTAAAATATATAGGAAACAAATGCCTTTTTTGTTATTTCATTATTTCCTGTGAGAAAATGAGAAGAACCCTGTTTCTGCTGTGGCAAATACATTAGTCTGGACTCTGGAATAATAAAGGAGTGAAAAGGGAATAAGACTAGTTGTAACAAATTGTTTTAGGACCTTGCAAATTTCCTTTTGCTACTGTTCTTGTGAGTCAACCAATGAGGCCAACTCTTCCTGACCTCTTATGCTTAACCAACCAAGGGGCTCAGGGAAGTTGTGCAAAGCTGCTGCTTATTGTTGCTCCTTGTGGGGAAAGAAGGAAGTAGAACGTTCCTTTCTTAAACAGTTTTCTTGTGCAAATAGCTTTCCCCATTCTGGCTCCCTTCCAACATGGAGACTATAGTTCCTTTGTCCTCCTCACCCTACCAGATGACTTGGAGCAAAACAGTATTTCTCAACCTCAGAAGCTTTAAGGAAAGTGGACTTTAATTCTGGGATTTCAAGTCTCCACACATAGTAAAGTTGCTGAGGTTGAGATACATTGATTTAGACAATGCCACCTTGGGAAAAGTTGGCTTAGAGGTTCTCCCATCTTTGTAAGGATAGTATGGGTTCATTCATTTGTTGAATTAATTGAGAGTTATTTTTCATCTGTGGCCACCACCATTCCTCTTAGATGTTTTACAAGATTGGGATTGCAAAAGCTTCCCATCTACTTGTGTCAAAGAAATCAAGAATGCGATAGGACCTTTTCCACCTTACAAAGTATACTAAGAGGCATAAGCATTTGTGAGCTGCAATACATGCTGTAAAATGTGTGTTTTGCCAAGCTCTTGATTTTATGGCCACCTTAATCAGCTCTCTTTCTACCATATCCATAACCTAGATGGTGTGTATTATTTTGCACCAAGCAAGAATCTGTAGGTTGAGGCTGAATCCTCCCTGAAACTGTTTCCACAGTGTTCCTTTCTTCCCTAAGTACGCTTTATTTAAATGGACCTGTTTCAATTTACTCGAGTCCATGCTATCCTCCCCACCAATCTCAAAGTGCTTTTTCAAGTATATCTTGGCCATCAGAAATGTTCAACAAACCAGAATGTAGGAAGCTAGTCAGCCTGCAGTCTTTTGGAAAAATGGCATATCAATTGTTTAAAAGCGTCCTCCTTGAATAGTAAGCTTTTCCTTGATGTTCCTGAGCCGGTCAACAAGAGCATCATAATTAGAAAGGGCACTGTTCTCAGTCTGTTGGTGTCAAATGAGGGCAGGGAAGAACAAGAGAACAGAGCAGCAGTTGTAGTTGCCTAAGCGTGTTGAACGGCATTGGTAGAAACACAGCAGAAAGCATTTGCTGGCTAGATAACTTTGAACAATATATGTAGCAACTTCCAAAGTTCTCAGAAAACACCCTGGGCTGTGTCCTTGGGAGCAGTATTTCTCAACCTTAGCTGCTTTAAGAAGGGTGGACTTCAACTTCCGGGGCGCGGCGGGAGGGGGGGGACTTCTGGGAACTGAAGTCCATCTTCCTTAAAACAGCTAAGGTTGAGAAATTCTGTTCTGGAGATATGGAGCACTGAGGGTGAGTATGTTGGTGCATGTTGTTTAATGAATCACTGTCCCACAGAGAAGACAGACATTTAATTTTCTTCTCTCTAATAAGAAGAAAAAAAAAACCCCAGTCCTGGCGTAGCACATTAGAGCCCAAGTTCTTAAAGGGAGAGACTTCCTTCTACATTGTTTTCTTTGTCAAGGCAATGCCAGCCCGTCTGCTAAGGAAGCTGTGCATATTGCAAAGGATTCTGGGAAGGGGGAATTTCTCAGGCATGCTGGATAAGGGTGAATGTGCAGCCTTCTCATCTGGCTTATTCCATCCTCTAGAAACAATTTGCAATCACCAGATTGCTTGGGGAATGGCCCAAATTTCAGAATTTCAGTTCTAGGAGTTTTAGTGGAGGGTCTCAAGTTGGGGAAGATCCTAAAGAAGGTGGGGAGGAGAATGAAAAGGAGCAATGGCAATGCCAAGGTAGAAATCCAGTAACTGCAAGTTAATTTCAACAACTTCTTTTGAAAATCTAACTCTTCCAGCAAAAAACTAAGGTTCAGATAGATCACTGAGCCATGACAGCTGTTGAGTCAAGTGGAACTTAAGAGTCTGGGTTTGCATGCTTGCCTATACTCTCTTCCCAGGAAAATTGACTTATGGACGCTATTGATTATTTTAGCGTTACAAGGGTGGAGATCTCCAGGGAGTGGCCTATACCAGATGCTTGGGGTTGGTTTGGCAGTGTCACTTCTTAGGGTTGTGGCCCAAGAATGCAAAAGGAAGAAACAAGGGTGCGGTAAAAACAGGACTTAAGTGTTGATCTGATCTAGCATTCTTTTTCTAGTGATGACTAACCCAAAACTTCTGAGAAGCTTAGAGGTAGAACATGTAAATGTTATTCATCTATTATTTGTCCTTCGGCAATTCTTTAAGCTACGCTGCCTTTGCTTGTGGGGATTTTCATAGTTCTTCTATTAGCCATTGTTTGTGGGGGACTTTTGCTTGATTTTGACCAGCACTATGCCCTGCACAACTTTAATTTCAGGGTTAAAGAATATTATCTAATGAGCAGGAGTAGATTCTGTTTGATGCTTTATGAAGCCACCGGCAGTTAGAATAAGCCATGCTATTCTTAGATCATTGTGGTCTATTTTGATTTGGGTTTTTTTTTCTCCTGCACTGTAGATCTTACCCCAAGGAACAAATTGAACTAGATGACCTCTGGACCGTTCTTGTTCCAGTTATCAAGTCTCCTAATTGGCTTGTTGTGCAGCTCAATATATAGGAGTTTAATCTGTCCAGGGGGAGCTTTCTTTCCAGTTCAGTCTAGCTTAGCGTTCATCTCTTGTAGCATTGAGGAGTCCTGCTGGGAGGTGAGAAGGAATTATGGTTTACAGACATAGAAGGGCCTGATTCTCAATTAGAAAAGAAACCTTGTTTAAGTAGTCCATATTCTTTACCCAATACTGAAGGATAAGGACAGGGTATGATTACCATATTTGATCTGCAAAAACCCCATTGACCAGATACAGCAAAGAGACAGCACTTTCTGTATCACTTTACTCTTGTCTAAAGGTCATTCTAATTTCCACAGGTCACATACTGTATGATAGCCATGGCAGGTGTTACATGCTGCAGACTCTTCAGCAAAGAGTCATAGATACTACTGGTCTTGACTCTCTTTGTTTTGCTAAAAGCTTTAAGTTCTATGATTTGTGAAACAAAGGACTGTAGCACAAGTATAGACTAAGGTGTATGCGTGTGTAGCAGATGATGTGACTTGTATATATTGAAGTTAGTTACATAATATACCCAGTGACCACCTTAAGAGGTAGAGAAAACCCAGAGCCCAAAGTGCCAGAGCATATTTTGCAAATTAAAATGCCCAGAATTAATCCTTTCCTCCTTCAGTTAGGAACAGCAAAATCTCTGGTCAAAATACAGGATTGCTAATCTTGGGCTCTGTTTGGATGAGTGGGCTATGTCCCAGCATTCCACAGGCAGCCTACCGTACTGCTAAGCATTCTGGAAATGGAAATGCACACATCTGGGGACATCAAGTTTGGGAAGATTGGTGTAAAGATTCTATAGAGCAAGGTGGCTGCAGGGTCAAATTCTGTAAACCTTCACCTGTCGCAGAGGTGGGGAACTATGGCCCCTTTATGACTTGTGGGCTTCAATTCCCAGAATTTCTGAACCAACCATGCTGATGCTGATCTATCATACTAAACCGTGTCAGTTTTAAATGAACTCATGCTGATTTTTGAAGTCAGAGATCGGAGGCTGGATATGCCTCATGATTTGATGAATCCATGCTTAGAGAAATTAAGTGACATTGTGGCCATGAGGTAGGAGAAGGAATTCACCTGGAGTTCCCCCCTCTCTTAAATGCTGCACGTGGCTAAAAGAAGATTGTATGTACTCATCCTTCCTTCCTTTGGGCTTGGATGATTCTATCTAAATAGGGCAAGAGAACCAATATATCCATTGCAGTCTGCTGCAATTCTGAATTCTTTGTGTAAGGAAGAGAATTTTGACTCTTCTTTCACAGATAGAGAACTGAGGCAGACGGCTCAGGACTTTATGGAGGTGGAAGTAGAAAACCTGAATTCATTATTATTTAGAAGTTTTAAATCTGCTTTTTGATGGCTCACAAACATTTGAAAAATACCTCGATTGAATAAGATGGATTCACTCAGTCTGGAAAATTAAATAATACATTCTAAGAACAAATACAGTAAATGGGTCAACAGTAGCTAAAAAAAAAGAAGATCAATATTAATTGCTGTTTAAGGCTGAAGAGAACAGGATAAACTGCGCCTGGTATCTGAAAGGCGATTGTGCCAGGCAAATATGCTTACAAATGGAGTTTCATAATTGTGGTGCTGTCACAGAGAAGGCCTTCTCAGGAAAAGTTACTCGCTGGCTACCAGAAATAGGAGACTGCAAAAAGCAGACTCTGAATTATCTTGTTCCATGTAACCAAAATTCTGCAATTCCCCTGGGACAGTGGATCTTCACAGAGTTGGCAGGAGCAGCTTGAAAAAAGAGAGTGGGGGGAGAAGACATCCATTTCTATTTGAAGTCCAGTGTAGAGATCTTGGTTCATAAAAGGCTGTTTGGGGTGCTCCAGATCTGTTGCATTGGAATTCCCTTACAAATTAAGAGAATTGTGATAATGGAGGACACCAGCCTGGGGTTAGCTAAAACCACTGATAGATTTATTCAGTGTAGATTTTGTGCAATATCCTTTAAAAAAGTAATTAAACTGGGGACAGAGAATTCTTTTTTGTTACCCTTTTTTTTCAGCTTGCCGAAACAGTTCATCAGATTATCAAAACTAAATCTTTTGAGAACCCCAAATTATGACAATTACTTTCAATTCTTTGTGACTTTGGAACTATAATTATCCTTAACTTTGTCCTGCCACATGGAAGGTTTAACACTAAGCCCTGCACTCTTTTCCTGGGCTCATCTTGAAATAGTCCACAGATATAAAACAATTATCCACCTTCTATTTATCTTCCTATCTCTTTCTTTCCAAATAGCTAATGGTGATCCTATTATTGGCTCAGCTCTTTTCTCTCTCCCTCTCGCCCTCCCTCCTGCTTCTTTCCAGCCAGACGACCCATGTCACAGGTCCCATGGGAAGGAAGATACATTCACTCACTCACTCATTCATTCATTCATTCATTCATTCATTCATTTTAATTTATATACCGCCTCATCTCCAAAGACTCTGGGCGGTTTACAACAAAATCAACAAATAATATACAGCTAAAACAACCAATTCAGTTAAAATTAACATCTAATTTTAT
>JAOYMU010005441.1:0-10095 GCA_025802295.1 Psammodynastes pulverulentus | reverse complement strand
TAGGTTGGCAGAAGCTGGGACAAGTAACAGGAGCTCACCCCATTATGCGGCACTAGGGATTCGAACCGCTGAACTGCTGACGTTTCAATTGACAAGCTCAGCATTTTAGCCACTGAACCACCATGTCCCTTATGTATATGTATACATTCGAACTAAACTGTAGTGTTTCTGTGTGTCATATATGTATGTGTATGTGGGTATATGCATAATGGTCATCTTTTGAGAGCTGAATGCAACAAAATTTCATTTTAATGTTTGCTGATTAGTATACATTTAAAGTAACAATGAAGTTTTTATTCTATTCCAAAACATGGAAGGAAAGAAATGCAATTGATAAATTCAATGAAATTGGCAGAAGAGTCTAAGAATCATGAGAATGCAACAGAGTGCATCAGAGTGCACATGTAATTTGATATAATCGTTTGAATGGACTGGTTCAGGCTTATTGAATTTGGGCAGGGCATTAAATTTTTGCCCCACGCTATAATTTAATAATATATCGGATCTTTTTCACCTATGTATCCAATGAAAGGCAAAAGAAAATGCCCATACTAAAGAGTGTTAACATAGTGAAGAAAATAAACACTGAATACATTGTAGTAGTTAAAGGAATTAAACATAACACAGATAATTAACTAAATGAAAAGCTCCACTGATAAGCATAGATATTTACATGAAATTAATTCAGTTGTGCTTATTAAATCTGGGACATGTAGCAACATAATGTGTAATTTTCTCATTTTTTAGCACAAAGATTTTTCAAAAATAAAAAAGATTCATTTTTCAAAGTGATTTTCTGTCTATTTTTTTAAAACTATCATTTGAATTGGTAAAAAAATTCTATTGGCCTAGTGGAACTATTTCTTGTGCAGAAAGGAGACATGGGGACTAATTAAGATTACAATTACAATGGCACTGAAAGCTACAACAACACTGAAAAAGTGACATGACCATTTTTCACAGCTATGATTGTTTATGCGTTCCCATGGTCATGTGCTCAAAATTTGGACACTTGGCAATTGGCTCATATTCATGAAAGTTGCAGTATCCCGGGGTCATGTGATCACCTTTTGCAATCTTCTGACAAGCAAAGTCAGTGGGGAACCCAAATTCACTTAACAACTAATTTAACCACTGTAATGATTCAATTAACAACTATGTAAAATGGGGGCAAACCTCATTAGACAACTATGTCACTTAGCCACAGAATTTTTGGGCTCAGTTGTGGTTCTAAATTGAGGACTACCTGTATGTTGAGGTGAGACACAGTGACTGCTTCAACATCACCTACTGAGATTCCATAGCTGAGGTTGGACTTGAACCCAACCCTCCCACCTTCAATTCAACCCTGTAACCACAGTGGTTCTGGATTGTAAAAGCAAAATGGTTTCTCTTTTTGCCTTTTACAGATCACAGATCACTGATTCTACAAGCAAACCAAAGGGGGAGCCTTCTCCAACTGTCTTCTGTTGCAGCCTTAGTAAATTGTTTACTTGAACAGACCTTCAACTGCATGGATTCCTGGCACCTCTTCTCCACATAGATTGCAATGCAGCTATCTCAGAGATGAAGTTCTGCCAGGAAAGACCAGCTGGATCCGTTCCTTCAAAGATCTTTGAGACTACATCAGGAAGGTCAGAAGGTTAATCTTTCTCTTAAAACATGTGCCTGTCTCGCTGGAGTGTCTCGTAGAGGGGGATTTGGGCTCTGCAATGTCCCTCCCATCAATCAACGTATTATTCCTAAAGTAAACATCCTGTTTTCTCTTCTCTGTCATATGGAGAGTATTATATCTAGTGCTTCCAAATAATTTTAAATTATGTTTGATTGTAGGTCAGACTAGTGTTATTTCTATCGCTCTAGTGGAAGTATGAGGCTTATCATATTAAAAGTACTAGTCTGTTCTCCAAGTGAAGCTGAGGAGTGTTGATATTCTGTCATGCCATTCTATGTCCGTGGCTGCTTTCAAGCCACAGATCAAGTTAGCACATTACAAATATAGAACATTAGCAAATCTGGAAGGCAACATTAGCATCCTGGCAAGTTTAAACAAATAGAGATATTGAACTGACCAACAGCTATGTTTCTGTAAACAAGCTCGGAGTTTTCCAACAAACTTACTGCACAGGTACGTTGAGGAGCTATGCACAAAAGTGACCCTTAGGTGCAGGTAAGTGCTTGTTGGGATAATGACTGGAAATAGGAAACTTATATGATTCCCTGTGGGAATCATATATATGAAATGTCTTAATTGCTGCTAGATCTGGTTGGCTCCTGCCAAAATGTAGATGTGTGGGGGTGTAAGGAAAAAGAGAAGCAGCATAAATACCTTAACATCACTCAGATTATTATGAATTTTGAAGCATGAAACGTTTCTGATATGTAGCTTCAAAGACTTACACTACTCAACAGTTTCATCTGAGAGTAAGTTGATATAGTGTACGAAGTGTGGTTTTATAAAGTGTTGCTACTAATTCTGCAGTTTCCCGTCAAGTAACAAAGAGGATACTGCTGTTGGAGCAACAAAGATTTATTGTAAAAAAAATATAGTTTGAAAGAAGGACTTTTTCTCTTTGTGCGTCAGAATGTTGAAGGATATTTAACAGGTTATAGAATATCTGCTTCTCAGGACTATTTCAACCAAATATTTCTACATGAAAGAAAAATAAAATAAAAACCTTTACAAACTATTGCATGAGATCACCAAATTATCAGCTAGTTCTTTCACTTATAAATGTTAGTTGAAAACATGTACTAAACTTTCATGAATAAATATTAAGACTGAAAAGAGTCATAGGGCTTAATGGCTATTGCGATGAGCATATCTTGTGAATACCAGTTGCTGGAATATAACAATAGCGCTATTGACTTCAGTATATATATATTTCATATTGGCATCTTCTTGGTCAACATTAGAAACAGGACAACAGATGAGAAAGATCTTTGATCTGATCCACTGTAATATGTTTGCAGTAGTTTATTTCCTACCTTTATGCAAAATGAATATGAAAAAAAGCGATTGTTTCTTATGTTACACAATGTTTTTCTTGTTTCACATACTGTGGAATTAGTTCCACTGACATCTTTAACAAAAAGATGTGCAGCTCTTTCTATTGATTCAAAGTTTTGTTTGAAAAAAAAATGAAGTGGGAGAGATGGGAAGGATCCTGTAGTCATATGTGAAATTAAAGCTGTGATATACAGCATGACTTCAAAACTCACGAAAGGTATTTCCTCTCCCAACAAAATTGCATTTCAGCACCTACAATATGCTGTGCCAGCCTTGACACATTTGGAAGGCCCTGTTAAGCTGTCTGCAGCATGAGTCTCCAACCTTGGAAACTTTAAAACTTGTAGACTTCAACTCCCAGAATTCCACAGCGAGCAAAGCTGGCTGAGGAATTCTAGGAGTTGAAGTCCACAAGTCTTGAAAGTTGCCAAGGTGGAGACCCCTAGCTCTGCAGGACTATGAGTCGCTGTGGTCTATATACTCAGTTAGGATAAATGGCATCAGAGAAAATATTCAGAAACAAATACAAACATCTGTATTCAAAACTGAACTTGACTGGAACAAGTTTAGCCCCAGCCTATGGCATTTGAAGCAAATATCTTGGTCCAAGGGGATGAAGGCTATTAGATTATAACTCTGGGTAGAGTTTGCTTATTGTAACCAGTATTATGAAAAGGCTGATGCTGGGATATGCCAGGTGTCATGTAAGTTGCACTTGCCCATCATCAGTCTTTGTTACAAGACAAAGAACCACTCTGCCTTGAGAACCAGGAGGCAATAGTGGCCAAAGTTATGAGCTATGTGCCTCACTTTCCTTGTATCACAATCCCTTAAACTGAAGAATCTTCCCTCAGAATCAGCATCAGGAACCGAATCATGTACTTAATTTTTCAAATCTTAATAGATGAGCTAGATTTTATTGCACACTAGGTCCTTTTTTATGTCAAGTTTTTTATTTTATATTTCTTATACATATCAATGCGTGAACAGTGTGGTACCACATTTAGTACAGATAAACATAATGTTGTACTCATAGTTATTACATTTCATTTTCATTGTTTCATGTTATTTAAATATATCCAATACTACCACCATTCTATTTCTAGACCTCCCTCTTGTTATTACATATATCTTGTTATATTAAAATATGTATATTGTTATTCCCCTCTTATTCTATTTATAATCTTTCTTATTTTTCCCACTGGTTCATTTAAGCATAAATAACATTTCTTTTCACCATTATTTATTCTCCCTTGCCTTATATTTAATAGTTTAAAAATTACTCATTTTTCCACCACTAGGTCCTTTTTGATATTCTCTGTTGTGAAGTTATGGGTTTCCTTCCCATGCCAAAAGCTGAGCCCTAACCAATGGTAGACTGAAACATGTTTCCATTCCCATGCTTATAGAAAGAAGTCTAGTGCAGGGGTGTGGAACTATGGCAACCTTCGACCTGTGGACTTCCACTCCCAGAATTCCCCAGTCAGCCATGCTGACTCAGGAATTCTGGGAGTTGAAGTCCACAGGTGATAAAGTTGCCATAGAGTTCTCCACCCTGATCTAATGTAAAAGCAGAAAAAAGCATCTTTTCAGAATCAGATACCCACAGTTGATCCCAGAGCAGAAACATGCAGTCTGTAAATGGGTCCCAGCCTATTCTAACTTTCAAGTCTGTCTCCATCCCTTCTTTTGCCATAGGAATAGGGAAACTCACAATTAAATAGGTAAACATGCCAGCATGTCAAACAGGTGCTGTATTCTTTATAGTTTCATAATATCTTACCAGAAATGAGATTGGCACTTGTTGTCTAACTTCTGCTCCAATGAAGCATAGCCACTGTTGTTTGCCAGAGGATGCTTGCTTGGCCTGTACTGTAGTTTTTAACCTGACACTTGTCACATGCTGCATCGTGATAATTTCAGAAGGGCCAACTGGCCTTCGGAAAACTTCAACTTCTGACCTGGCTGCTTGCTCTAACCAAGTGTTTACTTGAGTATAGGCCAAGCTGCTCTCGGGTTATACATATAGGTATTAAACTTTGCTCATCAAAGTTTTTGTCAATAAAATTAAAATTCTTCAGTTATGTCACAGAAGGCAGAATCCTTTTCCAGAAGATGATTGCCAGTTCATGGAAAAGAAGAAGAGGTGGGAATCTGTCATTTTACATCCTCAGCCCAGTGGCAAAGATATTACAGTAATGCTGAAAGAGCAAGAGGGATGCAAGAAAGCCTCTCATATCAACCACTGTTTAATCCATAATTAAAGATATTAATTAGCATCTCTGTGAGGAGTTTAGACTTGACAGTACAAAGACTGCAGCTCTCAAGTGAACCTTAATGATGAGATAATTTTCTTTCATGAATCCTGAAATATCTCGCTGGAAATTCAGCATTAGTGGCACTGATGCTTAGCACCTCACAAGGGACAGCAAGCTGTGGATAAAATTAGGAATTAACTCTGTATCTCCTGTTTGCCTTTCATTCTGCCTGCTCTTTGTTTTGAGATTGATAATCTCAGACTCTTGGTTACCCAAGTCTGCATGCAGAGGTGGTATTCAGCAGCTTCTGACCAGTTCTAGAGAACCGGTCGCAGGAATTTTGAGTAGTTTGGAGAACCGGCAAATCCCACCTCTGACTGGCCCCGCCCCCTCTATTCTCTGCCTCCCAAGTCCCAGCTGATCGTCTAGGTCTTCTTTGGTTGCCCTGCACAGGAGAACTGAGCTAGAAAGCAGGTTAGTGGAGTGGGGAGAGAATGGGGATTTTGCAGTAACCTTCCTCCAGGAGTGCAGTGGGAGTGGAGATTTTACAGTATCCTTCCCCTGCCACACCCACCAAGCCATGCCACACCACGCCACGCAACGCTACACCACACCATGCCATACCCACCAAGTCACACCCACCAAGCCGTACCCACAGAACTGGTAGTAAATTTTTTTGAATCCCATCACTGTCTGCATGTATCTGCTTGTGCACACACACACATTCATTCACACACTGTCTCACACACAGAGAGACATACAAACACATACACATATGTGCCTACAGAGATCCTAGTGCTCACAGATTTACTTCCTGATAGGATGTAGCTGGCTTTGCCTATCTTCACTATTTCTTTAAATAAATATTTTTTCTGTTATCAATCTACTTCACTAATCCTTAGACTACTTAGACTAGTCAAATTCATGGCCATATTAATGCTAATACCACTGAATATTTATTTCCTTACTTTTGGAGGTGCAATGCTATGATCTGTCTACCAAGAAGACTTGGGTTTTAATGTGTGGTAATCTAGAACAGCACTTTATTAGAGTTATAATTATGCTAAGTTAGACTTGGAAGATCAACTTTGAGAAAGTTAATCATGTACCAAAGTTTCAGTATTAAAAAGAACACCATCCTCTGCATCAAAGTATGTTGAATTAACTTGGTAGGCTTCCTACTGTATTAATAAATTGAGGAAAATATGTAGACTGCAAAAAGCTTACCCAAAAAAATGGAATAATATCAGGACCAATCAGTATAATACATATTCTGTTTCTGAAGTCCTTAACAGCACATCATCCTGGGAATAGAAATATTTCTGATGTGACACCTGGTAGCTGTCTGTTGAATAAAACACCACTTTAAATTGAGCAATTATGAAAATGGTAGCAGCTCCTTTGAAAATGTGTATATTCTCTGGTTTTCATAAGCTTTAAGAAGCAGAAAAGGGTTTTGCAAAAAGCAATGAATTTCACAGTTGATGCACTGACTCATTTCTTGCATAAATCTGTTGAAACTCTTAGAGGGAATGAATTTAGCTCATTGTGTTAAACATGAGAGCATTGATTGAGGCTTGGTAAATTTTTCATGTGTAAACAGGCATTACTAACACTAAAATTACCCCTTACTATAAACTCTACATACAGACCTTTGTCATTCATGGTGCCATTGTAGGTTCCTCTTCTCTGTTTTTTATAGTCTTAGACCCTATCTTTTCAGTTTGGAAGCTTTGCTTTCTTTGTAGATACTGTGAATAGACCAAATTTCATAATCTCTCATGACAAATAAATTACAGAGAGATACAATACTCCAATCAGGCATTACCTAAGAAAAATATGCCATGACCTAAACAGATATCTTCTAAAAATGGGATATTTGCCAACAAGCTTTGCATGGCTATACTTTAAGCTACACAGAGACTATGGTTAATTGTTCTTCCATTCAAAATGCAAGTGGTAGAAAAAAAGGAAGAGAAAATACATTTCTGGCTTACTAACGATTCCTTCCATACCACAAAAAGCTAGACAAAAAGGATTCATCCAGATGTTCCTTGTACTGAAATACAATTAAACAAGATTTTCCTTTGCTAGAAGAGAGCTGGTTGATTATTTATGAGCACTAATGAAAATGATAAATTGTAGAGCAGTCAGAGGGCAGTTGATAGAACAGAACAGAAAATAAAGGATTTGTAGCAGGAAGCTAACCTGCCCATAACTTCATTTATACCAATAAGAATGCATAATGCTTAGGCACGCAGAATAGTTGCTTAGTGTTATTCTCAGTGTAATGCCCTTCTATTGTTCTGCATTCTGGTCAGTGATGGGATTCAAAACAATTTACTACCAGTTCTGTGGACGTGGCTTGATGGGTGTGGCACGGGAAGGATACTGCAAAATCCCATTCCCTCCCCACCCCACTAACCTGCTTTCCAGCTCTGTTCTCCTATGCAGGGCAACCAAAGAAGACACAGCCAATCATCTGGGACTCGAAAGGCAGAGAATAGAGGGGGACAGGGCCAGTCAGAGTGGTATTTTCCGGTTCTCCAAACTACTCAAAATTTCCACTACTGGTTCTCCAGAACTGGTCAGAACCTGTTGAATACCACCTCTGATTCTGGTGTAATAATTTCTCTTTAGGAAGTGATGTATGATGCATTTTTCATTAGGAAGTCTCTGCTATATCTCTGCTATATCTCTTTAGGAAGCCTCTGTTATATGGAAACCACAAAGCTGATAAAAAAGAAATAACTCCAGCAAAGGA
This sequence comes from Psammodynastes pulverulentus, assembly GCA_025802295.1. Classification (NCBI taxonomy): domain Eukaryota; kingdom Metazoa; phylum Chordata; class Lepidosauria; order Squamata; family Psammodynastidae; genus Psammodynastes; species Psammodynastes pulverulentus. The sequence continues at coordinate 2,063 of JAOYMU010005441.1, read as the reverse complement.
AACAATGAGAATGTCCTCTTAACGGAAGTATGACAGAATCCATGGGTTGAGTACATGTATTCAAAAAAGTCTACATTATTCCCAGCCAATGGCACTTCAGAAGAAGCACAATTTTGTTTCAGAACAAATTTTTTATTGTAAAAATATCTTCTAAGTCTGTAACTATGATTATTCCTCTATGGTCTTTCTCTAGCTATAATATAATAAACTATAATAAGGAAATGATCAAAGAAAAGAGACATTGTGATAAACCATGTCAACCATAGCGGGCTCTAGCATGCTTATAGTCAGCCTGGGCATTGATTCCAGAGCTTGATGTGCAGTATCATTTTTTCTTAGTGCTTTGTGAAAGTATTAGCTTTGTGTTAACTTTCCTATTATAAGGGAAATATATCTGGATCTGCAGTTCAACTTTAGAAAAGTCTCAGGCTGTCTGCCATTTCCTATACAATGACTTCTTTAGGTAGTCATCATATCGAAAATCATATCCCTGTCCTGTTGGAAATAATTCCAAAACGCTTTAAAAACAGAAAATCCACTTTACTTATCAGAAAAATGGCCCTGAATGTGACTCCCATCCTCCAAAGGATCAGCCACAGGGTTCATACGTCAGGCAGGTCCTACCTACCAAAAATGCCACCCAACAAATTCAGAATTTTCCCTCTGGAACAGCATCTTCCCAGATAAACTCCCATTCAGGCTGTGCTTAAAAAGTCTTTGATAGGCTGGCTTTTCCTCATCGAACCTTGTTTTAAGGTGGCTGGTGGGCCTGTTATGGTTGTGTGTGTGTAGAGATGTTACCTGGAATCTGGATACACATCATTCTGTCCTTTGTTTTACTGGTTCTTAAGTTTTGAAAGTCATTTGCTACCCAAAGTCTTTATGGAGTTGGTCAGCTTTCTAAATTTAACAAATACCACTTAGGGAAAAAAAAGCAGCTCATTTTAGTGCCTTCTTAAGATACTTCAAAATATATATTCCCCCTTATTTTTCTAGTTATATATTATACCAGTGCATAATATTTTGTTTGGATGCATGTCTAGAATAATAAATTGCCATTTGTCTCCAGCTGGGAGTCGACACCTTTGTCAGTAAACAATCTCTGCGAATATTAAGGCTTAACTCTGAAATGTGTTTATCCCTTTATGATATTGTTAGGAGCTCATAGATACTTTATACTATAACAAGCATAAAATAAACAATGAAAGTGTAAGTAAATATTACTATTTCTGAAGTACATGCTATTATAGTAAATTTGAAGTAACATGCAACTTTGGTACTAATTGATAGTATTGGTATTAATTGAGGCACCAAGAGAAGCTTCTTAGATGAGAAGCGAAATGTCTTCAAAAAAAGCCCAGAAAGTCCAGTTGCCCCTTGAAAAAGCACCTTTGGGATTACTTATGGTAATTTTAGCCTATCTTTTGGAATATGAAAAAAAATCCCATTTATTTTTAATTATCTCTTTTATGGGCCTTATCATTAACCAGACTGAAGCAGTAACTTCAATTAGCAGATGCTTGGAAGTAGAGAGCAACTATAAAAACCTGTTGTGCTTCATGGCTGTGGTGCCCTATATCTCCTAAATTAGCTTTTTATCTTTGGGTGTAATGAAGGGTGCTGGTTTGCAAACTGTGTTGAAATATGTTCTGCTGCCAGCCCAATTAGATTTAAATTGAGGGGAGGGAGGCCCCTTTGTTTCAAGCAACAATATATCTTTAAGATATATGTATATATATATTTTTTAAAAGCAATATCCTAGACCATACAATTCTTAAAATGGCTAATAATGAAATATCAGTTGAAACAATCATAAGCAGGAAAACAAGATACCTTCTCAACATAAAAGAAAATAAACAAAAGGGGAGAGGTACCCTTAAAATCAACAGCACAAATGTTTACTATGGATGGGAGAGAACAGACTCTGATTACATCCTAGGAAGACAGAGCTACTGTTATATACTGAAGTTCCCTATGTTGTGTCTGGATGGGGTTGTACTTCCGATGAAGGAACCAGTGGTGGGATTCAATTTTTTTTACTACTGGTTCTGTGGGCGTGGCTT
>JAOYMU010005360.1:0-10104 GCA_025802295.1 Psammodynastes pulverulentus | reverse complement strand
CTCCCTTTAAAAAAAAAAATCTACATTTCGCCCCATTGGGGACCCCAACGCTCGTGGTCCTCGGTGCCACGCCACCCACGAGCCAAGCAGCGGAGGAGGGGACATACCTGCAGCGTTGGCGGGTGCGAAACAGACGTATCTTTCGAGGCCCAAAGCGCCTTCGCCGTTCTGGAGTAGCTGGAGGCGCCACTGGCCGTGAGCCTCGCGGTGGTGGGGCGAGCGGAGGTGCTGGATCATGGCCAGGCGGCTGGGCGAATCGACGTTACACAGGAGGCAGCGAAACTGGGCGGGCTCGGAGGCGGGCGGGGACGGCGAGGTGGTCTCCATTTCCAGAAGCAACTAGGGGTGAAATAAGAAAGAGGGGGGGGTGTTGCAGGTTGGAAAGAAGAGGAGAGGACACCCCTGTGTTTTCCAGGTCAGCAATCCTAGTGCGATTGATTAGTGGCCATTGGGCCCCGCGTTGGGCTACTGGTCTCTCTTCCCCTCATGCCTTTCTCCGTACCGCTGTACTCTGTGCTTAAACCTACTTGTAGAGGATTTCATCTGCACCCTTTCCTAGAATAATAGAGTTGAAAGGGACCTTGGAGGTTTTCTAGTCTAGTCCAACCCCTCCGCTTAAGCCGGAGACCCTGTACCGGTTCCAGACAAAAGGCCGTCCGATCTTCAAAACTTCCAGTGATAGATCGCCCACAACTTCCGGAGGTAAGTCGTTCCACTGGTTAATTGTTCTGTCAGGAAGTTACTCCTGGATGGGGGCCTCTTTTTAATGATCTGTTTTCCAAAGGACCAGAAGGCAGGACGAGAAGCAATAGATGGAAACCCATCCGGGAGAGAAGCAACCTGGAATTAAGGAGAAACTTCCTAACAGGAAGGACAATTAACCAGTGGAACAGCTTGCCACCAGAAGTTGTGTGTCCTCCAAAACTGAAGCCTTATCTGGAATGGTACAGGGCCATGATGGCGAACCTCTCGGCACGCGTGCCAAAGGTGGCACATGAAGCCATCTCTGCTGGCAGGTGCGTCTGTGCCTCCCGCTGGCCAGCTGATTTTCGGCTGGTCCCACCCCTCCCAGGAGTCTCTGTGCGGCCCATTTTGGATGCCAGGTATGTCCAGGGCTCGCGCGGGAGACTCTGGGAGGGTGACAAACAGGCCTCCTGGAGGCCTCCGGAGGGCCTGGGGAGGCCATTTTCCCCTGAAGCCTGGGGAGGGCGAAAAACAGGCCTACCAGAAGTCGGAAAACAAGTTGTTTGCGGCCTCTGGGGAGGCCGTTTTCACCTTCCACAGGCTCCAGGAAAGCCCCCAAACCCCTGGATGGAGAAAAATGGGCCTACTGAAAGTTGCAAAACGGACTGTTTGCGGCCTCCAGAGGGCCCAGGGTAGGCCTAGGGAGACCGTTTTCACCTGAAGCCTGCGGAGGGCGGAAAACGGGCCTCCAGAGGATTCAGGGAAGCCTGCTAGACCCAAAATGGGGGCCACAGGGCGGGTTACACACGCATTTGCAGAAGGCGTTTCATTATGGGTGTGGGCATGCACGCGCACGTGCACTTTTGGCACCTGAGGAAAAAAAGGTTAGCCATCACTGGTATAGGGTCTCCTGCTTAGGCAGGGGGTTGGACTAGAAGACCTCCAAGGTCCCTTCCAACTCTGTTATTCTGTCATGTTCCACCCGTTACTTCCTTCAGGTGCTTTGGAGAACAGGTGGACCCCCTCTTCTTTGGGGCAGCCCCTCAAATATTCAGTTCAACCTAATTAATGTCCTTCGGGGTCACCTGCTGCACCCCTTTTCAGTAATACTCGTACAGGTAGTCCACGACTTACGACCGTTCGGTTCAAAGTTACCCCAGCATTGGAAAAAAAATGACTTTTTCCCACACCAATGACTGGCTTTGCTGCATCCCCGTGGTCAACGTTGAGAGGCTCGGTAACCGACTCGTATTTCTGACGGTTGCTAGGATCACGTGACTCCCCCTTTTGCGACCTTCCCAACAGGCAAAGTCAGCAAGGAAGCCGGATTCACGTTAACAACGGCGTTACTAATTTAACGGCTGCAGAGTTGTTTAACCAAGGTGGGAAGGAAAAAATGGGCAAAACTCCGCCTCTGTCTTCGCTTAGCAACGTAAATGTGGGGCTCCGTCGTGGCCGTAAGTCGAGGACGACGTGTACTGGATATTAGTTCTGTATTTCGATACATCCTCCCCCAAATTTTAGTACCTTATAACCTTGCAGGGCTTCCTGGTGGCCGGTGCCGGCAACGTGAAGTTGGATTTTCTCCTTGCTGTTGGTCTCGTATTCACACAGGTTGCAATGAAGATGTAGGGGCGGTCCCAGGGGCAGCTCCACCCCCAGGTGGGCGGCTAAGCTGCCCCCTTCCCGCAGGTGAGCGGCTAGCTGGTACTTCAAGGCGTGCTTGTCTGTCTTCAGGTGAAGCTGGAAGTTGGCTTTCAGTTGGGTGCCGTAAGCGCAGAGCCGACAGCGGTGCAAGTCGCCGGAGATTTCTTTCCATTCCACCTCCGGCAAGGAGCGCGGGATGGAAGCGTGCCGCAGGAGGCTGTCCAGACTATCGGTGCTGAAGACTTGGCACACCAGACAGCTAAACAACCTCTGGGACGCCAGCAAGTCGGGTCCAGAATGGGCTGGGGGCGAGGAGGGAGGAGCGGGTTCAGGAGAGAGAGAGGCGGGGGCTGCGGAGACGAGAAACAAAGTGGGCGCGTGAATTTCGCGTACCTATAGGGCGGTGTTTCCCAACCGCGGGAACTTTCAGAAGCGTGGACTTCGACTCCCAGAATTCCCCAGCCAGCGCGGCTTCTCAAAGTTCCCAGGGTTGAGAAACTACTACGAAGGATTGGGAATTACCGCTCAGTGGTTAAAATGCGGTATTGCAGGCTAACTTTGCCCATTGTCAGCCGTTCGATCCTGACTGACTTGAGGTCGACTCGGCCTTACGGCTTTCCGAGGTCGGTAAAATGAGGACCCAGATTGTTGGGCGCAAGAGGCTGACTCTTGAGGGTTATAATGCTATTGTTGGGGTTACTACAGGCTCTCTTGAGCGGTACAGTATACGAGTGCTACTGCTATTGCTAAACGAGCTAAGGAATTGAGGTTGGCACCACCACATGGAAAAGAAAATTGGGATTTTTAAGACACAACGGTGCACAAAACATGGATGTAAGAGAGAGACAGAGAGAGAAATCAAGATGCCAAGGGAGATTTTGAAGAAATGGTGGACCATGGATGGATGAAGAAGAACAGGACAGGGAACAAAGTCAAGCTTGGGGTCCTTGTAGACAAGACCTAGCGGTCCATACGGACACCAAGAACGGAAAGTCCTTCTTACCTGCCCCCAAGGTTGCCATCTTCCGCCCCGCCGCGCCGAGATGTTGGAAGCCTCCGTTGAGCAAGAGTTGGGGTGATTCCATGGGCTTGTCTGCCCGCAGAGGTGGGTTGCTCCCCGCGTGGACCTGGTGGGGATGCGAGTGGTGGGCGTGGCTCAGAGCCTGTGCCCCGTAGAACGGGAAGAGCTCGGGTTGAGCCTTGCTTCCTGGAGGAGTCTGCGATTGTCCCAGGAGTCCCGGCAAAGTCAACGGCAGCCCTTGATGGAGCAACAGCATGTTCTGCATGTGCTTCTCGGACGTCATGTGGATCCGTAAGTTACGGGAGATGTTGGTCTCGTAACTGCACACCTTGCATTGCCAGGACGATTTGCCCTTCGACTCCTTGTCCTCGGGGGAGGACGGGGAAGGCGCCACGGGGGGAGGCACCGGCGGCCCGCTTCCTCCCGTGGCTTGGTAGCCCTGTAGGTTGGCCAGGTGTTTATCAGATTGCATGTGGATGCTGAGGTTGCCCTTAGTAGTGGTGGAGTAATTGCAGGCCTCGCAGCGGTAGGGTTTGTAACCGCAATTGTAACTCTCGCCGCGAGCCAGGCGCGGGTGGGGGCCGCCCGTGCTACAGTAGGCGCAGTGGCTGTTGTTCTCCGGATGTTTCTCCTTCATGTGGACGTCCAGGGTCTGCTGGTACTTATAATGCCAGTTGCATTTGGGACATTTGAGGGTCTTGCAGGAGTTGCGCGAGTGCAGCAGTGACATGTGGCCCGACAGAGTCAACCCCGAGTATGCCATCGCCGTAAAATCGTCCCCGAAGCTAAGCGAGGCTCCTCCGCCACCGTTGTGGCCGTTGCTCCCGAGACCGTTGTTGACCTCAAACCCGACCGTCATCGCTTCGTTGGCCATCCCTACACTGCTCAAGCTGTCCACCAAGTCAGTGGCGCTGATGTCGCGGGCCAGCCCAACGCATGTCCGGTGGGTATCATTGGGAACGCTGTCAGGTTTGGGAACAGACTCGGCCCTGATTTCGGTCGCTAGATCTACACAAGGGACCTCGTGCATCAGTCTTTCCTTCAGGATCTTGTTGTCGGTCCTCTCCTTGTTGACGTCCTCCTGGGGTGGCCCCGTTTGGTCAGAATTTGAGACCTTGGTCAGCGGTGTCTCTGAGCGAGGGGTGTTAGCAGCCAAGGATGCGCTTGATGTATCTGGTGAACTTTGGTCTGGAAGCAGTTCCTTCTCTTCCTTCTTTTCATCCACTTGTGCCACCTCTTCCTCCTCCTCTTCCTCCTCCTCCTCCTTCTCCTCTTCTGGTTTCTCCTCCATGGAACCATTTGCCCAGTGCGTGCCGCCGACCCTTGAATCTTTGGTATCTGATGGCTCGCATCGTCTTTCTGGGCTTCTCTTTTCATTCTCGTTTTCCTCCTCCTCTTCCTCTTCCTCCTCCTCCTCTTTTACATTCACCCATCTGCTACACATTCTGGCATTGAGGTCTGCCTCGGTGGTGGGGTTATTTGGTTCTAGGAAGCCCAGGTCGGTGCCCTGGAACACAGCCGAAGCCCCTCCATCCAAGGCCTGGCGTTTCTCGTTGCCGAGCTGCACGCCGTGCGCCATATGGGCATGAGACGCCAAGGTGCGGCCCTGGTTGAAGGAGAGGCGGCATGTCAGGCATAACCACACAGGACCTCCTGGCGTCACCTTGTCTCGGCCACGGGTGGCTTCCTCATTCTCCACGGGGGTGGTGGGGGCATCTTTGGATTTGGTGGTAGCGTTTTTGGCAGGCGTACTTTGAGTTGGGGCCCCGGTCAGTCGGTAACTGTAGAAGGCGCCTTGAGGGGTCACCTCGCCTGGCGCTGAGGTATTCTGGGACATTTGGTCAACAGACATAAAGCCTTGGTTAGGACCTCCACTGTTCTGGATGTGGAGAATGGACACTTGAGGAGTGGAGCTGACGGGGGAGCCCTTTGGTAAGAGAACGTGGCTGCTAGCGAGGAGGTACGCCGAACCGTTGGCGGCAAAGAAAAGCTGGGCCTCGCGCCCACCGTCCTCGTCTCTGTGGTCTTCCGGCTGGACCCCATCTTCGGCCAGCGGCGGGCCTAGAGGGAAAAGGGGCGGATTTGGCAAGGACGGGCTGGGGTCCGCTTGGAGCTGTGGGGTAGACGAGACGGCGGCGGGGAACTTAGCCAAGCCGAGCGCGGCGGCTTGGGCGCTGGTGCAGGGTCTCATGACGTCATCGGGACGGGGCGAGGGGGAAGAGGAAAGGTCCCAAAGGGGGGGTTCTTTGGTGGGCGGCAAGGCAGGAGAGCCCTGAGCAGGCCGAACCACGGCCCGGTCATCCTGTCTGTCTGCCGGGGGGACAGCAGCGGAGGAGTGGGAGGAGGAGGAAGAGGAGGAGAAGTTAGAGGGAGCATCCATGGCGGTGCAGGCGGGAGGAGCACGGAGGGATCATCTCAGCACAGGAGCCGAGACCCTGCAGGAAAAACAAGAGAAGACAAACACGTGTGAATGCCAGGGGTGGGTTTCAAAAAATTTAACAACCGGTTCTCCGCCTGGTTGCTAGGTGGGAGTAGCCATAGTGGGAGTGGCCTAGTCGAGGCCCATTTGTGGCCTTCCGGAACTTCCGGGAGGCCCGTTTTTTGCCTTCCTGAGCCTCCGCACAGGCCCTGCACTTACCTGCGATCGAAAACGGGCCACGTGGGGACTCCTGAGAGGAGACAGGAGGGGTGGGTAGGGCCAGCCAGGGATGGGAACTACCAGTTCTCGCCGAACTGGCCCTAAAATTAACAACAGGTTCATCCAAACCGGTGCAAACCGGTAGCAGCCCACTCCTGTGTGAATCCCATCTTACCACAAGACGACAAACTGATCCACTAATACACACTTAGCCTTCTGGCTAACGTGGCTAGCAATCGGTCCACGGATTGCAGGAATCTTAGGAAAGGGGTACAGATGATCCTCAAATTACCACCATTCATTTCGTGACCGTCCAAAAGGCCGTTTGTCACACTTAACGACCGTCGCACCATCCCTACAGTCATGTGATCAAAATTCGGACGCTTGTCAACCGACTCGTATTTACCACAGTCCTGGGAGTCGCATGATCCACTTTTGCGACCTGCTCACAAGCAACGGGGACGCCGGATTCACTTAACAACCGGGATACTAATTGAACGACTGCACTGATTCATTTAACGACCGCGGCAAGGTTGTAAAATCAGGCAGGGCTCACATCACGACTGTTTCCCAGCAGAGGTAGTCCTCGACTTACAACAGTTCAATTAGTAACCATTCAACGTTACAACGGCACTGAAAAATGGGACTTACGACCGTTTTTCACAATTACGACCTTTGCAGCATTCTCATGGTCACCTGACCAAAATTCAGCTGTTTGGCAACCGGTTCATATTTATGATGGTCGCAGTGTCCCAGGGTCAGGTGATCCCCTTTTGCGACCTTCTCAAATAGATTCGCTTAACAACCAGGATACTCATTTAACAACTGCACCGATTCCCTTAACAACAGTTTGTAAAATCAGACACGGCTCACATCCCCAACTCCCTATCTTAAACTCTCGTTTTTCTGGCAGCAATTGTGGTCGTAGGTCGAGGACTGGGTCTATGGGAGGAAAGCTGTTCCTTGTGGAAAGGGATTTGCAATGCAAATTTAACAACACGCTGTCGACTGATACAAAGTAAGGTTCTACATTTAGGCAAGAAAAACCAAATGCGCAGGTACGGTATATATCAGTTTTGGTCGCCGTGAGGTAAAAAAGATGTGGAGACTCTGGAAAGAGTGCAGAGAAGAGCAACTAAGATGATGAGGGGACTGGAGGCTAAAACATATGAAGAACGGTTGCTGGGTATGTCTAATTCAGGGATCTGCAACGTTAAACACTTCAAAAGAGACATTTGGACCCGTTTCCCACAGAAAAGAAAATTCCGGGAGCCACAAAACCTGGGTGGGCGTGGCCAACTCACCCAGTCACATGACCCCCACACCAGGTTTTGTGGTTCCCGGTGTTTTCTGAGGGAAATAGGTCTCTCTCATTTCTGTTTTTTTGTGTTCTCAGGCCAGGCGAGGAGTGACTGGGAGGGGAAGAGTGAGTGGTGGGATCACCCAACAGCGAGCCACAGCAGAGGGCCCAAAGAGCCACATGCGGCTCCAGAGCTGCGAGTTGCTGACACCCGGTCTAGTTTAATGAAAAGAAGGACATGGGGAGACATGATAGCAGTGTTCCAATATCTCCGGGGCTGCCCCAAAGAAGAGGGAGTCAAGCTATTCTCCAAAACACCTGAGGGCAGGAAAACAAGCAATGATTGGAAACTAATCAAGGAGAGAAGCAACTTAGAACTAAGGAGAAATTTCCTAACAGTTGGAACAATTCATCAGTGGAACAACTCGCCTCGAGAAGTTGTAAATGCTCCAACACTGGAAGTTTTTAAGAAGAGATTGGACAGCCATTTGTCTGAAATGGTATCAGGCTTCCTGACTGAGCAGGGGGTTGGACTAGAAGACCTCCAGGGTCCCTTCCAACTCTTGTTTATTCTATTCTAAGATGGAGACAATCCCACTGCTATACAGGTGTGAGTGCCACACAATATATTTTTGATTGTCCCCCGGTGTCCAGACCTGTGTCTTTTTACTCACATGTCCTCGACTTACAACAGTTCGTTTAGTGACTATTCAAAGTTACAACGGCAGTGAAAAATGTGAATTATGACTGTTTTTCACTCTTACGACCACTGCAGCTTCCCATGGTCACCTGATTAGAATTCAAGACTCTTGGCAACTGACTCATAGTTATGACGGTCGCTGTGTCCCGGGGTCACGTGATCCCCTTTTGCAACCTTCTGACAAGCCAAACCAATGGCGAAGCCAGATTCGCTTAACAACCAGGTTACTATCTTATCAACTGCAGCGATTCACTTAACAACATTGGCAAGCAAGGTCATAAAACAAGGGAAAATTCCCCTTAATAACTGTCTCACTTAGCAACAAATTTTGGGCTCTTTTGTGGTTGTAGGTTGAGGGCAACCTGTAATTTACTGCTTTTTTTACAGCGATAAAATTAATATTGAGCCGAATTTGGTTTGGCCCACCATGACAGGCCCAGTTTCTCCTGGGATTGTTTAGTAACCCCGGTCATTAAGTGAATCTCACTTCTGCATTGACTTTGCTTGTCAGAAGATCGCAAAAGGGGATCACAGGACCCCAGAACATGGCAACCGTCATAAATACAAACTAGTTGCCAAGCGTCTGAATGCTGCAACAGTCGTAAACATGAACAGTGGTCATAATTCACTTTTTCCAGTGCCGCTGTCACTTCAAACGGCCACTAAACAATCCGTCGTAAGTCGAGGATCACCTGTAGAGCTAAAATATTTTCCGTTTTTATAGAAGGGCCTAAAAAAATACTGTCCCCAAAAAAACCAACCCAACACACAGCAGCTAAGAACCAGCCTCAGTTTTCCCCTCAGCGTTGCGGCAGCCATTTTGACTTTTTTGACCCAACCGGCATACAACTTGTTTCTCTTTGCTGTTTTTCTCTAATTCTTCACTTTCAAAGGCAAATTTTTAGCAGCCGTGAAGATGGATGTCTCGTCCTATTGAAAATCGGGACGCGGGTCCTTTTCCCGGCGTCCAGCGCCTTGTGTTTGTCCGATAATAATGCAAGTTGTATTCAACCGCGATTTCCTTTCGATACGGCTGATTGTTTCCCTGTCACTAAGCGGCTCGCTGGCTGGCACTTGCGAAAATTGCTCTTAATCTAACTGTCCATCAGCGAACACCTGAGCGTCCCCTCTCTTAAAAACAATATAATCCAGCAATTCAGCCTCAGATATTTCTTTTATTATTATTTTTTGGTAAGATTTGGGTTATTTTACACAACATCCTGAGGTAAATTATTCCAATATCTAGACCGGACACAATTCCTCCATCAAACGCTAAGCCGCAAAAAAATTCAGATTAAAATCAAATTCTCATCTGAATTTCTGAATATGTTTCACGGATAGAGGTAGTCCTTGACTTACAGCCCCAACAATTCTGTTGTTAAGGGCGACCTGAGCTTTGTCTCATTTTACAACCTTTTCTTGCCACAATTGTCAAGCGGATAGCTGCTGGTCATAAATTTCAGTGTTTTCCCCGAAAATAAGACCCAACCTGGAAAAATAAGTCCTAGCATGATTTTTCAGGATGCTTGTAATATAAGCCCTACCCCCAAAATAAGCCCCAGTTAAGATCATCAGCCAGGCGGACACATTTAAACCCCGTATTTCCCCCAAAATAAGATCTAACCAGAAAATAAGCCCTAATGCCTCTTTTGGAGCCAAAATGAATAAAAGACCCAGTCTTATTTTCGGGGGAAACATAGGTAATAACCCAGTTGTTAAGTGAATCGGGCTTCCCAAGTGGACTTTGTTGGTCTGAAGGTCATAAAAAGGGGAATCACGTGGCTTTGGGTTACCACAATGGTCGTAAGTACAAAGCGGTTGCCAAGCATCTAAATTTTGATCATGGGAAGGTCACAACGACGAAAACTCGGCCCCAAATCGGTTTTTTTTCCAGTGCTGTTATAACTTTGAACGTTTATTATAACTGATGGTTTAGTGCAGGGGTCGGCAACCTGAGGCTCTGGAGCCGCATGTGGCTCTTTCATCCCTCTGCTGCGGCTCCCTGTCGCCAGTCGGCTCCACAATGGTTAGGATAGATAGAGGAAAAAGGACGCCGCGCTAGGAGGAGACTCTATGGTGGGGGAACCGGACTTCTGGTCGGCTCCAGAATTGAA
>JAOYMU010005268.1:0-10116 GCA_025802295.1 Psammodynastes pulverulentus | reverse complement strand
AAAACCCTTGGTCATCCCAGGCCGGCCTGCCGGAAGAGCCAGGTCTTTAGCTCCCTGCGGAATGATTTTAAATCAGGCTTTTCAGTACAATCACTCACTCCAAACATATAGCCATTATTTTTTTCCTTTTTTTTGCAAGGATTGATTGAAATCCTTTCATTGAAGTGTATGAATAAGATAAAAAAATGAAATAAATAAAAACATTCAATTTGTATTTAGTTATTTATATTTTTGTGTATATCAGTATGAATTCAACCTGTTATTTACTAAATTTAGAAACAGATTTTTTTGAAAATATGCGCATCTAATATACAGTATTTAATGATACTAACTTGAGCAATACTAACTTCAGCTGTAAAAACTGCGTCCTTTTTTTTCTTTTGTTTGCAGGAACTGACAAGTGCTTTGATGCATGTAAAATTGCATCTTTTTGTACAGATCTTCACACTTGTATTCTTCCCAACAGTTATATGGCTATTTCTTCAGCTTCTATCTATTACATCTATAAATGAATGGCTTTTAAAAGGGTATGTTTTAAGTAGTGAACTATTTATTGCTGTTCTTCCAGTAATGCACTTTTAGTAATGCTAGTGTTTTTTAAAAAAAATAGTGAACTTATTTTTTTGTGCCGCTTAATGGTTTGACACTTGCTGTTAGGTTACTCTTTCAGAATTTTTATTCCACATATGAAGGCTTGGCAACAAATTTTATATGTAAGGACTTACAATTCATGTCTCTCTTTAACATGTCTGTGCTATATTTGCTGATCGCTTACAAAGAATATTGGAGTAAGAATACAGTAAGACATGGTAGAATAGAAGGATAACCGTTGAGTGTTCATGAAATAGCATATTGAATTGCAAAGCACAATTTTGTAGAGGTTTCTTTTTCAGCACCTTGCATTATTTTTCATTATTTCAGATAGTGACTTGAGAAGTGCCTTATAGTCACTACTACTCATAATTTTGAATTTTATTTAATATGTAAATCTGTTCACTGACTAGTAGTCATAGAAAATTGATAGAAAATCATCTATCAATTGGCAGGCTTAAATCCAGGAAGACTTCTCTGGCACTCGCTCAACAGCTGTCTAACAAATTTGACATCAACACACAGTGGAAAGCTAAATGGGCTGCTGAATGCCCAGATACAGGCAGTTACATAGATGACCCTACACAAAAGGTGCCAGGTTTTGACCTTCCTCACCAGCATTGGTCAACTCCGAACAGGATCCGTACCCAACATAGTGTGTGTCAGGACTCATTGTTTAAGTGGGGTCTTGTTTCTACCCCTCAGTGTGACTGTGGTGCTCCTCACCAAAATATCCATCATATTGTGTCCAAATGTCCATCAAGAACTTACACTGGCCCAATGTCTGATTTTTTTCAGCATAGACCACCCTGTCCTTCAAAGGGCTGGGTGGACTGGACATTAACATTTGAACCACTGTAAGTCCATGTATTTGCCATACGCTAAATAAATAAATTGAAAATTGAAAAGTAAGTACATAAGTGTCAAGCTCAACAAAATGTCAAGAACTATCAAAGCAGATAGGATAATTGTTTAATGAAAATATATTAATGTAGAATTCTTTTTTTTAAATTATATATAGTATTTCTCTGAAAATGGAAAGAAGAAAGCCATATGTTTATCTAGAAAGGTATTGTGATGTCTAGAATCATGTTTAGAAAGGAATTATTATACATTCCTCAATATAGTAGATTTGTAGTTCATTGAACAGTTGAGGACAATAAAATTTGAATGATAAAAGTGTTCAGGAATTGTAGTTTGAGCCTCAATAATTCTTCAGTCATTTTAATATAATTTCTCTGTCTGTATGAAAAGCAATACTTTGTAACAAGGAAGTTTTCCTCTCATCTTAATTTTTTTCTGCCATTAATGAAGTTAGGAAGAAACATCAATTTTGGTACAAATCAGACTTCCTCATTCACTTTTAATTGGGAATTCAGTATATAAATGATTTTGGACATATATACCTCTTTTTTCTTGTGCAGGGAGCTTTTTTTTTAATTAAAAAAAGTAAAAGAGCCCCACTCCTTAAGTTCATAAAGGACATGTGATGCACATTAAAAGGGGCTGCATGGTTATACCTGCAATATTTACCTTTTGGATCCAGTTATCTGGACACCACTAATAAAGACAGAAAACCTTGGGTACCCAACCAGTGGATTTTCTAGATGATCTCCAATGTGTACAATTGCTAATAAATAAGAAAGTTATTCACAGACATTTGATCAGCTAACTATTTGTAAGCAGAAGATTCAGAAGTCATTTTGTATTTAAGTTAGTCAATTAGCAAGTAGTACACTGTTATGCCCCATTCTTTTATATTGAACATTTGGAGATTAATTAGAAAAATAAAATTTGTATTCATTTATTCTTCTCTAGTTTGCAGACAGTAGGCTGTATGCCTCCGCCTGTATCTTCAGCAGTGATTTTAACTAAAGCTGTTGGGGGGAATGAGGTAAGATTTTTACATTTTGTTTTCTCACTACTTTTTTTTTAAAATTACTTGGTTGGTGTTTTTTTTTAAACTGTACTTTTGTATAAAAATATTTTTACTAAGCAGAATTGTTTGGCAATACTTTGAAACAATACTACCTAAGTTTGACAGTAATCTTAACCATGGTAAACATTTAGAGATGGTGCATTTAAAAAATCCATGCATTTTTTAATTTGTAAAAACATTCACAGATGTTTTTGTGAAGAAGAGTGTTACTACCAGATAAAACCATATATTTGTAGAATTCAGACTACCGTATTTTCCGGCGTATAAGACGTCTTTCTAACCCATGAAAATATGCTCAAAAGTCGGGGGTCGTCTTATACGCCGGTATACGGTAATTAGCAAATTAATGAGAATTCACTTGGATAGATATTTACGCCGCGGGCGTAGAGGGGGGAGGCGTGGGACTGGCGGGCGGAGGGCAGCGGGGTGCCCACGGCGGCGTGCGCGTGGCTGTGTGCGACCTTCCTTGCAGCGGCGGCGCCAGATGGTGTCAGTGTGGAGGATGCGTCGGAAGGCGCCGCAGACGAGCGCCAGGCTGGGCAGGTCGGTGCTGGGCAGCGAGCCGAAAATCTGGAGCAGCAGCTCCGGCGGCAGCTCCAGCAGCAAAAGCGGCGCTCGGTCGGCTGACCCTCCTGGGCCATGGCGGTGTGTGTGTGGCTGTGCGGGGTGAATTGGAATGACAGAACCTCTATCATGTTACAAGGATACAGCTTTTTGAGATGGTAGCACAGGTTTTGGATAGTGCATTCATGAAACTTACAATGAGGAGCATTAATTCTGTCTTGAACATTGAATACTATTTCCCTACTTCCTAGGATTATTATTACTATTTCCCTACTTTCTAGGATCTAGCTCACTGGTGTCAAACTTGTTGTGTCATGTTGCTGTCACGTGACGTATCATGACATTTTTCCCCTTTGCGGAGCTGGGGTGGATGTGGTCTGCGCATGATGCATCTGGCCCACAAGCCGCCAGTTTGATACCCCTGATTTAGCTGATGGTGATGTTTTCTGTATTACAATTTGATAAACTTTTGTAAGTGGATTAGAATAGATCTGGAATCCTCAATTATTGAAACGGAGTGTGCAAATCCCAGGAGGGTATTACTGAGATACAATTGTGGGAGAGCAGCAGTGTTTCGATTTCCCAAATTTCCTGATCTCAAGGGGAGGTAGGGTAGTGCTGATTGATAGAATACATGGTCCTGTTGGAACTGATTATCCGTAGATGCTGAATTCCTGTGTTGGACTATAGGAACAAGCTATCTTGCTTACATAGTACTCACCTTGCTGGGCAGCAAGATCCTTTCTAGTGCTCATCATAGCTCTGGGGATAGAGTTTCCTTGGCTGCTAGTGCTATGGATCTTCATGCTCTCGACAGGGTTTAGGCATTCGTTGTGGTCATAGTGCAATCTTGTGCTTGTTCCAACTAATCTCAGGTCTGAGACACATAGGCAGACATATGTGAGATCTTGTTTTTTTCTGCATGGAATCTCATCTCAAATTGGAGAATATGAGAGCTAGTCTTTGCCGGGCCAGATCATATTCTGGTGATTACAATACTCATTTTTCTAAAAACTCCCAGAAAGAGTGCTCTTAAAAACGACCTGCCCCAGGTGTCTGATAGACTTGGATAGATTCCAGAAGCACTCCAGAATCTTCTCAGCAATCTCATAGGCAATTGTTTTCAATGTCTGGTTGATCTCTGGAATATGGAGGGTATTCAAGGCAGTGACCATTCATTGAATAGATAAGAGCTTATGCATGAGCTTCAATCATGGTAATAAGGATGATGATATGATAAAGCCATTCACTTTATACTTCTCTACTCTGATTGTGTTTTTTCAGTTCTATTTAAGGTGCCCTGTGCCTATTTGGGACGCAGGAAGATTTTTCTGAGCATCACTTCCAAATTTTGTTAATAAAATCATTACACATCATTCCCTGTGGCTTGGATTGTGGTTAAATCAGAGGAGGCGATTGGACTCTGAATGATAGGATTATCTTGGGATGAGCTCTGCCATGTGTGTGCTAGATCCATGTCCTTCTTGGTTCTTATGGAGAGCATCGTGGGGAAGTGAGACTCTAGATACGGAAGATAGTTAATGTCTCCTGGAAATAGCAGTTAAATCCTCCATCTTGAGGAGGTGGTTGCTTTCTCCTGAAGCCTTTTCTGGATCTTGCCAGATTGACAACTATTGAGCCGTAGGGGTGCAGTGGTTAGAATGCAGTGGTGCAGGGCTAACTCATTGCTCACTTCAGGAGTTTGATTCTGAGGAGGTTCACTCAGCCTTCCATCTTTCCAAGTTTGGTAAAATGAGGGCCCAGATTATTGGGGGCAATATGCTGACTCTGTAAACCGCTTAGAAAGGGCTGTAAAGCATTGTGAAGCGCTATATAAGTCTAAGTGCTATTGCTATTACTACTTCTTGGTCCCCAACTTTCCCTTTTTGAGGATGGTTGCAGAAAGTCATGGGGCTCCAAATGCAGGTTGGTTGGCCTGGTGGATGTTGAGATTGTATGAGATCCAGGCGAGAAGGATGGAGTCTGTCTGGAAATATCATAGTGTCATGGCAAGTTATCTTCAAAGAGTTGGAAAATTCCTGGTAACTTTGGAATAGCTGTTATCAGACATTGTTAGCAACATTTTCCTCTCCAAATTGGTATCTTTGCTGAAATTCTAGTAATAGCAATGGCATATATTGAAGCATTTATTGTAATCTGTTTCATATTACTGTACATTGTCTTAGGAGGCTTTACGATTCAGACCTATAAGGGTGCTCAGAAGCCATCTCCAATGGAATTGATGCGTATACAGGCCACCAGGATGTCAGAGGACTCTGCAAATTTTAAGCCTCCCAAAATGGATATTCCACCTATCGAAGAGAAGAGGCGGTCTTCACATTCTCACAACCTTAAACCCCGGGACTTGAATGCTCTTGCTCCCTCTGGCTTTTAGGAGTATTTCTACTTAACTGGCACAAGTATGTTCTTGTCATCTTGCTATCCGATCTAATCTTTAAGTAGATTCCATTCTACTCATGAATCCCTAATTTTAAAAGGTGACTGTATGCCTTCTAGTACAGAATTATAAATGGGGATGAAATGAGATCTGGGCAGCTTTCTTAATTTATTGCCTTTTCCCTCTCAAATGGCTCTCTGGGTATACTATAAATCAAAGAGATCTACCACTGAAAATTCGACAATGAATTGTGTGCTGCTTTACATAGCTAAACTTTTAATAAGGATAGCTATAAAATAGTTGAAGCTGTTTTGCATATTTGTGCTCCCACTACTAAATTTGGTGCTGGTATTCAGGCCAGATTATGTATTATTTTTAATATCCAAATAGTTTTTTTTTAACTTGAAGGGAATTTAGGAAAAAAAGGATTTTTTTTTGTTTTGCTAAGGTTCTGGAAGAATTATTCTTCAAATGCAGACTCTCTCATTGTTTTCATACATAACAGTTCCATGTTTAAGGAAATTTAAGAATTAAATTCTCCTAGACCTGTGGCATTGTTTGTGGTGTGTTTTATTGTTGTTGAACTCAAATGACTGAGCACGAAGTGGAATGTAGGCAAATTCCTTCATTCCTAAAGTAGTCAGATTCTATTTTTAATAAAGGGATCCCAGAATTGAGATCCCTTGGAGTTTGAAAATTGTAGCCATGGTTTCTGTGAGAAGACTGTGAAACAGAATATCACTAAAACCAGACATTCCTATACATGTTTCCTTGGGAGGCAAAGGAATCCAAACTAAAATTACTTAATGGAAAATGAGAAGATTTTTAATTCAGCTGTTCAGTTTGTGAATGTTACATTTGATGATTGGTTAAATGTCTATTTTTACAGATTTATACTTTAGATTCATTCACTGAAAGATAAAAATATTTAATATATGCTTTAAGGCAAATGAGCATATATTATTTCTGTTTTTTTAGTCTAATGTTAAATGTCAAGTGAATGGTATTATTTTACAGCAGTGGGATGAAAACTTAGAAGCATTCCATTACAATAAAACCTATTTTTCTTGAACACCAAATTTGTGGTTTTCACGAACCCTTTTTATGTCTTAAATGGGTCCTATACCTTATTAAATCCAAATTCCTATAAATTGTGGATGCTGCTATACCTAAGCGACTTAACAATCCATTTTTCTTCACAACAGCTGCATCTTGGACCTGTAGTGCTTTGATAGTGCTGTGTCAGCTCATCACTGCTTGTACCCGGGAGACAGTGATCTTGCTTCTTGGTTAACGTTTAATTTATTTGGTAGTGTTTTGTGCTCATGTCTCTATGCCTAATACTTTTGCAGAATAAACAAACATGAATTAATCTGGCTATTAGTATGGCTATTATTGCACAGTGTACAAGTACTTCTGGTTTAATGACTTTTTCAGTGATTGTTCAGAGTTGTGACGGCACTAAATGAGTCTACTTATGACTGGTCCTCAAGGTTCTGGCTATCCTAACACCCACACAGTGTCGTGATTTGGGCACTTGGAAACTTCTTGACACGACGGTTGCAGTGTTCTGTAGTCTTACAATTACCATTTGTGATATTCCCTGCTAGCTTCCCACAAGAAAAGTAGGGAAGGCCACAAATGGTTCCAGTAAGTTGCTCCCATCCTCTCCCATCCAGAGCAGCCATCCTCCATCCCTGCCACATTCACAGGCCGCTTGCACCCCCTCCCTTGCCTGGCAACAGCCTCTTTATCTGCTTACTGGCTGCTTACAACTGTCTGGAACTTGCTTAATGACCTGTGATCCTCGCTTAATGATGGCACTGGGAGTTCTGGGATTGCTGTCGCTAAACAATGCAGTCATGTGACATCACACTTTGTGACCACATTGCTTAGCAACAGAAATTCTGGTCTCAAGTACTATCATTAACTGAGAATTAACTGTAATAGTAAGCTCTCATCCCTGCAGTATTATCTGGGAGCATGACCTATATATTGGTGGATCAACATCTGTGTCAATATAGTCTTGTATATCTATCTAATCTCCTATGACCTGTAATCTTTTTTTTAAAAAAAGACCAAGCTCACTCCACTTTTCAGTTAGTAAAATTTATTATAAAAGTTGTATAAAACACAAACAGAAATAAAACTACACAAACTGGTATTAACAGAAATGTAGAATAAACTTGACAAGTCCTTGACTTATCCAGTGTCTGAGAATACAGTGCAACTTACTGCAATCAAAGAAAGAAGACTTTAATTTTTTTAAAGAACTTATTACACTTAGGAAGAGGTCCATCTGTCAGCATCCAACAGTCCTCCAAGAGTTAGATATCCATAGCAGTATAAAGCAATACTTTGAGTAGTTCAATCTTTTCTTTGATGGGGGAGGGAATTGGCTGTCCCAGAATTTGGCAGAGCTTTTTCTGGATGCTGTGAATGCTGCGCTTTATATCACTTTTTTCAATATAATCATTTGACTGTAGTTTGGGTTTAGCAGCTTTGATAATTAAATTAATACGTTCATACACTGAGTTTCTTAAGTGTCCTATAAAAAAGGGTAGAAGCAATTATTGAAAGTTAGTTATAGTTTGTTTTACCATAAGATTGATATTTTAGGTTGTAATTACCCATGTAGTTATAACAGGAAAATCTCCATTTTATCCTACATTAATTGAAATTAATGTGTGAAAAATATAAGTTTAAAAAAATGCTAAAATACAGCAATTCTGAGGATTGCATCTCCTCAGAATTAGGCTTTCAGCTATAATTGTGTGAATTAAAAACATTTTTTCATAAGTAATTGATCCTGTTTTGTATTAACAAGTGATGGCAAACCTGTAAGGTTGCACACAAAATAAAAATAGTGTTATACTGAAACACTTGACAACTCCACTTGAAACACTGAATTCATAGAAGCAAGGAGAACTCAGAATTATTCCTTGCTCAGCCAATGGAATAATTTAATTTTCTAAAACATTATTTTAAAATTCTAATAATAAAAAGCAACAGTAGTTCTTTGGAGTGTGTCAGCCTAAACAGCCGTCAAATACCAGCAAGTAAATTCATCTAGTATAAATAACGTAATTGTAAAAAGGTTACAGACTTGAGGCTTCTTCCAAAAACACATGCTTGTATAATGCACAACCCTTGTATTTAGCAAGAGTTAACAGTTTTTGCCTTTGGCAGACTGCAGCTCAATTGCAAAGAAATAGTATGCAATGGATTGTTTACTTTTGCAGTTGGCCTGCTGCCTTAAAGAGAAATATTGAACAAATGGATGCCTTTGAACTTCCCCAAAACAAATACTTTTAAAACGGAAACAAACCTACCAAGCAAGTCATTTTTGTCCTGAATAGTTTTTAATCTCAAACATATATTTAACCCTACTTTTGACCTAAGTTCTCCCATCATGGTCAGATCACTCCCTGATGAGTGTCCAGTTGTCTGGCACCACCCCACTCCACAGGGAGGCTACACATATTACACTGGCCTGCCTCAGATGATGATGGACCTGTCTGGGTTCCAGAGGGAGTCTGGGGCTCTGGAAGATTTGCTAAGTGGTCCAACGGAAGCCCTCCTGGCTGTTGGAATGAGAGAACGGCTGCGGCTATGAACCAGATTATGCCCAAGTAGCCTCTACACCCATGACTCTCAGAATTCTCTGTGGATTTATGGTTGAACTAAGAGATGAAGAGGGCAAAGAGGCACCTAGAGTACTGCTGCAAATGATAATGAGTGAGGATGATTAAACATGAGCTAGAGCTGTT
This sequence comes from Psammodynastes pulverulentus, assembly GCA_025802295.1. NCBI lineage: Eukaryota > Metazoa > Chordata > Lepidosauria > Squamata > Psammodynastidae > Psammodynastes > Psammodynastes pulverulentus. Next base: position 854 of record JAOYMU010005268.1, on the reverse strand, counting down.
ATTAGAGCCTATGTTATATTAAGGATAGCAAAAAGTAATTATTTTTCTGCTCTTATTACATCTACAGATAGTCATTCAGTGGCCCTGTTATGTCACTGTGAGAAATATGCTGCATATCTAGTGAATAAAATTACTTGGATATGTTGAGTTCCAGCCTTGGGGCAGGGCCACTGGAAGTTATGGGGAACTGGCTCTTGCATAGTAATTTGGGAAGAATTTCATCCTATCAAGCCTGAGAAAGTGGACAGAGTTCTTATAACTGTTTGATCACTTCTGTGCTAGATCCATGCCCCTCTTGGCTGGTCGGGAGACAGTGGAGGACGATGGTGGGGTGGGGGGCTGGTATGCTGTGGTCCATGGGGTCGCAAGGATTTGGACATGATTTGGCAACTGAACAACAAAACAACTCGACACGTTCAAGATCACTACATGAACTGCAGTGGTTCACAGGTTACCTAAGGGACCATTTTCTTCCAGTGTTTCTACCTGTCCAATACAGTCTGGATGGGCATGCTCTGAGTCCCATCAGTCAAGGAATATCTGTTCATGGGGTCTACAAGGTGTACCTTTCTGCCATACCGCTTGCTCTCTGGAACATTCTTTCTTCATGTATTAGGATGGCCTGGAATCTGTTGGCCTTTGAAGAACTGGTTATATGTACTGGCCTAGGGGCCTGCATGTGTGAAGGGGTCTGTGTCCTGGTTATCTTTATATGCATGTATTATACTTTTCTTGACTTCTATTTATTTTTTGCATTGGGTTTTTAATTGGTTTAAATTGATTTTATGATTGTTCAGCATCCGGGATCATTTGTTCGAGATGGACTATCATGTAGGTAGGTAGGCAGATGTAGG
>JAOYMU010005242.1:0-10121 GCA_025802295.1 Psammodynastes pulverulentus | reverse complement strand
GGCGCTGGACTTCCTTGGTCATCCAGGGCTTCTGATTGGGGTAGATCCTAATGCGTTTATCCACAGTGATAGTATCTATGCAGTGTTTAATATAGCAAGAAACTGGAATTAGTGCGGCTTATGTAGTTGTAACGTAATATGGCCAAACTACAGGATGCTTAGAATTGCATGCTCCACTGCATTTTGGACCAATTGTAGTTTTTGGATAGGCTTCAAGGTTAGTTCCATTCAGAGTGGATGGTCTTCAAGGTCAACCCCATATAGAGCATATCACAACTCGATAGAGTAGGAGTAGGAGTTTGCATAACCAATTGCATAATCAGATGAAATAATGATAGTTATCATTACTTGTTCATAGAGAAAAGATACCAGGTGGTCTAATAATGCTTAATGTGAATATAGCTACTATTTCTGATTCACTAATGCATGAACAGATTTGAATTTCTATATATACTTAAATGGCCTTCCTTCCCTCCCTCCCTCCTTCCCTCCCTCTCTCCCTCCCTCCTTCCCCTTCTCTTTCCTTTCTTCTCCCATGTCCTCTCTCCTTGTCCTTCTCCCTATCCCCATCACTCATATTTGAAATTAGAACCATGGATAGTATACAGAGTTTCTTTCCTGTAGTCTTCAGTCATCATTAAACATTTTGGCCCCATGGTAATAAATGTGATGATCAGTTACATCAATATAATGAATGACATCGTTCTCTGTAGGCAAACCATGTGTTCTCTGTTCAATAAGAAGCATGAGCTCCATTTTTATTTATTCTAAAGTATATAAGTAAAACTAATGTAAGTGTGTGAATGGAGAAATTCTAGCTAGTTGCCATCTGTTAATCGCACCAACAATTTGTTGATAGCACCAGAACGCCAATTTGCTTGAATGCACTTTCAGTTTAAATAACAAAGATAACAAATTCCTAAAAGAAAGGAAACATTTGGTTGGATTACATCCGCTGAACATCTTATCAACACATTTAATGTATCTAGTTTACAAAACATATTCATTTAAAATTCATATATATTTCAAACACAGTTAAATTAATCTCCCAGACTTACTGATATATTTTTAATTGTCATTTTTTCCACTCTATTCCCCCTTCCCGCCAGTAAGAATTACGTTAAGAGAAAAAATATGGATCAAAGACCTAGAAAGGCTACAGTAAGCTTCCGGTCATTGGTATCTAATAACTTGACAAGAGCAAACAACATGAACCTTAGTGTGACCGTTGAAAGAAATAAGTTTGATAGACCTAAGGTTCAATGAGAGAAATTAAGTCTCTGTCTCAATCTATTTCCCCCTCTATTTTTACTTAGTTAACATTAAAACATGAATTTTCATATAGCTGTGAAGCTGATAAGTTGCATTTATCTTCCTCAGCATAATGAACAGCTATTTTTTACATAAAGAGAAAAGTTGATCTTCTGTTGTGGTTTGCTTTTCTCCTACACTTGAGAAAAAAAAGTTGAATATTACTTGAGCATGTCATAAAAAAGCAATGAGGCGTTCTTCATCAGGAAAGATACATCAGTGGTAGGCTTAGCCAAAAGCCACAATGAGTGGATTCTAGCAGGCATCAAGCAAGGAAGGGGCATTTTTATTCCTGTCTCCATCTCACAAAATGCACAAATTTCCACCTTTTTACACATACAAGCATATCCGCCATATCTGCCCACATCTATCCAACCATCCAGCAATTATATAGCAAAGTACTTGATCTAAAACAACTGAATGATGAAGTTTAAAAATATAAGTATTTTATACTATTCATACATTTTTTAATCTTATAGGGAAAAATATGGCCTATTAACTGGATAGAGTGGCATATTAAATAAACAAACAAACAAATAAATAAATAAATAAACAAACAAATAATAAATAATACATACATACATACATACATACATACATACATACATACATACATACATACATAAAGCTACAAAGGTCTACTAGAGAAAAACTGCAGACTTTATAATTTGAATCCTTAAAAAGATCAAAGAGGCATATTGAAAGTTATTCCCAGCATTTCTGCATTTCTAATAGTGTAAGGTATTGTGAAAATGCATGACTACTATTGTATTATTACCCCTGGTGGTGAAAGTTTGAAATCTTTGATCAACTGCTGCATAAACCCATAGAATTTATGCATTAGTCTCAACTACAATATGTTCAGAGAGGGAAAAGAGCTGCATAATGCCTGTATAATTTGCTGCCACCATCTGGGCTCATTCTTTAATATTGCCAGGCATGAAAGACAGGCTATTCTCATCTTTGCAAAGTTTTCCAAGGTAACAATATCATTATCTTCTCTTAGTGGTTTCTCCAAGTTTCCTCTCTCCTTTTTTCTTTCTCCCTGAAGTCTTCTGGAGAGTTTGGAATTCTAATACATTTAAGAGGAGAAAAACCCTGCTGTGCTAGTTAATGGGTTTTGTGAAAAGGGAAAGGATGGTTTCTGAGATACTGCTACACCTGTCGTCTTGTCAGAGTCATGGAGAATCAGGGAAACCTACCAACTGGTTACATGTCATTGGTGAAGAGAGGAACTGGGGTCTCTATTCATGAGAGTAACCATTAGGGATCCTGAGAATGCCAAAAAGATACGTAGATGCACAGCAATCGAAGTCTAACAGGTGCCATCACATTATATAGTTTGACAGGGTGACATTTGAATTGCACAATTACTTTTTGATATCTGACAGTATTGGTTTTGGGAGAGAAGGGGAAAAAAAAGAATGTTACAGGGGGGAAAATGACCTGACAAAGGAATGGATTAAAATATGACTGTGGAGTTGCATTAAAATGCTCCTTTTTTTGGTTATTTTCTGAAATAAAAGGTTAACTGGAACTAAAATAAATATGCCCCCCTCTCTCTTTATCACTCTCTTTCTTCCTTTTCTTTCAGTTTTAGGACAAAAAGAAAATTGTTTATGTTGTAAAAGGAACATTTTGAAAGCCGAACTATATTTTGTGCATTTAACATTCTGAATATTTTCTGAATAATAAGGTATGCGGTGATGGGGATCATTATGAGAAATTCTACAATAGTGTTTCTATGACAGAAAGAAAAAAAAACTCTCAGGCTGAGTCTTAATAGGAAACAAGCTCAGTCTGAGAGTTTTTTCCTTTCTGTCATAGAACCACTATTGTAGAATTTCTCAATTCTTGTCTCCTATTAAGACTCAACCACTGCTGCAGTCTTCATGGCAGCTATATAGGAGCAGCTTGTAATGGTTATCTTCTCTTTTCCTTTTCCATGACTTCCAGACATAGTCTTTTGGAAAAGCCCCTCCCCCCTAGCTACAAGGAATTGTGGAAGGAGAAGAGAATCATTGGCACTAATAAGATTTTGTTTCACTGCCACACATAGCTCTGGAAGGCAGCTATTTTTTTGAGATGTTACAATGGGAAGTTAGGAAGGAACTCCATTCTCCATGTATTGTGACAATCTACAAAGTGTTCCTATAGCAGCTATGGTTATTAAAGAATATCAGAAAGTGCAGCTGGCTGCTATAATCTGTACTTAGTTCCTGACTTATCCTTGGCCAATAGAGTGGTCATTTAAAACTATCATCTGCACACATACCAGGGGAAATATGAGTTAGATTTGATGTAAAACCAAGAATAATAGTTTTTTTATAAATAATTTAGCAAATTGGATCACAGACATATAATCATATATTATTGTTATTAGTGTTTGGCATTTTAATAGTAACCAGGAGACCACAGTACTATTGCAGAGTAGTAGTTTGGCTTGGCAAGGTACCAGTCCTGTTATAGGACATACTTGCGTGCTTCCGAAAGTGCACACAGGAGGATGAACTGGCTTAGAATCAGGGAGAAAGATGAGCAGTTCTTCCTGCAGCATCACCCAAGGCCTCCTCCCTTCCTGGAGTTGCCTCACAACCAGATGCTGCACCTGGAAAGGTTAAGAACCATCAGGAATCTGCCTGCCTGCACAGAATACTAGCTAGTCTCCCCACCAAAATGGTACCTATCTATCTACTTGCACAGAACATGCTTTCAAACTGTTAGGTGGGCAAAAGCTGAAGTAAATGACAGCAGCTTACCTTGTCACACAGTGCTAGGACTTGAAGCACTGGAACTGAGATAACCTCTGGCATCATTAAACCACTGAGTCAAAACGCCTCCTATATATTAGTGATAAATGGATATTTCTTTATGTAATATGCTTAGCCTCAAACAACTGGATTTTTTTTTATCAATAAATACATTTTGTACAAATTGTCCATTCCTATACCTGTATATGAACACTTTAGGTACCCAGAAATCAAGAGAAGTATCAACTATTAACCATTCTACTGTAGTTTTTCTACAGAAGTAGATAGGCTTGGAATTACAATTGTAATCCTGAATATATTCCAGCACCATGGCCAGTACCATTAAATCCTCCATTGTTGCCACCATGAAATCTTCAATCTGGTTTGCTGTGCATATTTGACACCTCAGCTTTAACCAACATTTTCTTCCAGGTTGCATGAAACAATATTAAGCTGCCAAGTATGTCATTTCCTGACTACCACTGGATTCATATTGTTTTCTCTCTACTCTTACATCACCTTCCAAGAAAGAAGCTGAATTTAGAAACATTCAATATTTTATTTAATGATGCAATCAGTTTTCAATCCAAGTTCTTTGAAAACTTCTATGAACACCATTTAAGTTATGAGATTCATGAAGCACAAAAACCGAGAAAAAAGAAAGATTTGGATTCAACAGATTTACCAGGTCCTAATTACAACTGAAGACCAATCCTTATTTCAAGTGGCTGTAAAGAAGACATTGCTTATTGTTTTATTTGACAAGCTCTAACAAAAGAAAGGTCAGAACTGCAAAACACTTTCCTCATTAACTCAGCTTTTGCTTTTCTGAATTTTTTTTATTTATCAACTCCTTATTTGCAAGAGAGAGTTCACTCAGCTAGTGACAATTCATATCCTGAAACACTGAATCTCAGTTCTACTAGAATGTAGTGATTGTTTTATTCCCAACAGAGTAGATTTAGATCTACTTTGAATGATTACACAAACATGAATGCACGTACAATTTTAGAAAACGAAGGTCCTCAAGCTTGCTTTATAGATTTATGCCTTTTTTACCTTCAGGCCTCTCAAAATCAGGGAAATGGCATCTTGAGAGAAACGATGAAGACCGAGATAGAGGAGTTACCTTTTTAATAGCACTGTAGCACTATGTCTCATAATGTAAATGTTTAAAATTCAGTTTCTTGAATCCCAGTTTGAGATTTGGAAAAAAAAATAATTTACTTAAGTATGCATGTACATTACTTGATTTTATCTATAATTGATTGCCAGAAGAAACAAAAACAAGATTTAAATTTCTATGAATGTTTGCAATTTACTACCGTATGCACAAAAGCATTGTTCCATGTTTCAGATTGTTCAAGGAACACTTCAGCCTACTTTTTCAGCATGTTAAATTTTAAATATTAAGAATGGCCCATAGTCCAAATCTGCTTCTTGAAAAGTTTAATTCAATCCTTATATCCAAAACTTTCAACAAGCTTAATAATGTCAATATTATTGAAATAAAAATTAGTATTTCTTGATATGACTAAAATAACAAATGTTTATTTTTTTTAAATGTCAGTTTTGATTTTTGTCATGAATATTACACTTTTTCTCTTAATCCTGCCAAAAGTAAATATATCAAAAATAGATACTAAGTTATTTATAAATTAACTACACATGTTAGCACAAAGACAGATGTAGTTTTAATTAATCAGTTTTCCACCTACCCATCTCAAAAAGCACTTTAAATAAGCAAGTTAAATCACAATTAGGCCATCTGAAGACACTGCCTATAAATAATTCCTTCCAATTAATCTCCTTTTAAAATGAAACACAATGCGGTGTAAGTAAAACAGTTTGATGAGCTTACAAGGAGCAGTCATTTCTCAGTGTTTGGCACTTTAATAGACTCATTTCATTATGAATAAATCAACTTCAGGGTTCTTGGTTTTTTTTTCTTCTCAAAAGCAAATTCTAAGTAGAAATTGCAATAAAAATATCAATCCTGGATGTGGCTTCTGAAATACAACAATGCACAATCCAGCTGATATTCAAAAATATACTTTGGCAAAAATCCATATTTCAGAAATCTGAAGTCTGGGCTACCAATTATGTTTAAACCAAACCCACTCAGTCCTATATCCCCAGAACAAATACTGTACATAGTTGCCTTTTTTCTGTTTTATGTAGGTAGCAGATAAATGTGTAGTTTCATTACTTTGCTGAGCAATTAAATGCACACAGCAATTTGCATCAATCCAGGGCTAGGGGAATTGAGATTAGAACTTCTGCCCACATGTTACAATCCAAATTGCCTACCAAACTTGCAACTACTGAAGAGAGGAATATTTATGAGTACAAGTTGTACTTCCTTTTCCCTCTGAAGTCTTCTATCATATATCACAGGCCTATAAAGCTTCAACTCATATCTGTATAGACCAGGAGCATACAACTTTTAGGAGCCTAAGGTCTGAACATGTTTTTGCTGTAATTTCTCTACAACTTGGCCATAAAAATATATTTAAAAAAAATATTAGGCCATAAGCATGACCACAAAAACAAAGCAGGTAAAGTAAGAGAGAAAACAACCACATTAATTACAGTTGATGTAATTTAATTTATATTTTATAATTGTATACATGAATATAGTTAACAACAGCACTCCCTGAGTAAATATAATGTAGAAGCATTATGTTCATATTGCCTCCAAAAATCTGAGTCCTCATTTTACTGACCTCAAAAGGATGGAAGGTTGAGTCAACCTTGAGCCCCATCAGGACTGAACTCTAGGCTGTGGACAGAGTTAACCTACAATGCTGTACTTTAATCACTGTGTCACCAGTCATTTGACACAAGATGAGCAGCAAATAAATTCCATAACAAATAAAATCATTTTCTTATCTAAAGTCCTTTTCTGATCTTAAAGTCCTTAGCTCACAGCTAGTAACTTCACAAAGCATCAGCAGCATGCAGCTATAGATGCTAGATGTCATGTAATATATACCTACATTTTGTTTGTTGTGAGACAATTGTTTTGCTTCTATTGGATTGAACCTAAGTTTTGCTAGACTTCTTTTTTACATTCTTCAGGTCATTTTTCATTCCTAGAGTATTATTTCTAGAGATGTCTATAAAGAAAGCACCATGGGACCATGGAATAGACAAGCCTAAATCACCACATATTATGTTTTTGAATTTCATCAGCAGCCAAAGTTTGACAGGAGGAGCCAAACAAATGAAAATGGGCATGTACCTGTGGAATGAATACAATTATTCAATTCAATGTAATATGGTTAAAATGATTGTTTCCTTTCTCTAACATTATTAGAGAAAATTAAGATTACTTTGACAACTGTACTAGAGTGGCTCTGAAGGCCGTGCACAATTTTTTTTTAATGATATGGTGTATTTGTGGCCTTGAGGCATCGGATTTTGACTCTTGTTTAAGCAAAGAATCACAGGTGAAAAAAGAGTCAGAAGGGAACTAAAACTATACATTTTAAAGTGAAAAAACCCACTTGAAAGACAATTGAAGATTGAATCACCCAAAAGTTTGTGGTTTTTGGAGACAACAGGATAGCTGAGGATGTTTGGTGAATTAGCTAGTTTTTGTTGTTTGCTGACAGGAATAAATATAATTAAATGTCAAGAAATGGTTACAATTTTGTTTCTGCAGTTACATGCTTGAGGACTTCTGCAATCTGATGTTAGTAAAAGAAAAATTTTGGATGAGTTCTATCACAATTAAATAACAACAGAACCTCAAAGAGTAGAATGTGTCTTTGCTCAGCTCGTACAACAAACTTCATAAGTGCATAAAACCATTTAAGAAAAGAGAATGACTAAAACAAGAAATGTAATGACCCTGTTATTAATTAAGCAATCATTTTATCACATTTCCAGGAAGCACCACGTTTCCAGATAAATAATGGCAGGCTGAAAGAAATTCAATGGACTGTTACAAAGCTGATACAACAACTTGAGGATGTGTCATATGAGGACAGGCTGAAGGATCTTGGGATGTTTAATATATAAAAAAGAAGACTTAGAGCAAACTTATCATTGTTCAGGTAAATCAAAGGGTGCCATAGGAAAGATAGATAATATTGGCTCCTAATTAGGACTAAAAATAATGAATTGTTTGGGCATTGGAGTTAAACAACTTCCGGCTATTCTTGAAAGAGCTGCTCTATCCTCCTATTGGTTTTCCTGATGCCCATGTCTGTAAATTCTGTTTTAGCACACCTCTTGCTCAGTAATCTCCTATTCTCCAAAAGATCTGGAGAAAATATCCACTATGCAGTAGTTTCTGGTCTGCTGTGAGATTACATACAACTTGAATATAGCGAAGGGACAAACCTTATATAAGCAAAGATGATAGCCCCAGACAAGTGTGAACTTTTTGAAAGCATAGTACTTCATAAAATATTTTTCTTAAAAAACATAGCTAAGTGGTTTCAAGTAAAACTGACTGTATATTACTTCCATTCCATAAAGGGATTTGGACACAAATAGCTTGATGGCAGCTGGAACATATTGTGTTCCTCCTGTATAAATATAAAAATAAATAAATAAATAAAATAAATAGGAGACAGATAACTACAATACTTATTTGCACTTTCTGAGTAGCATAAAAAAAGGAGAGCTTTCCAATTGTCACTTGAATGAAAAATCACCCCCAAAATAGATAAAACAGGCCACCTGCTCAAACATCTGCCCATTAATAATCCAAATCCCATTTTTAGATCTTTTAGAGCTTTTGTTTTAATGCAGTTTAGCTGTATCTGGTCTGCCTTACAGAAGAAAGAAGACTAGGGAGCCTTCTTCAGTCGTATCCCTTTTCAAATCCTACTTTTGTTAAATAATTGACCAAGGGCTTTATGTAGAAATTGAAACAAAACCAGTAACGCAACAAGCAAAGGTTATCTATGTAGCAAGGATTAACTACATTGTTAAGTGTCTAGAAGGAAGTGGTGGGCTAGTTGAGAGAAAACATGAAATAATTATGTAACTGAAAGAAGAGTAGATGTTTCTTATCATTTGGCAGATGCAAAGCAAGGAGAAGACCTGTGACTTTGTTAAGCGGAAGACTAAATTTAATATGGTGGTTAAAATGGCAGTTCGTTCACAGCTCATTTATAGATTAGAGTAATAGAGCAATAGTCATCAGTCACTTGATATATCTTTGAACTTTTTCCTCATTGTTTATTTCTAGAAATTCTCACCAAATAAATGAATGCAGTATATAACAGATCTTGGTTTTGCTATACATTTTCTATTGAAGGCTTTACACAAATACTGTTCTGTTGTGATTCTTCCTTCACCGAACCCTGTTTGGGTGCAAGAATATTTTCTGTCTCCATTTAGTCTATACATAGACTAGAGATGCGGTGATGCAGTGCTTAGAATGCAGTACTGCAGGCTACTTTTGCTGACTGAGGGCTGCTTGCAATTTGGCAGATCAAATCTCACCAGGCTCACGGTCCTTCTGAGGTGGGTAATTAGGACCCAGATGGTAAGGGGCAATATGTTGACTCTGTAAACCACTTAGAGGAGGATGTAAAAGCACTGTGAAGTGCTATTGCTATTGCTATTTCAATAAAATATCCCACTTTCAATGTGTAGTAAAATGAACACCCAATAAGTATCAAAGAAATATCGCCTTTCACTTCTTAAATATTATACACATATTACAGACAGAGTCTAATCTGTAAGAATCAAAGGTACTCCTGGTGCCTTTCTGGATTTCAGCTGGCAATTTATTTAATACCATTTAGAGGCTACCTTATTCCAAATGACTCTGGGCAGCTTAAATAAAGTAAGAGCAGTTTTAAAAAGAAACAGATTGTAAACGTCTAGGAGGCAAAGTGTATAACAACAAAACATTCTACATAGGATCAGTCATACCCAGTCTGAAGGCTCCAAGAATTCATTGACTTTGTAATTGTCACCAAGTCAGGAGCCATATGATCACTGGGGGTGTGGGGGTGTGTGGATCAGGCATGAAATGTGAAATTTTTCCCAAGTACCTCCCTGGCCATGGCTCCATGGGTGTGTCTTGGTGTTCAT
>JAOYMU010005213.1:0-10126 GCA_025802295.1 Psammodynastes pulverulentus | reverse complement strand
CCAAATCCTATTTGTAAATTCTTGTTCTTGTATTTATTTTGGATATATACTATCCATTTAGTCCAATCTTTTATATACTTCTCCTTAGAGTGGTCTTTCAGGTAAGCAGAAATTTTAGCCATCTCCGCCAAATTATTAACCGTAATTAAGTACCCTTTTTCAAGTTGGCCGTAACTGCGCTAAGCGGCCGGTCGTAAGACGAGGACTGCCTACATCTGGAGGCCTTGAAATGCTATTTGTTTTAACGAGGATAGCCGTCGCCATTCCGGGCTCGCCAAAACAAAAATGTTTCAGGGTATTTCATTATTATTATTATTATTATTATTATTATTATTATTATTATTATTTAGAGGAGTCCTTTTATGGAAGTCATTAAATGCACACCGCGTTGAGCCGCTGATGCTCGTAGAAGGTAAGATAATACTGTTGGAAGGGGCCCTTGGAGGTCTTCTAGTCCAACCCCCTCTTGCCTGTACCAAAATGCAAAGACGTAGTTTTTGTTTCGGATCAAGAAAAGGGAGAAGTCCCATTTTTGGGGGGTGGATCCTTGAAATGTGACGGGGAGATAATTCTACCCATCCACCCCCCAGCTTACTTGTAAAGCCGAAGAAATTCAGGGTGAGGATTGACCGGATCCAGAGGTCCATAAATCAGGTGCACTGGAAGAGAGGAAGGGGGGTCAGGTTGACACCTTAAGACCCAAAGGTCCTAAATTTCCGCCCCGTTCTTACGAACCCCGTCAGAACCCCGAGGATCCCGTCCTACTCACGGGGAACTGAGGTGGATTTTAGTGCTCCGACCCAGCGGTCCCTGTGTTGCTTCCGCTGGTTGATGTACTGTAAAAGGCTGCAAAGCAAGGTTTAAGACGTGAACGATTTCCAGGATAACGGGAGTCGGAAGGGAACTCAGAGATCTTCTAGTCCAGCCTCCTGCGCGAGCGGGAGACCCTACTCTAGCAGGAGTCTTCGGCCGGGGCAATTTTAAGACTTGGGGACTTTGACGCCCAGAATTCCTGAGCCAACCATGCAATTTATAACATTTATCTCCAGAAACCAGTAACTTTTATTTCCACACCCGCCCCCCCAAACTGAATAGAAATAGAAAAATAGGAATAGAAATAGAAATAGAAAAAGAAATATAGGAATAGGGAATGAATAGAATAGAATAGAATAGAATAGAATAGAATAGAATAGAATAGAATAGAATAGAATAGAATAGGAAAGGAAAGGAAAGGAAAGGAAAGGAAAGGAGTAGAAAAGGAAAAGAAAAGGAATATAGAATGGAATAGAAAATGAATAGAATGGAAAAGGAATAGAAAATGAATAGAAAAGGAATAGAATAGGAATATAGAATGGAATGGAATAGAAAATGAATAGAATGGAAAAGGAATAGAAAAGGAATAGAAAAGGAATAGAATAGGAATATAGAATGGAATGGAATAGAAAATGAATAGAATGGAATAATAGAATAGAATAGGAATAGAATAGAATGGAATGGAATGGAAAGGAAAGGAATAGAAAAGGAATATAGAATGGAATAGAAAATGAATAGAATGGCAAAGGAATAGAAAATGAATAGAAAATGAATAGAATAGAATAGAAAATGAATAGAATAGAATATAGAATAGAATAGAATAGAATAGAATAGAATAGAATAGAAAATGAATAAAAAAGGAAAGGAAAGGAATAGAAAAGGAATAGAAAAGGCATATAGAATGGAATGGAATAGAAAATGAATAGAATGGAATAATAGAATAGAATAGAAAATGAATAGAATGGAATAGAAATATAGGAATGGAATGGAACAGAACAGAACAGAACAATCGAAACAACAGAATAGAATAAGAGTTCGAAGGGACCTTGGAGGTCTTCTAGTCCAACCCCCTGCTTAGGCAGGAAACTCTGGTATTTGTTTACTGACCCCCACAAAAAAATTAGAAAAATGGATACAGTCACGGGATGACCCGTTACATCCACCACGTATCACGACCGTGATTGGCAGGCTCAATGACGGTCGAAAGGCGAGGCCTACACCTGTACTGCATTGGGGGATTGATTGAACCTCCTACCTGTCCACCACAAGGTTCCCGTCGTTGGTTCGCAGGGCCGTCCACATGTCCCACAATTCGGCCTCGGAAGGCTGAGTGTGGGGGCCGAAGACTTCGGCCAGGCTGGAGGGATTCAAGGCGAAAGGAATCAACGTGGAGAATTCACACAGTCTGAACGCCCCACTCAATATCCCTGATGTGCCCTTCCCCAATCCAAATAGCACTTAGACTTATATACCGCTTTATAGTGCTTTTTACAGCCCTCTCAAAGCGGTTTACAGAATTAGCCTATCGCCCCCAACAATCTGGGTCCTCATTTCACCCACCTCGGAAAGATGGAAAGCTGAGTCAACTTTGAGCCTGGTGGGATTCGAACTGCCAAATTGCAGGCAGCCGGCAAGCAGCAGAAGCAGCCTGCAATGACTGCACTCTAACCTCTGCGCCACCGAGGCTCTTAGCAACAAGACACTGTCTATAAAAGTGCGTACGCTACTCAGAACAATTTCTATGGAGGTTCTCAGTCATCTAGGTCAGGTTGTCCCAAAGATGCTTTTATTATTATTATTATTATTTTCAAGAGGCAGCTGGACTTTCTGATTTTCCTTTGAAGACATTTCGCTCCTCATCCAAGAAGCTTCTTCAGCTCTGACTGGATGGTGGAGAAGGGAAGGATTGATATTCCTTGCAGACAAAGCTGGTCATTCGCATCCTTTTAGAGAGTTGTTGAGGCCACTGGGAGGTTTACCTGTGTCCTCAGGGTCACCTGAGTGGTGCAAATGGTTCCTGTAGTCTGCAGTTTTTTCCTTCTGGAAATCCATTCCTACTCCGACACCATTTCAAGGGGGTTCATCCCAAAATCACAAAATATGGAAGGATGGAACAGAAGGAATATAAATCCTTCCATTCCCGCTCCATCCAGTCAGAGCTGAAGAAGCTTCTTGGATGAGAAGGGAAATGTCTTCAAAGAAAAAACCAGAAAGTCCAGTTGCCTCTGGAAAAAAGCACCTTTGGGACAACCAGGACCTGGAGGACTGAGAATCTCTACAGACTAAACCCTTTAGCTAGAAATACCTCAATCATTGATGATAAGAAAACACTTGAAATACTGCAGCCAGTTTTGGCTGCCGTGAGCTAAAAAAAATGGTTGAGACTCTGGAAAGAGTGCAGAGAAGAGCAACAAAGAGATGATTAGGGGGACTGGAGACTGAAACATATAAAGAAAGGTTGCTGGGACTTCCGGTGGTGAGATCACAGCGGGGCGGGAGCAAGAAGGACTGTCTCTGTCCCTTGTTTCTGATTTTTTCACCTCTAGAATCCTTTGAGGGATCCAAAAGGCTTGGAGAGCTTTGTGGAGTTTAGGGGGAGCCTGAGGAGCAGTGTGGTGAAAGGCGATTGCCCATTGCTGAAAGGGGAGAGGGAGCGGGATATAAATTTGAATAAACTTGAAACTTGAAACTTGAAAAGACAATGAGGAGGAAGGCGGAAACAACATTTTGGGCTGAACTAAATTCCGGAGGATTGGAAGATTGGAGTGGCTAGAACGGAGCGGAGTGAGAGGAATGAAAATATAGTTGGATTGTGGTGTTAGGATTAAGGAAGAAGAGTAAGTGTAAGAGGACAAAATAACAAAACTACGAGACGGGGAGATGTGGTGACATGGTGAAGGCGAACGGTGAGGGAGTTTGAGGAGTCAAAAGAGCGGAAAGTGAGGTGGAACGTGGCCGGTGGAACGAGGACAAACAGTAGCAGAGGGGCAGCAGGGAAAGAGAGGACGACGAAGCAGTCGATGTGTTGACGGTGAAGGAGTCGAGAAGTCCCGAAGTTAAGAAGTGTGTGGTGGAACGTGGAGTCCGCATTGTGGAACAGAGCTGAGGAGCTGAGGAGTGGAAAGTTTTAGAATCGTGAGGTGGAACATGGAAAGTGGTCGAGTGGCGTAGCAGCAGTGGAAAGAGAGGCGGCGGAGGAATTGATCTGCGGACGTTGCAGGACGAATCGAAGTGCCGACGGCGAAGGAGGTGCAGAGTTGGGAAGCGGAGGAGTTTGCGAAGTGTGTGAAAGAACGCCGAGTGCAGAGAAGACAGGCGGCAAGTGAGAAAGGCGACGACGGTGGAGGAATCGATGTGCCGATGGTGAAGGTGCTGAGGAGTTAAGAAGCTGAAATTGTGAAGTCGGAGGTGGAACATGAACGTGGAAAGAGGGCGAGCGGCAGAGGAGAGAGAAGACAGTAGAGACGGAAGACGACAGGGGACGCCGACGGAATAAGAAGACCTGGAGACGTGGTGACGGGGAGGAATACGGAAAGAGAGTGAGTAATTGAGGAAGAAGAAGGTTGAAGGTGGTCTGTCGGGGGTGAAAAGAGACATAGAACTGAGTGTGGACAACAAGATCACCAGGAGTGCAGCTAAAAGAGGCTTGGGCGAAGAAAATATTTGAGTAGAAGTGACAGAAGGCTGAAGAAAGAAAGAGTGGTGGTTTGGTGTTTTGTGATTGTCATAACGATAAATTGGTGGTGAATAGGTGCTGAATGAAGTCACTCGGGGATGGCAGTTTTGAATTGAATTTATTACACGAAGGGATAAAAGAGGAAAAAAAGAGAAGGGGAAGAAAGAGACTCAATTGCTGCAGAAGATTCTGAAGAAGTGTGTGTTCTGTTGAACTTAAACAAGCAGAGTTACTAGAAGAGATTACAGATAATTTATCTGATAGATTTTTGTGCTCTGTATTTGTATTATTAAGGGTGGATATACAGGTTGATTATATAAAGTCTAGATATTAATTATATACTAATACATAGAGATTTACAGGGTAATATAATAGCTAAACAGGTAAATATAAATAATTGAGAGTGAAATAAAATAAATAAGTTAATATATACTTAAATAAGATATTAAGTCAATAACTGAGATTCAAAATGAGTACTACATCTACTGTAACAAAGACAGGGGAAAAAACTGCATCTGGATTATCTCCATCAGGGCAAAGATCAATAGAGAAAATGCTGATGGTAGAAAAGCAAACGGTTACAGTAAATATGCAAGCAATGCAAACAACACTGTTAACAATCCAAGAGTCAATGATTAAAATGCAGGAGACAATGCTGAAAAATCATACTGAGATGAAGGAGGACATTAGCAAATTGGATAATAGGATGGGAGCATTCCAGTTTAATGGAAAAAATGAGGAAAGAATAAAAACAGTAGAAATTAGGTTGGAGCAAACAGAAAAGAAATTGGAAGCAGTGGATAAAAAAATGATAGAAGTAAATAAAGAATTAGAGGATTCGGTTATTCACCTATAAATGGACCACGTAGCTTTCTACTTGCAATTTCAAAATATAATTGAGGAAAAAGAGGAGGATCTAGAAGGAATTATGACGGAGATAGTAGCTAATATATTACAGAGAGAAAAACAAGAGGTGATTCTGGAAATCGATGAAGTCTTTAGAATACACACTAATTATGCAAGGCGGAATAGACTACCTAGAGAGGTGCATGTAAGATTCGCCAGAAAGAAAACAAGAGATATAATATATAAAAATACAAGGGATGAACCTTTAATTTATAAGGGTATGGTGATACAAATTTTGAAACAGATCCCGAGAAGGGTAAGAGAGCAAAGAAGGTAATATCGTTTTCTGGCATCTGAACTAATAGGGAGGAATACATTCTTTAGATGGTTGATTCCGGAAGGGATGTTAGTTTCCTGGCAAGATAAAAGAATTAAAATAGGCAGCATAGATGGAGCACGGGAACTATATGAGCAGATAACAATACAAGATGGAGATAGCAATGAGAAAGAGGGAAACATAGAATCACAGTGTCAAGAGGGAGAAAGAAAGAATGGAAGAGAGAGAAAAGAGGAGGGTAGGATGGAAGTGAGGACTCAACCACAGAGAGAGGTAAGAACCAACAGAAAACCCAACTATAAGTAAATGGAGGAACAAACCCGATAAACATCAACGGGTTAAATTCTCCAATTAAAAGGATAAAACTTTGTCAAGACTGATTAAACAAAAGACAGAAATAGTATGTCTTCAGGAAGTGCACATCAAAGATTCGCATAGGAACTGTTTGGAATGCCCTAGACTAGGAAAGTTGTTTACGGCCTTAGCGGAGAAGAAACAGAGAGGAATAGCGGTTTACATTAAAGAAAAAATACAAACTAAACTAATATATGCAGATGAAAATGGCAGAATGTTAATGCTCGAATTAGAAGTAAGACAGAATCCAATGTTACTGGTAGTGATTTATGCACCAAATGAGAGCCAAAAAGAATTTTATGAGAAATTATATCAAAAAATTGTAGAAGTAGAATTGGAAAATATTTGTATGACAGGCGATTTCAATGTGGTGGGAAATAAAGAATTGGACTATTTGGGGGGTGGAAATGCAAAAAGAAAGAAAATTTTACCAACAATTTTTTTTATATGGTTCAAGAATACAATTTGAGGGACTCTTGGAGAAAGATAAATCCAACAAAAAAGGAATACACATTTTATTCCAATGCTCATAGATCGTGGTCACATATAGATATGATCTGGATGACGGGAGATTTAGGAAAGGAAGTGGAGGAAGTTGAAATACTAGCGAACTCATGGGCTGACCACAATCCTGTGAAATTAACTTGGAGAGGGGGGAAAAAAGAGAGAAAGAGATGGTCAATGAATGCACAAATAACCAAAGAGGAAGATTATATTAATAAGATAAAAGAGGAGATGAAGTGGTTTTTTAAGGAAAATACTATAAATCCAACCTCCCTACAGATAATTTGGGACACTGCAAAAGCTTATTTAAGAGGATGGATGATAGCATATACAGCTAAAAGAAATAAAGAAAAACATAGAAAAAGGGACAACTTACAACAAAAGATTAAAAAGAGTGAAGAGGAATTGCAAAAGAAACCTCTGGAAGAGAGTGTAAAGAAAGAATTAATGTTAAATAGACATAAATTAAATGTTTTAGATCAGGAGAATAGAATGAGAGAGATGAAATTTGTAAAACAGAATTTCTTCGAGCACGGGAATAAACCAGGAAGGTGGTTGGCATATAAAATCAGGAAGGAAAGGGAAAAAAGAGTAATTTATGAATTATATGATAATGAAGGGGCACTGCAACATAGATCAGAAGAAAAGAAAAAAAATATTTATAATTTCTTCGAAGAGCTGTATAGAAAGGAGGAGATAGAAGAAAATAAGATTGAAGAATACTTGAATCAGACTGACTTAGGGGAAATAGACTTAGAGCAGAGGGAACAATTAAACAAAGAAATTACAGAAATAGAACTGGAAAGGACAGTATTTAAACAGAAGAACAATAAAACTCCAGGGCCTGATGGAATTCTTGCTGAAGTGTACAAAACACTATTTGATAGTTTCAAAGTAACTTTATTAGATGTGTACAATTAGGTGCTAGACAAAGCCAAGATTCCGCCTTCATGGAATGAGGCGTACATTTCCTTAATTCCAAAAGAAAACAACCCTAAACAAATTCAAAACTTCAGGCCAATCTCTTTGCTGAATGTAGATTATAAAATTTTCACAACCATAATGGCGCAAAGATTGAAACAGGTGCTTAGGGAAACAATACATCAAGATCAGAACGGCTTCCTACCCACTAGACAAATTAGCGACAATACCAGAATGGTGTTGAATGTTTTGGAATTTTATGAAGAACACCCGGGAAAGCAGGCAGCATTGATTTTCCTAGATGCACAGAAAGCCTTTGATAATCTTAGTTGGCAATTTCTGGTTAATCAAATTAGTAGAATGGAATTTGGAGAGAAATTTGAAAGAGCGATAAGAATAATTTATTCAGAACAATATGCCCGAATATTGATTAATGGAGATTATACAGAGAAAATTAGAATATACAAAGGAGTAAGACAAGGTTGCCCTTTATCACCCTTGCTGTTCATCCTGGCGCTGGAGGTGCTTTTAATGCAAATTAGAAGAAATCAAGAGATAAGAGGCCTAAAAATTAAGAACGAAGAATATAAAATACAAGCATATGCAGACGATTTGGTATTTTTTTTAGAGGATCCGCTAGATACGGGGAGAAACTTGATCCAAGAGATAGAAAAATATGGGAAAGTAGCAGGTCTTAAAATTAATAAACAAAAAACAAAAATGTTAGCAAAGAATATGACAGCACAAAACAAAGCCGAATTGGAGCAAAAATTAGGATTACAAATTGGGAAAAAAATTAAGTATCTAGGAATATGGTTGACGGCCAGATGTTCATCTCTTAAGGAGGATAATTATATGGCGTTAGTTAAACAAATCAAAAAGGATTTAGAATCATGGGGAAAATTGCAAGTATCATTATTGGGAAGAATCGCAATAATAAAAATGAATATATTGCCAAAATTGCTATTCTTATTTAGGACAATACCAATAAAATTAGAAAAGAAATTTTTTACAGAATTGAATAAAATTGTGACTAGATTTATATGGTTAGGAAAAAGAGCAAGGATTAACTTAAAAGCATTACAGGATTGCAAAATTAAGAGGAGGATTGGGGCTTCCAAATTGGGAGTTGTATTATCAGGCTGCGGCATTGATCTGGATAAAAGATTGGATTACCTTGGAAAATAGGAGAATTTTGACAATAGAGGGACACGACTTACAAAAAGGGTGGCACGCTTTCCTATGGGAGGAGAAGGATAAGATGAACACTTATTTTTTCAGACATCAAATAAGAGGGTCGCTAATTAGGATCTGGAAAAAGGTGAGAAAAAAACATTATATGAAAATACCAAGATGGGTTTCGCCTATGGAAGCCACGTCACACCCAAATACTACAGTATAAATGGTTTTTCAATGCACCCTATTAATGTCTTGTTTCTTTGTGTGTGTTTGTGTGTGTGTGTTTGTGTGTGTGTGTTTTCTTGTTGTTGGCTTGTTTCTGTTCATTTTTTTGGGTATTTTAACTTTTTTTTCATAAAAAATAAAAATAGAAAAAAACTGTATTCTATCAGAGGAATATTTTTTTTTTAGAAATTGGTTTATTCCACAGTGTATGAGAATTAAACCTGGGTTTCTAATCTCTTGTTCTCAATTAAAGTTATTGACGGTCAAGCAAGAAGTTTAATAAATGTGTTTCTTCCTCTTATTCCCCAGAAAATTAATTAACAGGTTAAGAGTTTATAATAAGAAAGTTTTGGTCCACCGAGACCCTTCTGTTTTATTATAGTTAATAAAGTAAGAATTAGATAGAAGGTCTTTTAATGGCTTAATGTGTATTTTATATGTTATTACATGTCAAAAATCTTATTGCAATCCTTTTATATAATCTTTACTATGAAATGAATGGGAAGTGCCTGCATCATAAATATCAGTATGTGGAATCACACTAGACAAAATTCAACAAAAATAGTTAACCACAACTTATCAATGCAATGTGCTTATTTTAAATAAAACTGGATCTCCATCAGTGGTGGTATTCAATTTTTTTTTACTACCGGTTCTGTGGGCGTGGCTTGGTGGGGATGGCGTGGCTTGGTGGGCGTGGCTTGGTGGGCATGGCAGGGGAAGGATACTGTAAAATCTCCATTTAGGCCCAACTCCAGGGGAAGGATATACCGCAAAATCTCCATTTCCACCCCACTCCACGGGAAGGATACTGTAAAATCCCCATTCCTTCCCCACCCCACTAGCCTGATTTCCAGCTCTGTTCTCCTGTGCAGGGCAACAAAAGAAGACCCAACTAATCAGCCGAGACTCAGGAGTCAGAGAGTAGATGGGGGTGGGACCAACCAGAGGTGGAATTTACTGGTTCTCCAAACTACTCAAAATTTCCACTACTGGTTCTCCAGAACCTGTCAGAACTGGCTGAATACTACCTCTGATCTCTATATACCACAAATTAACTTTTTTTCTCATTACTGCCTCTTTTCCTGAAGTTTCCTTCCTCCACTTATTTTAATGGAGCGTGCAAAGATATTTAAATAGAAGAAAAAAGTTACTAGATATAAATAGAAGCCATAAATAGAAGCCAGATCTTATTACTCTAATAAGAGTAACTGGGAAACAGTTATCACACTTTCAAAATTGTAGATATGATCTATATTCACAAATGTCAT
>JAOYMU010005184.1:0-10131 GCA_025802295.1 Psammodynastes pulverulentus | reverse complement strand
GCTATGCTGGCTGGGGAACTCTGGGAGTTGAAGTCCACAAGTCTTAAAGCTGACAAGTTTGCCCACCCCTGGTGTAGACCATAATTCCTCTCTAGATAAGGAAAGGACTTGAGATCACCCACAAGTGCTTCAGACAGTTGCTTCTCTGGCAGAGATTGCAAGCTCTAAACCTGGTGGGTTTAGAGCTCTGGGAGATGAAGGTAATCCCTTGTGGAAATTGCTTGTTAACTACTTTTCAGCTTTTACAGTGCCAGCTGAGGTTCCTTCAAACTTTAAAAGAAGAAAGTCTTAAATTTTCTGAAACGAACAGAAAAAGTGGTTAAAACTCTGATTTTAGAAATCAGGTTTTAGGTTTTACAGACTGTGGGTCCAGATAAATTTGAAATAAGTTTTTGAAATTAATTATAAAGAATATTTCCTGTAAGAAAATGCTTTTTTTTTAGATTCTTTAAAAAAAGAATTTAAAATTTAGACACTAGATGAAACTAAAAGAGAAAACTCAATCATGATAATATAGAATGAAGCAAAATATTTTAACATTGGACATAGTAAAGGATATTTTTGAACAAGTGATCCAAAAGTTACTTTTAATGGTGTCTATCTCTATAGATTTTGTTTAAAAGATGATATGGAAGAAGAACAAGTTCTACCTGACAAAATCGATTTGAGAGTGGATTTAAAATGTCAGGTTACATTTTAGAATGACATGAAAAAAGATGTCATACTGAGCATACAAAAGAAACCATCTGATGTCTTAATAATTAAAAGGAATACACAAATAACAAACCAAGAGAGTGAGCTGGATAATTTTCCTATATTGGATTTACAGAAAAGGCTGGTTTAAACTTTGAAGAATTTTGTGAAATGGGACAAAGAAAACATGAAAAGAAATCAAGTTCTAGGATTATTTGAAGGGACTAAAAATCAAGATTGTTAGAAGTAAAAGGAAGAAATATAAAATTAGTTCATTTGATCAAGGTTAAAATAGATGTTATCTCTGGAAATCCTTACCGGACTTTTGCTGACAGCAGGAGTAAAATGACAAGTCTTTATGGATTTGTTTATAAATAAGAGATGGGACATAGAAAGAAGAGAAAAGTTTTTTTTAAAGAGATGATTAGTTATTAATTGTTTATACTTGTAAGGAGGGGTGGGGAAATAACTTCTTTTCATTTACTTTCCTATATTCTTATTTTTTCTTCCTTTTCTATTTTTTTTCTGCATCCTTATTTTTATTCTTTTAAAAACTCTTTATTAGTTTTTTTCTTGTGAATTGTATTTTTAATGTAATTACTATTTTTAAAAAATGTATGACCAATATCTGAGACTATATATCACATGTGTGCATCTCTAATTCCTATTTCTATTCAGAGAAGTGATTGAATGGCTAATAGCTGTAGTCACTGGGGCAAGAATTTCTCAGCACAGAAAATTCCTGCAAGAAACCAAAAATGTATTGCTAAGCAAATCCAGAGGCCAGAGCTGTAACTCTATTCCAGAACTGTCCTTAAATGCAACCATGCAGAAAGACGATGCCTCCATACAATTTCAGGTTCAAAAGTAAGCAGATCCAAAAGTTTGCTTTCTTTGAAATTCATATTACAGTGTTTTTTTCCTTGAATTCTCCTAAATCTGTTGTTTTATGTGAGTAAATAAATATTTCCAAACCTGGGATGGCCTAAACACATCCAGAAAATGTTAATTCTATGGAATGCACTTGGTTATGATTGACTTAAAATGGAACTCTCTATTATCTACTATCTATCTATCTATCTATCTATCTATCTATCTATCTATCTATCTATCTTTACCCATCTCACAAGTTTTATTCTGGGTGTCTCATAATAATTAAAAACAACTGAAACAGTAAAACATAAACACTACAGCATATAACTATCCTAAAACCATGTTTAAAAAATTAATAAAACAATAATGGTTGATGGATATAAATCATACATCCATTTAATATAACAATTGCCAAGACTCATCACTACTGCTGGATCCTCAGGTATGATGGCACATCTAAGTCATCAGGCCCAGGGGTGAAATTCAAAATTTTTTGGCTCTGTGGTTTTTCCTTACTGGCTCTGTGGGCGTGGCCATGGGTGTGGCTGTCAGGCCCCTCTTAAATCTACATTCTGGGGGAATGACCTTCCAGCAGGCAAGTACTATGACAGAAAAGGCTCTATTCCTGGGTCTCATCAGATGTCATTTCCTAGTAGACAAGACCTTTAACAAGCTTTCCCAATGGATCTGATGGGATGGTAGATGTAACCAGGGACAGGCAGCCCCTCAAATTTCCCTGTCTCGTTCCACATAGGGCTTTATAGGTCATTACCAGCATCTTGAACTGCTCCTGGAAACCAATGAACCACATGGAACAAAAATGTAACAAGTGCTGCTCAAGAGTGCACAAAACTGCCTGTATGTTTGGCACCAGCTTCCAAATGCAGAAGAACAGCCTAGATATAGCTTGTTGCAGCAATCTGTTTACTGTATATGCAGTATGTATTACAGTGGCAATTAAGGATGTCCTTTATCAATATTTCGGAGAACTGAATAGCACAAACTTTCATCTGGTTTCAGCCAGTGCCAAGAGAAAAGATCCATAGTCTTTCCCTCCTATTACAAGAATGGTGCAAAATATAACAGAAGTATGTGATCTGAACTGCTGTTCATTGGAAGAGCATTCAGTCCATCCCCCATTATGGCAGGTCAAGCAGAGAAAGTAGTTTTGATAGCAACTCCACCTTAAGAGCAAATTGTTTGGCTCTCTTTTCATGTTTTTTTCACTAACTCAAAGTTTCATGAGTTTCATTAAATTGCAGATTCTAAATAGTATTGTCTAGTCTAGTGTAATTCAAGAAATGAAATCAGTGTCCATTGTCTTCTGAAATGGCTATGACCTTAAGTTTGTGATGATTATCGTAGCCTGTGGTTTCATACTTCCACTAAATGGTGGAGGTCAGTAGAGTAACGTTTTGTTTCCCTGATTTAGGGAAGCGGCACTTCTACAAAGGATGCTTTCAATAGCAGTTGAAGTGGACAAATCTCCAAATTGCAATGCTACTAAAATTGCAGACGTTTTTTTTTCTTCCTTGTTGAATATTCCCAAGCGGGGCCAAAGGTAAGGGATAAATAAACTATTGAATTTACTCTTCCTCAGAACTGACTTTTTGATTGTGCAATTCTGCATTAGCCGTGTTCTCATTATATTCCTAGATCAGTCAGGCATTTCTGAGCAAAGAGCAAGTGTTGAATGATCTACCACAGAGTTGGAGAGCCATGTCAGATTACTTTTTTTAAATACAGAAAGAATGTATGCATTTGTATGATGTAAATATAGGATTCCTTGGAAATCTGTGGATCTCCAGAGGTAGCTAAACGAATATCAAATATCTCTATCACCATTATCAGCAATAAAGGTCACTAAGAACTAGAGAAGAACCATGTGTGGAAGTCCCTGGATTCCCACCCCTGCCCAGTAAAAAAATAATTTTAAAAGACCTTTCGCCACACACAGAGGCTGGTTGGCCAAGCATACAGCAGAATCATAGCTGAGCTTGTAAAAATCTATAAAAAGGTGGGCAGGAGAAATAAGTCACTGATCACTTTGTTAATTGTAAATTCTAAATACTTTCTCAAATGACCACCATGAATACTTTTGAATTTCTCTCACCCACCTTGGGGGGAAAAAGATCCATGGAAGATGAAGGGAGAGACTATTGACCAACATTAACTCCATGTATGGATTATATCTAACCACTGATGGTTTTTTCCATCATTTATCAATATATCCTGTCGGTAAATATTCTATTTTGTGGCAATGAATTCCGTAATTACATTTCACAGAAAAAGTACATGCTTTACTGACCTGAACTTGTGTAATTCAGATATATTGAATGATGCCAGCAATCCACTAGCTCCAGCTCTTGCTCAGTTTTACATACTTCTGTAACATCTCTCTTTAATTTAGAAAATATATGCTGATAACACAAATTAACAGACTACTAATCCATTTGCCAGAATTTATCTGGTTCCCTCATCCACCCAGTATACAGGATCTAGATGGTTCTTTTGCAGTCTGCCTGCCAGATGGCTTGACTGCAACTTCCACTATGCCATGCTTGGGTTCAGTTCAGCACACCTAAAGGATAGCCAAGTGAAGAAAACTGGTTTGCTTCACTCCCGTGCCAATAAAGAACAATTTGGTTAAAATTTAATTTTAAAGCAGTTAGGGAAAATATTGTTAACATTTGGCTGTTTTCTAAAGAAAGGCATCTTTAAGATCTTTTAAGCTATTTAAATTAGCTAAACATAAAATGGAAGATACTACATAGGGAATTTTTGATGTACTTAATGAAAGGCATCATGCTAAAAATTCAGGCTTAAATTTTCCAATTAATGTCTATTCTACAACTTACGCATTTTTTACTAATAGTATCTTTGTGGAACTATGTCATATGCCCAGTATCTTGGAAAAAGTACTAGTGAGCTAGTTTTAGGACTGGATGTAGGTTGTGAAATTTCCTAGTTGTAGTATAGAAGCCTAAATTACATAGTAGCACATTTCAACTTCATCCCCAAATCACTACATAAAAATTCCATTGAATAGTCTTATGGCTACAGTTTTAGTATTTAAAAATCAGCCATGGTTATGTTTTGATAGTACAGCATATCACATTAATAACTTGTCTTTAGGCTGTGAGTGTTGAGTGGCTGTTTATCAAACTGAAATTAAGCAGATAAACTGAGAATGTAATCTACCCCGACCTTGACTGTTTCCTAGGTATCAAAATAAACATCTGCAGCAGGATAGCATGTTTTGAGTTTTCTGCCTGCAATAATTGAAGTTTATAAGAGATAGTATTTAAACCTTTTAGGCAAGCTTCGGGGGTCATAGAAAGAGCGTGAAATTTTCTCTAATCCACAGAGAATTGAGACCATCTGTGCTGCTGATTTATCTTTGTCCGAACAAGTTTAATTTCATCCAATGATGCAGACTCAGAGAAGACATTTTCATTTGACATCTTTGTTTCGTTATATTATTCCTTTGATTTAGACATGAGCATCTTTAAATTTCTGCTCCCAAACTAGTTCAGAACATAAAACTTCACTCTTTCCCATGTGTCAACTTGCAGGGACATCTTCCTGAACACCATGGATTGTCACCTTCTACGATGCAAAGTGTTGGAGCTCATTTTCCAGCATAGCTGCACTATACCAACCAAACAGCCTTTGTCTTTGACAAAAATATTGTATTTTCTGAACCACGTTTCCTTGCAGCTAATGTATCAGGTAATTTAGTGCTTGCTTCCTTCATTTATATTGATAGAACTGAAACCCGAAATGTGGTGTGCGTCCCTACAATGTTTATGCATTGTTTTAATCTGTTGTTATTGAAAGTTCTTTGAAATGTAGTATTTCAAAGCCCTTTTAAAATATCAGTATGCAGCATTTGTGAAAACCTGAATAAAAATTCTTCTGTTCGCAGGACAGGGAAAAATTGTGGCAGAGATGGGATGAGATACTTCATCAAATGAATTTATTATTACTGAGTTATCGTACAATAGTTCTAGGTAAGCAGCTTGCTTATGGCTCATAAACCTTTTTTTATACCTGTCTGATTAGGGGTCAATACTGTCAGCTAGACCTATTAGGACATCGTGCATGAATTAGCAGAGATACTTAAAATACTGTAAGTTGAAATGGCTATTTCAGGTATTACAAGTTTGGAAGCAAATGTGCCATATTCAAAATGTTGTCCCTAGCTTTGGATAAAAATAAAGTGTTTCCTTTCATGCAGTTTTGAGTCCCAGTGCTTTGCAATTCGCTTATTTTTGTTTGTTCATAATTCTTCCAAACCATAGGAGAGGCATGAGCCAATGATGTCAGGCACATCTTTTTTATCTGCTACCATTGGTTGGAGTAAATCTAATCTAATCTACCTACCTACCTACCTACCTACCTATCATCTATCTATCTATCTATCTATCTATCTATCTATCTATCTATCTATCTATCTATCTAATTTATCATCCATCATCCTCTCTCTCCTCCCCCTCTTTCTCTCTCTTGCTATCTGGCTACCTAGGTATCTATCATCTAGTAAAAAAAAACATTAAAACATGTAGGAGACTTTACACCCACAATATTTCTATCTCCACCTTCCCGAATTGGGGTTGTCTCATTTTGCGGTGAAGGGATGCCCTTCTGACATTGAGATAAGTAGCACAGGACTAAAAGGTGACTCCTTTTAAGTCCTGGGGATTTCAATTTGGCTTTTGCTAGGTGGAAGCAGAAGCACACACCTTATCTCCATTTCCTTCAATTGGCTGCGATAGGTCAAGATCCATACTTAAACTATTTTGTAGACAAAGGCTGTGATTTATACATGTGGTGTCCTTTGAACACGTCGGGCTGAATATTAAAAGAATGCAAAATGATTTCCAAATTCATAAGACTTAGTCGGAGAACAATAAATTCTACGAAAAGCAATAAAAATACAAATAAGTTATACAAAGGAGATGCACAGAAACATCATAACTCTTACGCCAAGAATCAGAAAGTCTGCTCCAGCCGTGGATAGGGCTGAATTTAGAATATGTAACTTTATGGAAATAAGGCATATGAAAGATGACTGTAGGATTCTGATTCAAGTCTAAATTCAGTCAGATTTTTCCAGACTGGTACCCTCAAATTGGGCACTGGTTGATTTCTGACCAGGAGAACCATCGACCCATGGAACAGAAGTTGCCTTCAGAAGTTGTGGGAGCTTCATCCCTGGCGGCTTTCAAGAAGAGACTGGACTGCCATCAGTCAGAAATGATGCAGTGTCTCCTGCTTTGGCCCCAGCAGGTTGGACTAGATGATCTCCAAGATCCCTTCCAACACTGTTAATCTGTAATCTATAGAGAATCCGCTCAGCGTGAGAGAAGAAACCTCAGCAAATTAGCCTAAATTCAACACATTCACACACTAACGCACCACACGCACCAACACCGAAGGTTAGTAATTATTGCATCGTGCAAATGTCGTCCCTCCGTCTCCGTTCTCACTGGTGCACGATGTCGCGGTTTAATGGAACAAATGTTTCGCGAGCGAGGAGAAGCCGCAGCAAATTACATCCCGCGATCAGCCCGATTATTTTAACAGCTTCGCCGAGCGCGGTCTGACGCTCGCTGGAACGGTGGCAGGCGTTAAAAAAAAGAAAGAAATAATTAATGCAGCATGATGGATGGTGGATTCCACTCGCCTGCTTGTATGTTTTAATTGTGAATGTCACAAGAGCACATCGGGCACAAGCGCTGGGCCTGCTTATAAATCACCGGCACGTCTTTTGTTTTCAAGCGCTGTATTGATTTTTCCCACGTCTGCACGCTCACAGTACACCTCTCCCGGGCGAGAAGCCAACAATAAAAGGGATGGAGATAAAATACTGGGCTGCTTTGTTCAAGTTAGTAATCAAGGGAAGGTCTATTAAAAATTTGGAAGGAAACCAAGCCCAGGCGGCAAGTTCGTAACATTAGAGGCTACCTCAGGTTTTATTTCTTTGGCCGATATTCGACTGTAAGGATAATTTATAGGAGCTAAGTTAGAGTTTGGGTTCAGCGACAACTTCTGGTTCAGGATGCTATAATGACACGATCTTCTCAAAGGTCATTTGTGACCTGCCATCAAGTCAGGCGGGACTCCGGCAGAGGGTGCGCAGAGGTGGTATTCAGCAGATTCTGACCGGTTCTGGAGAACCGGTAGTGGAAATTTGGAGTAGTTTGGAAAACCGGCAAATCCCACCTTGGACTAGCCCCGCCCCCATCTATTCTCCGCTTCCCGCACCAAACTTGATTGCAGGAAATACGACTTCAGCAACAGAGTTGTAAATGCCTGGAATGCACTACCTGACTCTGTGGTTTCTTCCCCAAACCCCAAAAACTTTAACCTTAGATTGTCTATTGTTGACCTCACCCCATTCCTAAGAGGTCTGTAAGGGGCGTGCATAAGTGCACCAATGTGCCTACTGTCCCTGTCCTAATATCCTTTTTATTCATATTTATGCTTATATGTTTATATGTTATGTTCATACTTATACTTGTTTTTCTCATATATGCTTGATAAAATAAAATAATAATAATAATTGAGTGCGCTTATCTAATGTTTGGGTATGCATTACATCCTGTGGTACCTTGATACTCAACTGCGTGGTACAGTGGAACCTTGGTACTCAACTGCTTTGAAACTCACCAGATTTGGTACTCAACATATTTTGTCCCGGTACTCATTGTTTGTTTGATATGCAACTCACAAGCTGGAACTTGTCAGTGTCGGTTGCCTTGTGACTCACTATATTTTTCCTTATAGGAAAATTTGTTTGGTACTCATTGTTTTTGGAACTTATCACACCTCCCAGAGCCAAGTAATGATGAATAGCAAGGCACCACTGAATTGCTGAAATTGCATGTAAGAAATGTGTACTATCTCCCTGCTTTTTGAATTATAGTAATCATAGTAAATTCACTCATTCTTCTTATGAGCACATTTAACCCAACTAGACTGTAGTCTATAAATTAAGCAAAAACACATATAAATTGTTGGTTTGAGCTCTGAACCTGGTGATTTGCTTGCCAACTTTTCATCCCATTCGAGGAGACACCAAATAAATATTCCAAATATTTATCATTGCTATCTAAATGTGAAAATATTCTCTTAGTGTCTCAGTATCACATCCTTTTCTCAGCATTTTTGCTGATGAACATGAATATACTAACAACAGTTTACAGAAAATGGGGGTTGAATGTTTGATTTTCTATTTATTCCCTGTCATGTTGCCAAAGAATGACAGCTGCTCATACCTTTTTCATGGTTCTTTTATTTTTTTGGTCCCCGAGGAAGAATAAATGCTTTAACTTCCATTTCTGCTTGGCAGCAACTATCTAGGCAAATGACAAAGGGATTACACATTCTTGTCCAGGGGAATGCTTGCTGTCTAGGACTGAAGTTGTCTTCTGATCTAAATTAGCCTTGCAGTTCTCCGTGTCCCTTGCCTTGATATTCTTGCCATGTATTTTCATTAAAGAGACAAGAAGTCTCTTGTGAAGTGAAGAGGAGATGTCTGGAATACTATTGGAGGAAAATTTGAAATGTGTTTGACTGGATATGAGTAAGAGCCCATATTAAAGATTTACCTAGTGGTAAGAAGCACAGTGGCTCATGTGGTTAGGACGCTGACTTGACAAGCAGCAGGCCCATGCTCAAGACCCAAGTCTGGGGCAGGGGTGAGCTTCCAACCTTCACTCCAGCTCCTTCCAGGAATGTGAAAGGAGCCCCCAATTAGGCATCCCCTTGGCAATGATGATGTCACCTGCTAATCATTTCAACCCTGAAGCACCTTGGTGCTTCCAAAATGAGTGTGATGTGACTTAGTGTGATAAGGGCAGCAAAACTATTTCTCTGCCCTTATTACATCCCCTGATAGTCATCCAGCAGCATTGTTTAGGACAACCTGATCTCAATTGGGTAAAGAGGGCCCTCAGAACATCTGTTGGGCTGAGGTGAGGATTATTGGGGATATCTGATGGATAAAGTTGCTCACTCCAAATGGATAAAGTTGCTCACTCCAAATTGGTCCATGACTGGGCAGGTCAGGATGATGTTTGAAGCAATCTTGAAAGTTATCTGGAATGAGCTTGAGCCAGTGACTCCCAAACAGGTGTTTGAGGTTTCTGTGCTGTCAGCAAAGCCACTTAGACCTCTCCTGGGTAGTAAAAGTAGCCATGATGGAGGTGACCTGTGGTTGAATCCAGGCCATAGCGTCAGTCTCCCTGAAGGAGGGGGGTGTTACTTCCTGCCTAGGAAGAGCCAATGGGATCCTCTTTCCTCAAGAGGCTATTCTTAGACCCAGTGTTTTTGATAATTACCAAACATTCTTTAACCTCTCTTTGTTGAAAAGATTATTAGTCTGTAGGTGATGGGAATCCCAGAGGAAACATTATTTGTTTGTTTGTTTGCTTGCTTTGTCAAGCATACATTGGATAATACATATAAGCATAAACATAATTATGAACAGGGCTTTTTTTCTGTGGGAACGGGGCGGAACTGCGTTCCGGATCCTTTTCGGAGTCCGCGTCACGTGAC
>JAOYMU010005182.1:0-10132 GCA_025802295.1 Psammodynastes pulverulentus | reverse complement strand
AATATTTTATGTATCAGCTATCCACATGATTAGCTGGAAAGCTGCAAGTGTTACATCTCAAAGAAGAATAAAGCCTAAAAAGGAGATTATGCCTTCTCTGCAGTAGTTCTTATATGGCAACAGTAAATTATGAGATTAATAAAATATAAGGGGCGATGCTGGTGACAGCATAAACTTGTAAAAGTGAACATCTCTCCCTAGGTTGTTTTTAGCTTTTCCCATACTTAAAATTTTTGAGAACAAGATTTGACAGTATTGAAGTACAGTATTGAATTTCCTCTGCCTTAGAATGTAAAGTGTGTTCACATTTACATCTCAGCTCTCTTGTCTTTAAAAATATACTGAAAAGTCACATGTGACCTAGTCCAAAATATATCAGCATTCATTAAAGGTCTGGATACTTAGAGGATGTAGGGAATTCTTTCATAAGTAGACATAATTTCCGTCTTCATAGGGTTCAGTTGGCATATGTATCTCCCTGAAAAGAGAACACAGATAACTTCCCAGTGTTTGGCCTTTTCGCACAGGAAAGCGGGTATCTGATTCCATGGGAACTACCTTTCCTGTATATACTGACCTATTTTGTGAGTAACCCTTGCTAGGGGGTAAAAGCATGCTGTGCACAGGCACAAGTGCTTCCTCATGCTTGAGCTACAAACATCTGTTCTTGAAATAAGAATATTGTCCCAATTAACACTGTCAGGAGGGAGTAAAGAGAGTGTGAGAGAAAGGATGGGGTGTAGGTTAAAGCCCGCAGTGATGACGGGAGCTGGGTCTTAGCAGCTTCGTATATAGAATTAGAACCACATAAATTCTCTTCTGTTCTCCACCAATTAAGATCACTTAGCAGTGACCTGCTCTGACAAAAAAAAAAAATTTTTAGAAAAATTTAACATCTAAAAATATTAAAATAAACTGCTGATCATTCTAAATTTAGACTGACTGATACATGAAGTAATGCTCAGAGTCTATTTAAAAGACATTATGGCACTAACCTAATTACTCAAATAATTAGTGCCAAACATTTTACCCCATCGTTAAGGCTTTTTGATGTAACTGAGAAGCTTGGCAAGAGGATTTTCCCGCTTAGAAAATGGAATATATTACATTTGAAGTAACTAGTTTTCCCAGGAAGATTTTGTTCACATTAAAGATTGCCATCTACTGGCTAGTATTAGTATTAATCAAGATATAGCAGAAATTATTTTTTTTTTAAATCCCACAGAGGGATTGACATCTGATATTATAACACAATTGTAGTATAAATCAGGAAGCCAGATACTATGGAAAAATGACTTTCCTTCAGAGTCTTTGGAAAGTCTGTACAGTTGCTGCTCAATTGTAATTGTTAATATGATTGAAGGAAGGAAATTATTAAATACATGGGAGGTAATCACATAAACTGAAATTAATCAAGATAATATTTTTTAATTAAATGAAATGCAATGATTCTCCTGTCTATATTTTTTAGGAATGTGATCAATGCACACCATTCCAACACAAAAGACAGTACATGGCCTAAAAAAACATCCCTGGAGAAGTCTACATTATTGGCAAAAGATGGATGGAAACAGAGGTGGTCAACCAGCAGAAAAGTGAGTGGACTTACTGTGGTTATGCGTGCCCCACTGGAAGACAGGAAGGAAGGAAGGAAGGAAGGAAGGAAGGAAGGAAGGAAGGAAAGAAGGAAGGAAGGACTGCATGGATATTGCCATGAAACCCTCTCTTCCTGGTTACATGTACCTGTCCTATCAGGTCTAGCAGAAAAGTTACAGGCCCTATCTATTAAGGAATGCCATCTGATGGGACCCCAGAGGACTGCTTTTTCTGCCATAGCAATTGCCTCTTGGAATATCATTCCCCTAGAGCAGTGGTTCTTAACCTGGGTTCGATCGAACCCCAGGGGTTCGGTGAGTCAGTTTCAAGGGTTCGGTGGTGGTCAAGACACACACTATTATGTTTTTGTTTTTGTGTGAAAATCATGTTTTAATCATGGTGTTTTTCTTTGTTCTTAATGGTTTTGTTCTTTAATGATTTTGTTCATTTTGTGCACCTACGTATAAAATATATACCTAAATATATACCTATGTTTTGAATTTGAAAAAATCGTATTTTATTTTTCTAATTAAGAAGGGTTCGGTGAATGCGCATATGAAACTGGTGGGGTTCAGTACCTCCAACAAGGGTAAGAACCACTGCTTTAAACCAAACCCTCCACCCCCAATTGAAGTCAGAAGGCGGCTATTTCCTTCATTCACACCATAATCCCCCCTTAAACCCTTAAAGGAAAAGCCCCATTTCCTCCTCCTCCTCGCCTCCTTCGTGGGGCGAGGCTCCCCGTCCAGCCCCGCATCCACCCGGGACCCTCCTGGCACCGGGACTACCTTCCTCCTGGCGGCCCGAGGGAGAGCAGGAGCCTCACCTGCCAGGAGCGGGGCCGAGGAGCAGCCTTCCCGACACCAAGAACTCGCCCAGCCGCCCAAAATACTGCAACTGGGGAAACCACCGGGAGGAAG
Source organism: Psammodynastes pulverulentus (assembly GCA_025802295.1). NCBI lineage: Eukaryota > Metazoa > Chordata > Lepidosauria > Squamata > Psammodynastidae > Psammodynastes > Psammodynastes pulverulentus. Next base: position 7,616 of record JAOYMU010005182.1, on the reverse strand, counting down.
AATGACAGGAGATTCCTAGAAGGGCCCCACGGAGTCCTCTCCTCCCACTTCCGGCCACCGTTTCTTTCCTGGGCGGGATGAGATGCTCTGGCTCCTCTTTCCTCCCCCGAGATTGGCTGCAGATTCGCCGGGCGGCAACCGTGGCTTCCCCTCGGAGGGCAGTGGGCGAGTCGCTTCTTTCCCGGCCGCGCGGCGTCCAGAGAAGCCGGGAGCCGATTCCTCCTTTCCTCCCCCCCTTCCCGGATTGGGAAGAGGCGACCCGGGTCCCCACTCCCTGCTTCCCTCGAAGTTTGGGGGGAAGTTTGCCCCTATTGTGCACTTCGGGGCATCAGGAAACACCATCCCATAAGCTTTGCTTTCATCGTGGTTTGCTGACTGCGGGTAACTGGTCGGTTTGTATAACTTCCAAGCCACAAATGAGCAAACTTTCAGAATAACAGAGTTGGAAGAGAGCTGAGGTCATCTAGCCCAACCCCCGGCCCAAGCAAGTGATCCTACACCATTCCGGACGTGTGATTTCTTCTGAAAACTCTCCACTGATGGAGCACTCGCAACTTTTGGAGGGAAGACGTTGCACTGGTTAATTGTTCTGTTAGGAAATTCTCCTTAGTCCTGGGCTGGATAATCCCCAAAGTTATTTTCCAGCCATTGCTTCTTGCTCTGCCTTCAGGTGCTTTGGAAGATAGGTCTTTGCAACAGCTTCTCAAATATTGGCAGACTGCCATCCTGTCTCTTCCAGTCCTTCTCTTTGTTCAACAAGACACAACCAGTTCCTGTAACTAGACAAACCCAGTACCTGCAACCTTTCCTCTGATGTTGTAGCCTCCAGCCCCCTCATCACCTTTGTTGCTCTTCCCTGCACCTTTATTAGTCTCAACATCATTTTTGTATCGTGATGCAAAATGTGCAAAATCCCACAGATGAACTTTATTGCAATCTGGAATGTTTAAACAAGTTCATGAATAAACAGTCTGAAAACCCTTGGACGGTTGCAAAGAAACCCCAGGGACAGGACCTAAATTTGAATGTGACTTGGCCTTGCCTGTTTTGGAAAGAAAAATGATATCGGGGTCAAGGCGGAGGTCGGTTCTTCAAGAGAGGCTGAATCAGGAAAGAAAACCCAGAAGGGTTCTGGGATTCTTACCTTATTGATATAGGCTGGAGTGAGAGAATCTTCAGATCAGGATGATGGGAACCCTGATACTCACTGTTGACATTCTACAGAAGAGAAAGTTGGAGAAAACAAGGAGGATAGGAAGAATGTGGAACATTAATTTTAAAAAACACCGAGATTATGATGGATAACCAAGTAAATGACATGTCCATCATTTGCACATATTTTAGTTTCAATTTCTGTGATAAATCTGTTGTCATTTTGCCTATTTAAAATTTTTCCCTTAACTCTGCATATGAAAATTATGAAACAGTAAATGGCTCTGCAGTTGATCTCTCTCTCAGGCTTCCGACGGCCGATCCAACTAAATCATGAGTTAATGAGCCGGACTTCAAAAACTCTCCTTTATTCTCCATGTTCTGTGCCGAGAATCAGAAAGATGTTATCCCTTCCATAAGATACTTCAAACATGGTTTTCAAAATGCCTACGTTATCTTTATTGTGTTGTTAGGTTTTCGTGCAGCTCAGAATCCGATAAATCCAGTGAAACTCTCAACACGAGGCAACTGAGAATCACTTATTTTTGACCAAAGCAAAACTGGGCGACCTTTTCTCTCCCACCTTAAACAGTCAGGCAAAGAGAAAAGCAGGTAAAACATAATCTCTATCCATTCTTGCCATGAATATTGTTCAGCGCTGAAGAACGAGGAGGCTTCCAGAAGGAGAGGAATCTCCACTCTAGTCATCTATCAAATCTAGAAGAAAATCTTACAGTTCAAGTATAAATTCATGAAAGGCTGTTTAGGCTCCTCCGGTAAAGGACCTCGTAGAAGTTGCCTTTTCTCTTCCTTGCACCTAAATGACAGGGCAGGCCCATCTCCCCCCCCCCTTTCCCTCCCCACTAAAGTTCTGGTGGCCTCCCATTCAGAAGAGAAGAGCTGACTGGAGGTTGGGTGGCATGTTTGTGGATGATACTGAAAGGATTAGAGCATGTGCAGAGTGTAACTAACTCCGCTTTTGATTCCCTGCTGAGCTGAGCTCCATAAGGCACAACTTGCACAGACGAAGCCTCCAGGATGACTGCCAAGTAACTGAGCTAAGTAACGTGCTGTGTGAAATGCAAAATGGGAATTCCGCCTGTTGGATCCAATGTGAACACAGCAAAGCTCCGGGCTGGATACTTCGCGGGAAGCAGGGAGCGAGGATCCCGGGTCGCCTCCTCCAAATCCAGGCGGGGGAAGGAAGGAAAGGAGGAAAAGGCTCCCGGCTTCTCTGGACTTCGCGCGGCCGGGAAAGAGGCAGCTCTCCGAGGGGGAAGCGACGCTTGGCGAGCCCCGAAACTGCAGCCAATCCCAGGGGAGGAGAGGAAGGAGGGGCAGAGCATCTCACCCCTCCCAGGAAAGAAACGGGGGCCGGAAGTGGGAGGAGAGGACTCCGTGGGGCCACTCTAGGAACCTGCAATTGTTCCTCCCTGTGGTTTCCCCAGTTGCAGCATTTCGGGCGGCTGGGCGAGTTCTTGGTGTCCGGCAAGGCTGCTCCTCGGCCCCGCTCCGGGCAGGTGGGGCTCCTGCTCTCCCTTGGGCCGCCAGGAGGAAGGTAGTCCCGGTGCCAGGAGGGTCCCGGGTGGATGCGGGGCTGGACGGGGAGCCTCACCCCACGAAGGAGGAGGGAAGGGGGCTTTTCCTTTAAGGGTTTAAAGGTGGGGGGGATTATGGTGTGAATGAAGGAAATAGCCGCCTTCTCACTTCAATTGGGGGTGGAGGGTTTGGTTTAAGGGGAAAAAAAGGTTTAAATTGCTTGAATTGCTTAGACCAGGGGTCTGCAACCTTGTGGACCTCAGGGACCATCAAATTCATAATTTGAATCCCAGGGACCACTAATAGGAATCCAATGCGCTGCTTGCTGAAGTGCCTGAACTCCCAGTGTCAGGATGGGGTCCTTGAGGCACTTAGCTAGCTGTTTCTGCAACCTTAAACACTCAAAAGAGCCATTTGGACCCGTTTCCCACAGAAAAGAAAACACGGATCCAGCCCACAGTGGCTCCATTTCAGCCAGCAACGGGCCACAGGAGGCCTCTGGAGACCCTCCACGCCCCTCTTTGGCTGGCAGAGTCTGCACAACGACGTCCAGGGTTAAAACGAGGTGCAGAGGGGCATGAGCAGCCCCCCGCCCCCGTTTTCACTAGCGGAGGCACCGTGGCCCGTTTCCTATTTCCAGGCGTGCTCCGAGGGCCGGATTTAAGCACCCTGTGGGCCTTGAATTTGACACCCCTACTGGAGACTAACCCTTTTTGTCAAAGAACTAAATAAGATTGGTTTGGCATGATCTGTGTTTAACGAACCCATGATTGGCTTTTAGTTATAACTTTATTTCTAGATGTTTTCACATCTGTGTTTTTAATTATCTTTCCCAGTATCTTCCCAGATATTGATGTTGGGCTGATTGGTTTGTAGTTTCCTGGGTCCCTTTTTTTTCTCCTTTCTTGAAAATGGGAACCACATCCACTCTTTTCAGGTTCATTGTTGAGTCCTTGGTCTCCATGGAGTTTAATTTTGGGTTTTTTTTTGTTTAGTTCACTTTATTGTTACTGTACCTTGTATAACGAAATTAAATACATTCTTCAATGTACATGAATATAAAATAAAATATGTACAGGGGAAGAAAATGGTAGTACTCCATGGGTTTGATTATTTCTTTTACATCTTTGATTTTCACTTCACGGAGATCACATACCTGCCTAGCTTGACATCTGCTCTGCGGACTATACTTTCTGTCCCCCTAAGAATTGAATCGCCTGTCACTGATACACACCTTTTTTCCTAGGAAATTCTGGGATATTTTCTTCCTGTTGCAGAAATATTTGGTTTGGCCTCTTTTTACGAAACTATGGAAGACTGATCTTTTCTGGGCGACTGCATATTCCCTTCCAGGGGGGGCTGTGAAAGCGATTGTCCAGTTCCAGAGGGGCTTCATTGGAGTGGAGTAGGATAGATCCTAGGGATTTTGGTCTCGGTTGTTTCCTTCTAAAAGTGATAGGCCTCCATCGGTCTTCCTCTTTAGGTTCATGTATAGGGTTAACTTGTTTAATGGAAGCTGTTTGTTCCCTATTGTGTTCCAACTGCATTGCTGGCCCCGATCAATGTATTTGCATCCTCCCTTCACTATAAAGCAACCATAGGAAGCCATTCTAGGAGGAAGACATATTCAATCTCTGCTGGCCCAAAGAACAGGGTCCGTGAATATCTACATAGGTTGCACTCTGTAGACAATTAGATCTACCTGGCACATACAAATCCTATTGGGGGGTCTTTGCAGTTTGTCTCACATCATGTACATCATTGCCCCCCACTCCGAAGGAAAAGGCAGGGATCAGACCCACTTCAGGCAGACAAATGGGGAGCAACAGGGACTCTTGTCAGCCATCCCTCTCATTGGGCTAAGAAAGGGGGAAGGGGGGTCACCTCCACAGGGGGGAGAGCAGCATTGCTTTGATTCCTTGGGGAGGGAATAGAGGCTTGGTTGGCGGGCAGGGTTCATATAGGGGGTCTTCCAGCTATTGTTTAGGCTATGTGGAGAGCCGAAGAAAATAAATCTTCCTCTCTCTTTCACTTCTTTTATCTTCATCCTGCAGGTGTCACCTCAAAAACCTTTGGAGGAAGTTCTGCTTGCCAGGATCAATCTGGGTCAGTCACCGGGACCAGAGGTTTAGTCTTCCGAGCCTTCGGACTCGTGCTGGAGCCCATCCTCCTGCCCATCTCCCAATTGTTTTGGGCCAAAGTTCTGCTTGCTAGAGTTTCCTCGGATTGAAAGCCCTGGAAGTGAGCAGCCCCTGGAAACTATGCAGAGTGGAAAACACTTTGGCCAAAGGTCCCCTCAGAGGAACCAGGGGAGACTCTCCATATGCTCCCAGTGTGGGAAATCCTTTGCTCACCGGTCCCTCCTTTTGATCCACCGGAAGCTGCACACGGGGAATGGATCCCACCTGTGTGTTCTTTGTGGGAACTCCTTTCCTGGAGTGTGGAGCTTTGCCAAACATCTCCGGAGCCACCCTGGAGTGAAGCCTTACAAATGCGGAGAGTGCGGGGAGCGTTTTGCTAAAGGCTCGGACCTTGGAGCCCATCAGCGAATCCACCAGGGAAGAAACAGATCTAAGAGATCCTGGAAGCTCTGGGGAAGATTTCCTGAGAGATGGTGTCTTTCTACGCCTCCAAACTGCCTGATTGAAGAGAAGTCCTGCAAATGTGAGCAATGTGGGCTCTGTTTTTCCCAAAACTCAGAGCTGCTTAAACATCAGCAAATCCACACCGGAGAGAAACCTTATCAATGTCTGGAGTGTGGGAAATCTTTCCGTTATAAACAATATTGTAGGAAACATGAGAAAATTCACACAAGGCAGAGTCTTTATAAATGCTTAGTGTGTGGAAAATGTTTCACTCGGGGCTCATCTCTTTGCCAGCATAATAAAACACACAGAAAGGGGGAAAGCAAAACGTGCCCAGAATGTGGGAAGTATTTTTCCAAGAAATCCTACCTGCTGGAACATCAGAGAATTCACACTGGAGAAAAACCCCATCAATGCCCAGAATGTGGGAGGTGTTTTTCCAGCAAATCCTGCTTTGTGAAACATCAGAGAATTCACACCGGAGAAAGACCCTATCAATGTCCAGAATGTGACAGACGATATAAGAGTTCGTCCGCACTTTGGAGACACAAAAGCACGCACAGAAGAGGAAAACCCTATAAATGTAAGGATTGTGGGAAACGTTTTCCTCTAAAGGGAAATCTTTTTGAACACCAGAGTATCCACACAGGGGAGAAGCCCTATCAGTGCATCGAGTGTGGAAGATTTTTCCGTATGTTATCGATGCTCAGACGTCATGAGAACGTCCACAGAGGGGAGAAAAAATTCAAATGTTTAGAGTGCGGGAAAGCATTTGTTTCTTCATTTACCCTTAGAAATCACTGCCGAATCCATACGGGAGAGAAACCCTATAAATGCTCGGAGTGTGTGGAATCTTTTCGTTGCCAGAGGCAACTTACAAACCACAAGAGGGTTCACGCAGGAGTAGAGGCTTACGAGTACGTGCAGAAAGATGAAAAGTGCCCAGAATGTGGGAAATGTTTTGGCAAAAAGTCAGCCCTCATTCGACATCAGAGAATTCACACCGGAGAAAGACCCTATCCATGCCCAGAATGTGAGAAAAGATTTCTGGACAAGAGTGAACTTCGCAGACATCAGAAGGGGCACACAGGGGAGAAGCCCTATAAATGTGGGGAGTGTGAAAAACGTTTTCTCACGGCAGCAGTGCTAAGGGTTCATCGGAGAATCCACACGGGGGAGAAGCCGTACAAATGTGGAGTGTGTGGGAGATGCTTTTCTCAACAACACCACGCCGCAATGCATCAAAAGGTCCATACACGAGTGAAGCGATAAAGACTCGTTGGAGTGCGATAATGTTTTGTTCAAAAGGAAGACATCAGAAAAATCAGAGTAAAGGGAAAGACGAGAGGTCAACTGATTGCAAAAGGATTGACTGTTTCATAGTTTTCATATGTAGAGTTACCGTACTTTTCGGAACACAAGACACACTTTTTCTACCCCCAAAAGTGGGTGGAAATTTGGGGGCGTCTTATACACCGAATGCTGCAGAAGCCCCACCCACCAGTAATTTATCTCTTTGCAGCAAGCCTGTTGCAGCTTCAGTATAGCCTAATTAGCATAAGCAGCTGATGGTCATTTTCATCCGGCTCCGACCATCAGCCGTTTCAGAGTGCAGGGATTGCCAATAGGCTATAGCGATCCCTGTAGACTGAAACGGGCAGAGCCACGTGCTAATTAGCCAGTGCTGGGAAAGTGAAACTGAAAGTCTGTTTCTGCTTGCTGCAACAGAGGCAAATTGCTGGGAGGTAGAAGCTGAGGTAAGATATTTTTTTCTTGTTTTCCTCCCCCAGAAGTTAGGTGCGTCTTAATAGTCTAAAAAATACGGTAATTAAGAGAAAGATTTAAAATAGGTGAAATGAGATTTGGAATTGAACAACAGACTGAGAATTTGAAACTAAAGTACCATATGGGCAAATGGTGGACTCGTAATTATTAGGCTATCCAGGATAATCTCAGTATTGTTCTCCAATATTAAAAGTTCAAAAACTTCCACCTTAAACGTCCGGTGAACATGGCCAGCAGCTGAGCCTGGAGAATCTCCTCTCTCTAGACTGTCATTTTCCCAACTTAAAGACAAAAGGAACAGGCTTCCTATTGTCTGCTTGACTCTCAGAGATTAAAGAGTGTTCCGGAATCATCCCTCAAGATCCTCCCATAACAGCAGCAGCCTGCAAGATAACTGGTGAGCTGAAGCTGGGAGGCATGTCGTGGTTGGATAAAACAGCCGTTTTGGAATGTAGTTTTCAAACGGACAATAAGCTGTGCCCTTCATTTCTTAAAACAATTCATGCGACTATTTAAAGCAGGGATGTCCCAACTGGGCCACTTTAAGACTTGGGG
>JAOYMU010005167.1:0-10133 GCA_025802295.1 Psammodynastes pulverulentus | reverse complement strand
TCTCAACCAATCGCGCGCTATTACTTCCGGGTTTTTTTAACGCGACGGGGGGGAGCGTTCCGGCACCTTTTGGTGCCGAAAAAAAGCCCTGAGAATAACAGAGGTTATTTGGAGGTTTTCTAATCCAACCCTCTGTTTAGGCAGGAAACCCTACCACCACTTCAGACAAATGGTTGTCCAATCTCTTCTTAAACACTTCCAGTGTTGGAGTATTCACAATTTCTGGAGGCAGGTTGTTCCACTGATTAACCATTCTAACTGTCCGGAAATTTCATCTTAGTTCTAGGTTGCTTCTCTCCTTGATTAGTTTCCATCCATTGCTTCTTTGGAGAATAGCTGGACTCCCTCTTCTTTGTGGCAACCCTTGAGATATCAGAACACTGTGATCATGTCATCCCTAGTCCTTCTTTTCATTAAACTAGATATACCCAATTCCAGCAACTATTCTTTATATGTTTTAGCCTCCAGTTCCCTAATCATCTTTGTTGCTCTTCTCTGCATTCTTTCTAGAGTCTCAACATCTTTTTTATATCATGGTGACCAAAACTGATGCAGTGTTCCAAGTGTGGCCTTACCAAGGTATTAACACTTGACATGATTTTGATTCTATTCCTCTGTTAATGCAGCCTAAAACTGTGTTGACTTTTTTGGGAGCTGCAGCACCACTGGCTCATATTTAAATAAGATCCAAGATTCATCTCATAGTTACTACTATTGAGCGAGGTATACTGTACATGTGCATTTTGTTTTTTCTGCCTAAATGTAGAACCTTACTTTTTTCACCATTGAATTTTATTTTGTTACATAGCATCCAATGTTGAAATCTGTCAAAATCCTTCTGTATCTTAAGCCTATCTTCTGGAGTGTTGGCTATTCCTACCAGCTTGGTGTTGTCTGCAAATTTGATGAGGTCCCCATCTATCCACTGATCCAAATCATTGAAGAAAATGTTGAAGAGTACTGGGCCTAAAACAGAGCCTTGGGATAACACACTGCATACTTTTCTCCATGTAGATGCAGTTCCATTGAGGACTACACATTGAGTGTGGTTAGTCAGCCAATTATGAATCCATCTAATGCTGTCTAACTCACTTTTTCCTATCTTATCAAGTAGTAGGTTGTGGTCTACTTTAGCAACTTCTTTCTTTGATGGAAAGACAAAGATGTAAACTTCATTATAGCTGTTACATTCAACACCTTGTTAGAAGAAGCAAAACATCCTTAAAAAGCATTAGATTCATTGTGCTCAGTATTAGAAGCTCAGTGTTATTATTGGAATTGGTCGGCCTTTCTGTTTCAACCATTGAATAGAGAAGGATACAAATAAAATGGGAAAGGCTTTATTTATTTCTTTAGTAAACTTTAGTGTTTAGTAAAACTAAAATTGGTTTAGAACTAGCAAGACAATAAGGGATCCAGATGAACACAAGGAGGTAGAATCTTATCTTAATCATTAATCACCTCCAGGATGACACCTACCCATTGGGGGCCAATTGGGTAGCAGAGAAAATCTTCAGGAAGAACATGGTGTGTATCTCACCTTGGGGGGGAATGATGTTTCAAAGGATAGAAGCCACTATATAAAAGGCTCTTCTGGACCCAATTTTGGTCAGAATTCCTTGATTTACAGGGTCTGTACTCTGTAGCATACCCTTTCTACCAACATAGTTAGGGTAGTCTAATGCTATTGTGTTAGATGGTTCTTCCCATCCTAGACTCATGGACCCATAACATGAAAAACTTTAAAGATGATAACCAATGTGTTGAATTGGCCCAGAAGCAAACTGGCAACTAATGCAGCTCAAGGAAAAGAGACATAACATAGGCCACCTTATTGGTCCCAAGAACTGAGTGCGCAGTTGAGTTTTGCAGCAGTCATAGTTTCTAAATACTCTTCAAGAAGAGTATGGTCCTCATGAAGACCATATTGCAATAATCCAAATAGTGAGATAATCACATATCATATTTTTCAACTTTCAATTTCCAAACATTAGGTGCACTCAAAAGTTGTAACATGCTTTGGGGATTGTAAAGATAATTTTGGCTACTTTAATATAATTTAGATGTGCTTGGTAAATAATTACATAAATATAATGTTTTAACATTTTATTTGTTTCATTTGACCAGGGCTTGAATTATTAGAAGTGTGTGAGTATTATTATTATTTAAATTTAAACCCCTTTCCCTTTAAATAATGTTCAAAATATTAAATTTTCCCACTTATTCATTCAGCACAAGGAATGGATTATCACAGAGATAAAGCTTTAAAATGTAACTAGGCTTGTAAAACCCATATGGGTGTGAAAATGGGAGAAGAATCCTCCCAGAGCAGCAGGAGGGTTAAAAACATAGGAGACAAGGAATCAAAAAGGTTAGCATGTTTCAGCAATAATGAGGGTGCTTTGTCAGCTTAATACATTAAAGATATTCTAGTTTAACAATTCTTTTGGCTTTGGTTGGTTGGCTTATTAAGACCAAGAAATCTAACTTTCTGCTGAACCCAATAGAAACCAGTGGTTACATTATAATTGGAAGTGGTGAGAAAAGGATTAGCCTTGTGGCCTTGTAAGCAACAAGTTCTTAACTTATCCAATACAAACTAATGCATCTATCCATTTCAGTGCATGGGCTGCAAGGATTATTATGGTACTTTACCCTGTTCATTGCTGGGAAAATGAATCAAAACTCTAATGAAAAGATCTGAGATCATTAGTATTTTTCATTAATCTGTGTAGGTTTATGTCTTTGATATGAGAGCAATCCACTACTACTCTTGCTGGAAGAATATACTCTCAAAGCCTTTCCATTAAACATGGGGCTAGTGGAGCCATTCATTCATTCTCAGGCCACTTACAACAGGTAGCCAGTCCTGAATATGATAAAATCTTTTTCATTTCCCTCCAAAGCTGCTCCTCTTTCTCTTTTTTAAATATTCACAATCTTTTCTCTGCTGCTGCCTTATTAGTTCCATGATTATATTGGTCCAGATATAAGTGCCCAGCTCTGTTGTAGAGCCCTGCTCTACATTTTGCTTGGGTTTTACAACAGGTCTAGGGTGGACATCCAACTCTGTCCAAGTAGTACCGTTCTCTAATAGAGAATCTGTCTTTTTTGCCTTTTCCATGTCTATTTGTGTAGTATATGGTCAGGTAAGAGGTAAGTGTTTTCTGCAAGAAAGACACTATTTAATTCCTACCATGTCTGCACTCTGCACTTCTTTTGAAGCCTTTTAGCCAAAGCTGGTTTATTTTCATGGGCTGTTTATTGAACTTGTGTAATTTCTTGTGCTGAATATCCCATATTTTCCCACCGTTTTTGGATATCCAACTGTTGCCACCACTTTATCTTGGGGTCTTTTATGTATGTATAAATTGTTTGGACTCCAAAATCCAAGAGAGCCAACACAATCACAGATGCTTGGGCAACAAACTCCACTCCTACCCATTTCTACTACTTCTGTGTTTTCTCCAAAATAAGACCTACCTCAAAAATAAGTCCTAGCCTGATTTTTAAGCGTGCACCTAATATAAGCACTACCTAAAAACTAAGCCCTAGTGAAGATCATCATCAACCCAGAGGTGTGTGGCCAGCATCAGCAGTGAGGGCTTAGGGGTAGCTGCAGCTTGCATTATATAGGTGAGCTAATTACCTGTCCAGCAGGTGGAGTTGGAGGCAGGGGGAGCCAGGTGATCAGGATGTGCTGCTCAGGCTGTGGGAAAGCTAACAGGTGGTGGGCCAGAGCAGGCAGGTAGCCGCGTGAGCCTTGTCTTCATGCAGTGGCAGCAGCACTAAGCAAAGTGAAAGGAGGCAATCCCAATACTCAGCATGGCACGCAGGCAAGTGAAGGCAAGCCTCCCATGGCTGGCTACCCACTCAATCCCACCATCTTTTGGCTAGTCTGCAGCCCATGTGGCATGTCTGGATTGTGTGCCTTCCCCTCGTGCATCTGCTGCTGATGCCACCACATGAAGATAATCCTCCCATGACCAGCTGGCTGCTCCAGGCAACCAACTCTTGGCTTTCCTGCTGCCTGTATGGTGCAACTGGATTACATGCCTCCCCTGTGCCTCTGCTGCTGTCTGCAGCTGGTATAGGTAATTGTTCTGACCCAAGCCTTGCTGAAATTAAACAGCATGTGGTGTGGAAAAACAAAGCTTTTTTTAATACAGAGCTGGAAATTCCTTGCATTTACAGCCAAGACTCACTTAGTTGTAATTGTCTGAGATAAGAGTAAGTTTGTAAAAGGCTGCCAAGAACCAAAGCCCCAATTACTGAAAGATATCAGCCAACAGGAATTTACAGAAACACCAAGTGTAATTCACAGGGCTACAATGAGGGATCTGTGTCCAAAGAACGTCTTTGTTTCCTGCAAATAATGCAACCCTGAGGGCTGGTTTTTATCCCTTAGGGGAGGAGCAATCACATCCCAGCTTTACTTCCAAGTCGCCCTTGCTTCTTTAGATGCTCTCTCCTTTGAGCAGCCCTGTGCACATGCGCACTGGACACAGGCTCCTCGGGATCCTCTGCATCATTGTTGCCAGACTCCACCAGTAGCACCCCACTCTCCGATTGTCCAGGACCCTCGTCCAAGTCCTGTCCAGGCTCCCTGACTGGTACCCCTTCATCCTCGCTGACAGAGACCTTTACCGTCCATACCTGCTGCGGGCGAACCATAACAGTAATCAATTCACCTCCTCTGTGTGGGCTGCGCAGCCACAGAGTGTGCCAAACAAGGAGCCACTGGGTTGCAGCTGCTGCCAGACAACATCAGCCTTTTGTCCACATGCTGAGGGGAGCGGCCAGCTGAGCTGATCACCCTAAAATTGTGTTTCTCTGAAAATATACCTAGTGCTTATTTTGGAGTCCCCAAAAATATAAAACCAGGTCTTATTTTTGGGGGGGAAAAAGGCCTACCGCAGGACAGTATTTCTTTCTACCTGCTTTAGGCTGCTTCATACCTCCTTCCCTCTCACCCAGTCACCAACACTATCATACCAAGTTGCCTCTCTGCTTAGCTTTTATAACCAAAAGTTGTTGAGCTGACTAGGGAGAAGTCTTAAAGAGACAGGAACTGCAGCACAGGTGCTGGTCATTTTTTAGGCAGCCTGTCTTCACACAGAATCCAAGACAAATGTCTATTTCATTTCATTTTTACTTACCATTGAATTTCATTATGGAATTGTTTTTTTTAATACCTGGTGCACAATTAAAATTTATATTTCAGCAAAGATTTATTATTTTTATGTATATCCATACAGACACACATTAATCATTTGAGCATAACTTCTATATAGTTTAGCCAAATGTGCAGTAATGCAAAATCAGTCAGGACTGATAGTAAAATTAATCATATTAATTAACATTGCTACTAATATCCACAGCTAAAATTGTGAAATCTCCAAAAACCGTCTCTAAAATGTTCTGAATCCATCCTGTTCTAATGTAGCACCCTAAATATATATATAACTTATTCAGATGCCTTCCTTTGACATAGAAGGCATGGCATGGAAGTGCTTTGTTAGAGTAGTTAGTATAACTTGTATTCAGTTGGAATATCGGACAAAACTGTAACCTCATAAAACCATTTGACTTAAGGCTGGTGTTTCAACAATAATAAGCTGTGAAAAATAAAATAGAAAACATTTATGTCAGTTCAGATAAGAGTAGTTTTGTAGTTATAAAGAATGGAATTTGTGAAGTATTACAAACATATCTTGAAGGGAGAAGATATATGGATATCATCATGGAGAAAATCTATGTAGTCACTAGGAGTAAAATGACTTCATAGCACAAAATGACTTGATAAACAACCACAAGGCTCAAAACTTTTTACAAATTGTGTATAAAAACATGGAGCATATTCAGTTATATATAAAATGATTCTAGACTTCTAGAGAATTAATTCCAAGTGAGTTTTTGAACATGTGATAACCAACCAATGTAGTCTTACACAGGCTTTGACTTATTTGGGTTAATTAAAGCAAATACAGAATAAAAACATTTATTGAGGATCATCAGCAAAATAATTAACATTTTAAAGGTTGATTTAAAAAATAAACTGGAATTCTTAGAATTTGTTAGGTTCTTAGAATAATGGAAGTGGGGTTTGCAATTATATTGGGGTTAGCAGAAAAAACTGATGTTCTAGAAAAGGCCAAGAGGAGGAAAATAGGTCAGAAGAATATATTATATTTAATGAATGAGTAATAGATATATAGGTGCAATATATAATATGGATAGTTGAGAGATCTGATGGTGTGGAAATATGAATAAAAGTTCAAAAAAGAATAATGATTATAAGCAGCAATGGGATGTAACTAGCGTCATCTACTGGTTCGAGATTGCACGTGCACACTGGAAAAACACATGTCCCAGTCCCTGGCTGGGTCTCCTAGGAACAAGCAGCTTTAGGAGATAAAGCACAGGTAAAAATCAGGGCAGGTGTGAGGGCCCATCATAGGGTTTTTTTGCTTCCTGTTCTGCTCCGTTGAATGGAGGCTTCCCATAACAACTGGATTGCCCAACCTGGTCAGACCTGGCTAGATCCCATCCTGATTATAAGGGATCAGGGATGAAGGTGAGCACATAATGCCTATCTGACTGTCTCTGGGCAACTTACAATATGATAAAAAGGTAAAAAAGATAATAAAAAACAATTACAATTAAAATAATTAAATAAGAGTGTTAATGACTGGCTGTTTGCAGTCAGAGTATAAAACTAAAAATCCTTTCCATTCCCCACCAGTTAGAACTGAAGAAGTTTCTTGAATGAGAAGTGAAACATCATAAAGAAAAATTAGAAATCCAGTTGACTTTTTTTTTTTTAAAGGAAAGCATCTTTGGGACAACCATGACCTGGATGACTGAGAACCTTTATAGACATTTGAGCCACTGAACAGACAGCATTCTGTACTGTTCCAAAACAGTAGTTTTAGGCCTTAAATTGGGCTTTTAGTTTAGAAAACTTCAATTTAAATTAAATTAAATTAGAACTGTAGAATGTAAATAATTGCTTGGCTTAATGTGCACTTACCTATGCATAAAGACCTGCAGGAAAAGTCTTTTATATGTTTCTGTACTTTTACCTACACAGCTTCAGGTTATAGAATGTTTTCCTTGAGAGGTTCCATTGAGTCCTTATTCTGTCTGCTTTTAGGAAAGGAGACAAGATATAACTAGCAGATTGAATTGCACTAATAATACAGGTAGTCTTTGGCTTACAATAGATCATTTAGTGACAGAATTACAACAACACTGAAAAAAAGTGTCTTATGACCATTTTTCTACACTCATGACCATTGCAGCATCCCTAAAGTCACAGATCAAAATTCAGACATTTGGTAACTGCCTCATATTTATGTCCATTGCTGTATCCCAGGGTCATGTGATCACCTTTTGCAATCTTTTGACAAGTAAAGTCAATGGCAGAGCCAGATTCACTTAACAACCATGTTACTAACTTTACAATTGCGATGATTCATTTAACAACTGTGGAAAGAAAGATTCTAAAATTGGGGAAAATTCACTTAATAACTGTCTCACTTAGCAACAGAAATTATGGGCTCCAGTGTAATACTAAGTTGAGAACTATCTGTATTAGTTGCTTTTATTGATTTTTCTTAGCAAGCAAGCATATTTTTATTATGTGCTTTTCTTTTAGGCTGTTAATCTCCTGGTGTTGTCCTCTGATTATAAAAGTGGAGACAAAATGAAATAATCATTACTATCATCATTATTATCTATTGCTAAGATCACTCTAAGAACTTGTTTTTCCTAGATTCCTAAAGGCTACTTTAGAAGAGAAAGTTCAACACTGAATTCCAGTTTCTTTTTTTATTACGTGTGATAAAGCTCTGTGATTTTGCAAGAATGAGGAAGGGTAGGAATAACCTCGCAACTTTGCAACATATGCCTCATGTTTGCAAGCTCTTTAAAAACCTGTTGGAAAATATTTGCTGAAAAACATTATTCTTTATTAAGTGGTGAAACATCCATGGCTCAGTCTTTTCTTCTATATTCAGGAAAGTTTCTCTTTTTTTCTCTACTGTAGTTAGAAAATGTCCTGTTTCCTTTTTGAACTTTTGCTTATTCTGTATAAGAAAACAATTTACTTCACATTCCTTAATAATTAAGGTGATCTTCTCAATTGTGTGCCTGAATAAGTTAAAAGCAAGCTGTATCTTGTTCTAGAATTACTTTCAATTATAAGCATATAATTACATTGTTTTAAAAAATAAAACCTTCCTCTAACTCAAGAATTAGAAGCCCAAAAGGATCCCTGGAAACTAATCAGATAAGTATTTCTTTATTTAACTCAACATATGGAATTATATTGCCAATGACCTCTTTAAAGTCATATTGCAAATTAGCTATAGAGTGTTTTAAATAATTTTTTCTTTATTTCAGATGTTCCTCTCAGTGAAATATTCTGCACCTCATTGACAATGGTAAGAAATTACCACTAATACCATTTTTGTGAAGATTTTTCTTTTACTTCTCCTGATGATTATTCTGTAAAATTCACAATATCTACTTAGTCTATGGAAAGGACTACATTGGTCAAAAGTTTAATTGAGTTAATTGAGTTTAATTGAGTTTCAAGAGTAGCAAAATGAATATGTGTTACTTTCTAAATCAATTCATTTTCAGCAATTTCAGAAAAATCAAATGAGGAAATACACTTTATTGCCTAAGAACTTTTGTTACAGATAGAAAAGGAGTGTACCTCTAGACCAGTGGTTCTCAACGTGGGGCCCATGCCCCACAGGGGGCAATCTGATTTTTAATGGGGGCAATTTGAAAACCCCACTAATTGAAAGCCCACTAAAAAGAATTATATGTCACCAAGTTGGGGGGGGGCATCAGGATTTTAGAGATGCTTAGGTGAGGCAATGGCCAAAAAAAGAACTACTGGTCTAGACCTTCACCTGTTTCTACCAGATTCCCTGTTATTCATTTTAAAGATATTTTTCATTAGTTGACATAAATAAGAAATTAGAATGGTGCAAAACAAAACAACATCCTCCAGCATTATCTTTATTTTATGAGTGGCCCATATAATAATTTTTATAAAGTTCAAGTTTGTGTACAGCCATAGATCTAAGAAAAAAGCATTTATAATGATAAATACCACCTTCTGCATTGGCAGGGAATGGCCTGAATTGTCCTTGTCTGTAACAAATAGCTTTTTTTAAATCAGTCACTCATACAGGGATATCCATTTTGTTTGAGAGAAAAACATGTGTTCAGAATTTGAAATGTGCCAACATGCTAATTCATTCCTGAATTATGGAAAATTTAAGAGTCTCTGTTGGTTCAAAGGCTTCCTTTGGAGAATTAAAATAAATTATTTATTAGTTAGCCTTGAAGTCAAATCAGTCTTAGACAAATCCCTGCAGTTTTCTTGGCAAGATTTTTCAGAACTGGCTTGCCATTGATTTCTTCCTAGGGATGAGAGAAAGTGACTAGTACAAGGTTACTCAGCTTGATTTGTGCCTAATGCAGGACTAGAATTAAGGTCTCCTGTTTTTTCAGTTTAGACTGCATATATGCAAGCACAGAGATAGTGTTGTGGATTGGTTTTGATTCTGCTCAGTTAATGAAATGGAGCGTACTTGTCTACATTGTACACAACTTTGCATACAACTGAAATTTGCTTGGTTGGTCTGAATGATCTTTTGAAAATGAGATGGAGAGAAATAATATCCTGTTATGAAATAATATATTTCATAACAGGATAAAAAGTTATTTATCTAAGATGGTCCTCCCTATTTTCCTTCAAGATGTAACTTTCTAAAACAAAATTTGTAAAAAGTTGAGCCTAATATATACCTATTGACAACCTTGTTTTCTTTGCTATTCTCTTTATAATTGCCAGGTGACATTCAGGAGCTTTGTGGCTGCCTTGATTTTCCTTTCGGTTCATCTGTAATTCCTATCATTAAATGTTCAGGACTAGCTTGTGCCAGGATTTTTTTTTCTCCCAGCTGTGCTTCATAAGAGACTAAGACAGGGGTTCCCAATCTGTGCGCCGCGGCTCCCTGGGGAGCCGCGCTCTCACCGTAAGGGCGCCGCGCCATTTCAGAAAGCCTAGTGCGCATGCGCAGTTACAAGTAAAAAATGTAAAAAAACCC
>JAOYMU010005159.1:0-10134 GCA_025802295.1 Psammodynastes pulverulentus | reverse complement strand
ATATCCTGCATTTCTTTTCTCATTACTTCTTGAAACGTTTCCAGCAAATTAGGTAAAGATTGTAGTTCACTTTGTATATCAGCCCTTGCCTACGCAGCAAGTTTTGAAGTTAGTGCAGGGAAATTCCCAGCACCTTTTGTGCTAGTAAGTCCTGTTTTCTTAGAATCCATTTTGGAAAAAAAAAGAAGGCACAATTCTGGCAGATCAGTTCCAAAAAGAAGAGAAAGGGCAGTTAAAATCTAATTTTAAACTGTTTTCAAAGTATAAAGTCCAGTAGAAAGGGAAAAAAGAGAAAGAAAAAAACCCCTCTAAAACAGCTCCAGACGTTCATTCGTGGCAAGAGGCTTCAATCCACATCGGAATACACTCTCTGCATTCACTTTCGCTTTCCTCATTGGACATTGAGCGCCATCTTGCCGCCTTTATTTAAAGCCAGTTAGATATAAGAAGTTAAAAAAAATTCTTGTAAAAGGAAATTGAAGATATAGTCTATAGATACTTGCTATTCTTCATCTTCCTTTCTGGTCTGCCTGCTTCTGCTTTCAATCGTCAATCATTCAGTAACAGGGGTGATAGGAGCTTCTGTGCCTGCTGGAGCCTCCCTGTTCCTTCCTTCGGAGAATGCCATGTCCTGAGATGCTCACTCTTTTCGACCCCTGGAAAAAAGCCCAGGGGTCCCAGAGGGCTCTACCTTGGATCCGGCTCTGTATCAGGCTTCTTCTCCCGAAGCCTGAAAAAACACTGCCATAAACAGCTGATTTACGCTGTTTATATAGAAGTTACAAAGGAATGGAGCAGACGCTTAAGGAAAGCGCCCTCAAAGCATGACGATGACACCGGAAGTCAATAATGTCTTTCACTTTATAAGGAGTTAAACGTAAATGAATAAAATACCCTCTTTTTCTGAAATCTTTCCTTCTGGACATGACATGCAAGAGTAACAGCAAAATGGCTCCCCATCCATGACCTGTTTTCTGGACCCTGGATAACAGCTTGGTGTGCATACAGAAACAGGGCGTGTCTAATTTATAAATCAAAAATAACAAAAAAAGTGGTAATCTTTGAGCATTGTATTACTGAACTCTTATTTACTTTCTGTAGCATGACTGTCGTGAATTAAAATATACTATGTAATGTTAACTTGAACATCATGTTTATCCTTAGATATAATAGCAACAACAAAAATTAAAGGTCTAAGTTGATCAATCAGTTTAATGTTTGAAAATTTCGCAGCTAATTGTGATTTTATTTCTATACTTCAAAATCCATTTAATATCTCCAATTCAGAGTCCTTCCTAAAACAGTATATATTAGAGACAACACACAGTTTCAGATTAAATTAGAATATTGCTTGTTCCTGCAACCTACCTGGTTAAACCAGCTGTGCCATGTTATGGCATCTTCCTCAATGAAGAATGATTGATCTGTAGAAGGCCGAGGATCTATCCTTCCAATTTTCACTTTTGTTATTTTTTTAGAAAGAATAAAATTAATGATATCAAATCCGGCTATTAACTTTCCATCTTGATCAAAGGATATCTTGTAGCCAACACTGTTATTAAATGTGACCTGTCTCAAAAAGTGATGGAGCTAAATGACAAAGAAAAGATAAATGTTGAGGAAAAAGTTGTAGACTAAAACCATGTGCTATTGGAAAGCTCCCAGTTCTGCTTTCATTCATTTAAATATTTATTTATTTATTCAAGGTAATTTGTATTTCTTACTTGTATTAATTTTGGGGTTTCCCTTCCCATTCTGCTTTTTTACTTTTTCTGTTAATATTTTGAAGGATGGCAGTGAAATTCTATCTTGTAAAGCACTTTTGACTATTGCCCAAAAATATTTGTTTTAATTACATAAAATGGCAGCCTTTGTGTGAGATGATAATATGTATATGATGATGATATCCATTTGTCAAGATCAAGTCCTAGGCTGCCCCCCAAAAAAATTAGGATCAAGGGGTGAACACAACTAATTGGCTACTGGATTAATTATCAGACTTCTTTCTCCCCTTTCACCTATATTTTTATAATTTGACAGAATAACAGAGTTGGAAGGGACCTTGGAGAAGAGGTGATATTCAGCAGGTTCTGGCCAGTTCTGGAGAACCGGTAGTGGAAATTTTGAGTAGTTCGGAGAACCGGTGGTAACCAGGAATGAGGAAGGAATGGAGATTTTATACTATCCTTCCCTGCCACGCCCACCAAGCCATACCCACAGAACCAATATAAAAAAATTTGAATTCCACCACTGCCTTGGAGGTCTTGTAGTCCAACCACCTGCTCAAGTAGAGAAATGATTGTCTAATATCTTCTTAAAAACTTCCAGTGTTGAAGAATTCACAACCTCTGGAAACTAGTCATTCCACTCATTAGTTGTTTTAACTGTCAAAAAATGTCTCCTTAGTTCTACATTGGTTCATTTTAATTGTTTTATTCCTTTGTTATTGTTATGATTATATTTTTTATCATTTTTCCCATTTTATTATTGGAAGCTACCCAGGATAGCCCCTTGACTAACCCCACTGAAGATAAGTTGCAAGTAAATTTAACAAATAAATAATAAAAGTAGTAGTACACTATATACTACTTTAGTAAGACCACACTTGGAATATTGCATCCAGTTTCAGTTACTATGATATAAAAAAAGATATTGAGACTCTTTCTAGAGTGCAGAGAAGAGCAATAAAAATAATTAGAGGGCTGGATGCTAAAATATAAGATGAACAGTTGTAGGAACTGGATATATCTATTCTAATGAAAAGGACTAGGGGGTGACATGATTGCAATTTTTCCAATATTTATGGGCCATCACAGAAAAAAGGGACAAACCTGTTCACCAAAGCACCTGAGGGCCAGACAAAAAATAAGAGATAAAAACAAGGAGAAATCCAACCTAAAACTAAAAAGAAATTTTTGACAATGAGAACAATTAATCAGCTGAGCGAATTGCCTTCAGAAGTTGTGAGTGCACCATCACTGCAGGTTTTTAAAGAGATTAAAACCATTTAAGGATATTAAAGATATTTGTCCAGAATGGTATTGGTTTCCTACTTGAGCAATGGGTTGATATTTCCATCTCTTTATTTTGTTATGGAAGATTGATAAAATTCCTGGATTTTATTCTTTTCTCAAATAGAATCTGACACTATCAACAAATTGAAATTGTTTTTGAACTAAAAAAGATAGTAGGATGATTTATCATTTTTACATGATTCATAAATTGTAAAAGAGACAAGGCAAGACTCATTTCAATTAGGATGATTCTAAGGATGGAAAGAAAAATAAGAGTTATTTTGTTTCTATGCTGGAAAATCAGAACTCAAGAGAATGATGAACACATTACCTGCCAAAATGATTGTTTGTGGAGCTGCAGTCCACCATCCACCACTACTCTATATTTGAATCCAGACGTAATCATATCCTGGAAAGCATGGGCTATGGCATAAACAGCATTGTAGATGCTGTAGCTGTGACCAGTCATGTCCATTTCAAAACTGGGAGGAGAGAGGCTCTTCAATTTCTCTGCCCCTGTGCAATGTTTCACATTTATTTCATTTACAACTCTACCTGGAAATAGACAGCCAAACGTTTTCTCCCAAAAGGTTTTGATAAAACCATCTCCTTTTGCACCAGATGGTGTTTGATTCTCTATAAATTCATGAAAGCCAGGAACATGATTGGAATGAAAGGTGAAGGCTATAACTCCATGGAAAATGTCTAAATCCCAATCTTTTTGAAATCCAAAAGATGTCAGCTCCATTTGAGCTGTGGTAATCCATACTTTGCCTAGAGGGTTCTTGTGTTTACTTTCTACTTCTTCATCTGATAAATAGGATAGAAATCTAAAAAATCCCAAGGAATGTGATTCACTGTAGGCCAGTATCACCTTAACCTTGTTATTATCTCTCAGTGTATCATATATTATGTTCCCCTGTTTTAGCATCCACTCAATATTTGTTATAAAGGTTGGAATGGGGATCTTTTGTATGAATGCAAAGCAAACACCCTTCTGAGAAAACATGGGTATCACTGTTTGGACAAATCTTTCTCCATTCTCAGTATCCATGACAACCATCCCAATCCACATCCATTTGAAGTACAGGAGCAAAGAAAGAATCCCTTCATGCTGAAAGTCTTCCTTAGGAACCATCTGGTAGAAGGGAAGACCAGGGGATTTATCCTTCATCACTGTTGTGGGACTATAGGTGAGCTAAAGAGATCCATGAAGAAAGGATAGAAAAGGAACTAGTATAGTAGTCATAAGTATACCAAACTGTTTAAAACATTGGATATAACTTCTTTCTACTTCTACTTTCTATCATTTCATTATGTGCCACACTAATTAGTGAAGAACCTAGAAAAAGTGCTTATACTTATACCTAAGGAGAAATATGGTTTTCTAGGAAGAAAACTACTTAGAGTAATATATGGTCATTAGGCACATCTAATTTAGCCCTGTTCTTGTTTGATCCTATGAAATGATAACTTCGATTTAATTAATATATAAAAGCAATGTGATTTTAATAATCATTTTGATCAAATTATATTTGTGCTTGGGCAGGCAGAAAAGACATTCCATCTTCAAATAACTTTGAAGACATATAGTTCAATCTGCCTTTAAATAGGAATGAGGGACAGAGGGAGGAAGGAAGGAAGGAAGGCTCCTGTAAGCCCTAAAGTATATGTCATGCAATCTCTGTCAGAAATCATTTAAAAATCATAAGCAAATGCATGCTAAAACATACCAAAACAAATCCTTAGCAAATCCTTAGGAGGGGGAAAACATTGACCTCTGATTAGAGGTGGGATTCAACAGGTTCGCACCTATTCGTGAGAACCAGTTGTTAACTTTCTAAGTAGTTCGGAAAACCGGTTGTTGGAAGAAATCTTCCTTTGTTTTTTTTCACTTTACAGGGCTAATCCTGTAAGGAAGGCAGGAAGGAAACATTCTGGTGATTCTAACCTAATCTTACAGAAACTGCCTTTTGGTTAACCCATATAACAGCTAAAGGTTCTTGGCAGTAGGCCCAGACATATTGTCGCCTGAGCTCCATCCAGTCACATGATCACCCAGCCACACCTTTCCAGCTGGCATTAGGGCAGAGAACCGTTGTTAAATTATTTGAATCTCACCATTGCCTCTGACTCTTTGTAGCACAGTAGAATAAGATAATAACATATAGCCTCTACTTTTTAGCCATTTTTATAACCACAAATCTATCTAATCAGCAAAATCCAAAGTCAACGTTTCATTTTTTTTTCCTCCTTAAACACAAAGTTTAAAGTGATTTCCAAGTGGAAACAAAGCTGAAAATTGCTACATTGTCTACAGGTGAAGAATAAGTATATAATATGGAATATTAATGGGGCAAAAGATATTGGATAAAATTAGAAAGAAAAAAATTGAATTGCAAAGGACACCAATGGTTTCTAAAATCTTACAACAAGTTAAACTACTACATCAAAAAACAGTTCATATTAGCAGTTTGAGAAATAAAAACTAAAGTGAATTATGCAAAACAAAAACATTTTGAATTTACAAATAAACCAGGAAGATGGCTGGCATACAAATTAAGAAAGGAAAGAGAAAAGAAAACAATAGAGAAAAATGAATGAAAATAACATGGTTATAACAGACAATGATCTCCTTAAAATGTCCTTTTATAATTTTTATTGTAATTTTTACAAGAAGCAGGAACTCAACATGCAAAAAAATAAATGATTATCTGCAAATATTTACAAGCTCAGAGGCAACTTATGAACAATCCAGTCACTATCCTTGAAATATTAGACTATTTAAAAAATGAAAATAAGTAAAGCCCCAGATCCAGATGATCTTACAAGTCAATAATGCAAATGTTTTGAGGACCAACTCCTGCAGCCATTAAAATATATAATGAACAATGTACTTCAGGGAACAAAGATACCTCAAACTTGGAAAAAAGCCAATATTGCACTACTACCAAAGGACGTCAAGATGTCTGAGGACAAAAATTTACAGACCAATTTCATTACTAAACAATGATTTTTTTTTTTTTGCTGTGACATTGGCAGAAAGATTTAAGAAGATCTTACAATCATATATCCATGAAGATCAACCAGACTTTTTGCCAAAAAAAAAATAGTTAAGAGATAATGTAACAAGTGTTTTGAATATTATGGAATTCTTACAATGTTTTAGAAATAAGCAGCCTTAATATTCCTGATGCAGAGAAAACCATTGAAATTTAAATTAGGTTTTTATGTTCAAAGTCTTAAAAGGTATGGATTTTGGAAGACATTTATTCAAGGGTTAAAGTTATTTCTACCTTACAGCAAGCAAAGATTATTATTAATGGACACTTAACTATGTGAAATTCAAAAAGGCATGATGCAAGAATACACGTTATCTCCTTTATTGTCTATATTGGCATTGGAAATTTTGAATAGGGCTATTAGGATGAGAAAATAAGAGATAAATATTAAAATGTCAAGATGAGAGTGGTGGACCTATGATCAAATAATATAAGATGAACTTAACATCAAATCTAAAGAAGAGTTGGAATATGAAGAATGTATCACTGGATTCCATATTTTCAATTGAAATAAATTTTTAAATTATATTTAAAAAGTTATGGACTTTGCAAAAAAAGAATTGAAAACTCAATTGCATGGTAATGCTGAACATATTGCTAAGATTTATAAGTTGATATTGAAAATATATTATTTTTCATAGATCTTTTGTCCTTCCCATTTAGTTCTACACAGTTTCTTTGTATTACTCATTTAGATATAGCTCTTTGTCTTTTCTTGCTCTTCTCTAAATTGTCCTATGTCTCTATTTCAATTTACTTTCTGCCTTCTTCACATATCACAATATAAGTGTGGACACCAGTTCACTGCCTTTTAATTTTTGTATTTCTGGATCTCTTTGATTGATTTAATAATATTATTAAAGGTGGTCTTGCATTTGTCAGGCATTCTATTTACCAAATAAAATCCCAACATTTTAGTTGTAACCTTGCAGTAAAAGGTTCATGATCTATGACATAATCAGAACTTGATAATTTTCCCATTATCCCAAAAGATAGAGTGTACAGTTAACAGTTTCTCCCTAAGAACATATTTTTTGCAGATGCTAGGAGTAATGTGCTCACTGCAACAGCTAATTCATTTTATCTGTAGTATTTTCATCCTCTTGCAAAACCTGTGTCTGTAATAGCAATATAGCAATAGCACATATACTGCTTTATAGTGCTTTTTACAGCTCTCTCTAAGTGGTTTACAGAATCAGCATATTGCCCCCACAATCTGGGTCCTCATTTTACCCACTTTGGAAGGATGGAAGGCTGAGTCAACCTTGAGCCTGGATGCAATTACTGGATGCAATTACTGCATTCTATCCTCTGCGCCACCAAGGCATTTGTAGAACATACATATTTAATTCTTCTCAGTGATTTTTAAAGATCTAGATTGATGAACCATTATGCTGTGGAAAACACAGAAGTTGGAAAATTCATTTTAATAATTTGATTCAACTATATCTTTTATTAAAAATGGGAAGCTTAATGATATGATTTTAATTAATTTTTTTATCAAATATAAAACAAATAATTGGTAAATCAAGTATCATATATAAAGTTAAAAACTGAACAATGGTTCTACACTATTACATTGGATATTACTAAACATACAGTACAAGTATTCTGATTCAGATACATTAAAATGCAAAAGGGCATCCAGGAGAACAGCAATAATGTCAATTAAAAACATAATGTGTTTTATGTATGTGCTACCTGAGGAATCTTGTAGATTTCCAGGACTATTGCCATATCAAGAGAAGTAAGAGAATCTAATCCACCAATCACTGCAAGGAGCTTCTTCTTCTTCATATTACAGTTGTAATTTGGGAAAAATCTTTCTAGTGTATAGGTAAGTAGCATCGTGGAATAAAATGTCCATTTTGCATTGTAATAATTATTATAAATATGGAATCCCAGTGTTATATTTGGTAATATCTGAGGATTTTCATTGATCTCCTTTACTGCAAAGGCCAAAGCAAGGATATGTTGATAATTCATTGGAAGTATTCTACAATGAGAATTATGTTGTATGTCAGTGAAGTGCTTTGTGTAACCAAACATTAATGCATTATTGTTGTATTTATCACTGATTTCTATTTCTCTTCAGTGTAATATTAAACATATTGATGGTATCATAAAATATTTTTCTAAATTTGAGTGTAGATTATAACTTTTTTAATCAACTTCATGAAAAGAGATTTTCAACAAAATGTTATGGCTCTTACGAAGCTGGACAATAAATCTGAGGAAAAAAACCTGGTAACTATATAGACAAATGACATTTGTACCTCATAGAAGAGTTAAATTGAAAATAACTTGAATTGGGTAGAAATATGCATTGAAACCCAAGTCTGAAGAATAGAGGTACTTGCTGTGATACAGGAGTTTAGAAGAGGATTGATTTAATTTTATCGTATTCATATTTCAACACTTTTCTTAAAGTATTATTTGAAAATGTTTTTCAAAAGCTTAAAAATTAACTTGTTAGACCTGGAAAGAGTCTCTTTGACTAAAAGAAAAATACATGGTGGTGAACAAATATTTCTGTAAAATAATAATTATAAAAAATAAATACTTTTCTTCTTCACTGTAGCAAACTCTACAGTGAAAATTATATGTAAATATGCAAGTCAAAGCTGCCTAGCTATTGAAAATTCTTCTAGTTGCATTGATATTTTTCTATAGTTTGAAAATGACAAAATACTACAAGAAAAACTAGGTTGATGTACAAAAATGAATTTCTTACATAAGCTCTTCTGGCAAGGGTAGTAGAGGTTTTTTTGTAAAATCTTTGGCATATGAGAGGAAAAGTCCATGAGATGCAATCCCCCCAAGAATGAAGTCTCCATTCTGATGATATTTGTGAAGTGGTTGTCCTGGATACCTGACACTGCATTTCATAGTGACTGGTTTATATCTCATGTATTGAAGTAGTGTTAACAGGACTATGACTGTTATTAACATGTTGAAGACCAATAAAACATTTCCTTCTTCAGGTTCTTTTCTATCTACCCATGGTCATCACAGTTGTCATTTTTATAAAAGTTACTTGTATACAAGAACAATTGTCTACAGACTTAGAGTTCTAAGTGTTAAATATGGATGAACATATTGACACTCATCCTTCCTTATCTTCATTTCCAACTGCTTGAGGACATATTTATGCCATAATAAACTGAGTATGTTAATGCACTAATTTGTGGGAATAGCAGCAGTTTCACACCTGCTAATTTAATTATGCTCCTTAAACCAATTCAGTGAATAGGGAATTGTTATTTATTCAGAATTGATATTCTTTGTGGAATTTATACAGAAAATACATTTGTCATTTAAAAAAAAAATTTTCCTAATGAATCTGCTTGAGTAAAAATTATTAAGCTTTTGTTTGGAATTTCTACAGAAAACATATTTATTATTTGTTGGAAATTGAGAACTGGAGGGATAGATAACAAGTCAAGACTACATTAGAAGTGATATTCATGGACTTCATAAGTTTAATCAGTTTTTCAACATAATTGGCAGAAATGAAAGGAATGAGTATCAGCACCTGGAATAAATTGGAAACACTTTCAGATATATTTTTGTAAAATTTTCATTACAGTGGGTAGTAATGCTAAGTTTTTTTGTAAAAACTGGAGCATTTAAAAAGAGAGAGAGAAATTTCAGATTTTCCTTCCTATTCTATTTTAGTAAATCTGGATGAATTTCAGCACTGAAATATATTTCTGTGGTACCCATTTACCTGCCTGCATTTTGTAGTTACTTTCCATCACATTTTTTCCCTTTGTGGCCCCTTTGTGGCATCCCTGTGCCCTGCAGAAACCACATACCTACCTGCACTAACCATTATTTGTTCATTATAACTTTGAATGGTCTAGGTTGATGATTACCTGTAATTTATATAAGTAATTTGTATTTTGCCTCATATCCATTAAAAGCAACTTTTTGAGGTTTACATCTTTAGAAGTTCATATATCACAGATTAAGAAACAAAGAACTACGCCGCCTTCGATCTGACCTAAGTGTAGTGCATAAAATTATCTATTACAATGTCCTACCTGTCAATGACT
>JAOYMU010005117.1:0-10141 GCA_025802295.1 Psammodynastes pulverulentus | reverse complement strand
AGGGGTGGCACATGGCTGCAACACCCTCTAATTTTCATCCCTGGAGCGAGAATCAGCAGAACCTCTAGTGCAAGTGGGGTGCTTTTGCATGGGAACCCCAAAGCCTTTTGGGTCAGCTCAATGCATTCCTTCCAGGGTTTAATTGGGTGCGTCTGCATGGGAATAATTTTAGAAAGGCGTTCGAATGAATGGAAAAGCACCCATTTCAGGTCTAAAGAACCAGGATTCTGATATTCTCCTTTCCTTCTCCAATTCTTCTTAGATTCATGAAAGTAGTCCTCTGGATCTAGCCAGCGAAGAGCCCGAACGGCTGCCTTGTCTGCGGCGTCTCCTAGAACTCGGGGCCAATATCAACGCCGCTGATAAACATGGTTAGTGGGTCCACTTTATTTTAATCTCTGGTTTCATTAAAGGGCAGCCGTTCCAATTCTAGCTTCTTCTGCAATCCTTCCTTTTGAAGCCAGGGATTCCTCTCCCAGAATTCCCCACCTGGCATTGAGACGCCGCTAAGGATTCTGGGACTTGAAGGACGCCCTGAAGATGTGGAATTGGGCTTCTGGCTTGTCCTTCCTTCGCCTCTTCCCTCCTCTTCCTCTAATCATCCCTCTCTCCTTCCCTTCAGGGAAGACCGCTCTGCTGCATGCGCTGGCCAGCAGCGACGGGGTTCAAATCCACAACATCGAAAACATTCGCCTTCTGTTGGAAGGAGGTGAGTTGCGTCCCCTCCGTCCTTCTCCAGGGCCGTTTTGGGGGGAAACCCCAAATTCTGTCCAGTTTTCAAGCAGAGCTTTGAGGAAGGAGGAATTTCCAGGTTCGGCTGCAAAAAGAAAATTGGATTTTCTCCCGTGCGGAAAAAGTTCTTGTTATTTTTTTTTCCTTTTGCTGGTTCTCAACTTGGAGGGATGAGAATTTGCTTCTAAAACCTCTTTCAAAGATGAAGAGAAGTTGCCCCAATTTAGTGAAGGAGGACCGGTAGTCCTCGACTTAAGACCACAATTGGACCCGAATGTCTGTGGCAAAGCAGATGATAAAATAACAGAATGATGAGAGTTGGAAGGGACCTTGGAGGTCTTCTAGTCCAACCCCGTTTTCTTCTCCCTGCCTCCCCAGGCGCAGACGTCAAAGCCACCACCAAGGACGGGGACACCGTTTTCACCTTCATCATCTTCCTGCTGGGCGAGACGGTGGGCAGCGACGCCGAAGAGGCCAAGCTGATCCACCGCTTCTGCTTCCAGGCCACGCGGCTGCTGATGGCCCACGGCGCCAACCCCAGCGAGTGCCCGCCTTACGAGTCCCTCACCCACCTCTGCCTCAAGAGCTTCCGGCTGCATTTCCCGCTGCTGCGCTTCCTGCTGGAGTCGGGAGCGTCGCACAGCTGCTCCCTGCACGGCCCCACCTGCTGGTCGGGCTTCGACATCATCTTCGAGCGCCTGTGTTCCCATCTCAGCGAGTCCGAGGACGACAGCTTCTCCATCGACTTGCTGCAGAAAGCCGAGACCGCCCTGGAGCTGATGATGGCCAGCGGGCCGGTGGTCAAGCTGCCCAGCAACTTCCAGATCGACCTGAGCCACTGCCGCTACCACCAAGACAAGATCCAGGCGCTTTTCGGGAAGCTGAAGCAGCTGGAGAACAGCCCGCCTACCTTGAAGCACCTCTGCCGAGTCTACCTGCGGCAGTTTCTGCAACCGTGGCCCGTGGACGTCAAGGTGAAGGCCCTCCCTCTGCCCAAGCGCTTGAAGAGGTACCTCCTCATTGATCCCAGCGCCTCTCTGGAGCAGGTGTGACTTCCTGGGAGGAGAAGCGGACCTCGGACAGTTGCCATCCTGGGTCTCCTCATTGCCACGTAGACCAGCGCATGAATGGCAAGATCTCCGTTCAGTGGTCAATAGCCGATGGCCTGGGGTACACGGCTTAAGTGGTGGGTACGTGGGAACGGGTTGGAGGCACCTAGATTTTGCAAGGGGATCACATCCCCGTGGCAGCTGAACTGGCGGGAAAATCCTTTGTGGAGTTGTGTACCGGCGGAGGAAGAATTTGCCCCTCTTGTGCCAAAGGATTGTAAGGTTGTGTAGGCGCCCTACTGACCCATCCGAGGTCGAGACGGGAACGCCAACAGCCGATTAAAAGAAATGCATCTACGCTCTTTAAATATTGTCGTGCTATGGATAAAACATGGTTCCACTTTGTGGTAAATCTATTACAGGTACTCCTCGCTTACCGACGATAATTCGGACTGGGAAGTCTTCGCTGCTAAGCGAATCATACCACATGACATCATACGAGTTGAGTAATTGACTCCTGTCATTCCAAACATTTGTTAGCCAAATCAGAGCGTTCCACCGTTGTGTGGTCAATAGTTTTTGACATCCCGCTGTCTTCCCCATTGACTTTACAAACAGGTAGTCCTTGACCTACAACAGTCGGTCCCCAGATTTATGTTGCTAAGCGAGACAGGTGTGAGTTCTGCCCCATTTTACGACTTTTCTTGCCAGAGTTGTTAAGTGAAGTGCTTTGGAAAATAGGTTGACCCCCTCCTCTTTGTGGCAGCCCCTCAAATATTGGACCATTGCTGTCATTTTGCCCCTAGTTCTTCTTTTCATTAGATTAGACTTACCCAATGTAAGATATCCAATTTAAGATATCCAATTTAAGATACCCAATTTAAGATACCCAATTCAAACTGCAATTCCTTACACCCAAGGCTGCTACAGTTCTATCATTCCAATTGACCGTGAATTTTAAGAAAACCAAAGTTTTGGGGTTATTTTGTTTTTCTTTTAAATTGCAAAGCAAAAGGCAGCATTGTGAGTCTGTTCGTTTTTCCCTCCTCCTTTCCTCTTGTGCCATTTCGGATTCCTTGGAAACACAAGATTGTTCAGCTGGGGACGTTTTTTGGGTGTGTGGTGGTTTTCGCTGAAAGGTGGGAGCAAAAGAAACTCGAACAAGCCATGGTGGCAGAGTCTAGAGATTCAATTCTGCAACTCGCCTGCACCGTACAAGGTGTATCCTTCAGGTCTGTTTTTTTTCCCCAACCATCATAACAAACCAACATAGGACACTACAATCAGGGCTTACCTTTACTTCCCCTGTCCCAGTTCGTTTTACCGCCCGGGGACTCAACCGCCTTATTTCCCTCCCTGCTCCCCACCTCTCGAGACCCCCCAGCTGATCTCGCCTCTTCGCCCTTCCTCCTGGGCCGCCAGAAACCATGGTTTGTCCTGGGGACGCTTCCTGGATCTCCTTCACCTCAGGGCTAAGGTATAGACGTGATAGATCTCGTCCGGGAAATTCTCCTGTTTCTCCTGGGCCAGAAGACTCAGCCCGGCCTGGCGGATGATCTTACAAACCACTTCCAGGTCCCGGCAGACACTGCTGTCCACGTCGTCCATGATGACCCCTTCTTGGGCCATGTTGTCCTTAATGACGATGATGCCGTTGGGGCGGAGTCCCAGGCGACACCTTTGCAGGAAGTGCAAGAGGTGCTCGTCCGTCAGGTGTCCTGTTGGGGAAGGAGAAAGGGGGCTGTGTGAGAGAGAGCCTTGCGGGATCCAAGGTAGGTAGGCCCCATAGTCAAGGCTACATTGACAGAATCTTGGAAGTCTGAAAGTGCAAATCGTTCACCGTCTCTTTTACAGACTGAGAAACTAGGGAGGGTTCCTTTCTGAGTTCCTTTCTCTGCCCCTTATGCAGCTCTGGGCCAAGTTGTCTCTTATCTGACTGTTCTCTAAAGCTACGTGAACAGAATTTTTCACGGATGAAATTGGGAAATTGGTCTGGTAACTCCTGCGAGCGACACTTACCGATTACCCACTGAATCCAAATAACGTCGTAAGTGTTAGGCTCCGGGCTGAAGTCCTGCAACCCACAACAGAAGTAATTTCGGACCCGCTGGCCTTCAGTCCCGAGATACGTCTTGGCTTTGTTCAAGAAATCTTCCGTCACGTCCACCATGTCCACAGATTTGAAAAGAGGCAGTAACAGACGCTTCGTGATCCGTCCGATGCCGGCGCCACAGTCCAAGGCCAAGGCTGTGCCAGTCCTGTTTGGCCCATCCTAGACACACACACACACACAAGAGAGTCCATGAGGGCTAGAAACTTGACCCTCAAAAGCAAGCGATGTTTTTACCCTTCCAATCGTCCGTCCATCTAAAAAGTTGCCAGGGCTGAGAAGTAGTGGAATAAAGGCCCCCTTGGCTAAGAGAGGAAAAGGCATTTCTCTGGAGCACGGAACAACAGCGAGAAATTCCCTTTTTTGCACAATTGTTGTAGTGAGAGAGAGAGAGAGAGAGAGAGAGAGAAAGGGAAAGAAGAAATATACATTAAGAGAAAAAGGGACAGAGAAAGTGAGAAAAAAAAGATAGAAATAAAAGACAGAGAGAGGAAATAGAAGTAAGAGACAGAAATAGAAATAGGGGACAGCTCAGCCCAGGGGTCCCCTCCCCCTTGCAAAATCTCACCCTCAAAAACCGGTGTAAAAACTTTCTGGAGCTGCTGATGTCGATACTGGAAATGTGCCCGTAGCCCCCCAGCATCCCATCCACGGTGGGGGGGATGTCCCGCCAATATTTTTCGGCCTTGGAGTAGAATTCCAGCTCGTCTTCCACCACGTCGCTGGCCATGGTTGGGGTTTTGGGTTTGGGTTTCCTCCAGAAAAGCCAGGTGGGTCTCTGCTGCTGGGGAGGGGTTTCCCTTTTTTAAGGGGAGGAAGAAAGCAGGAGAAAAACAGCCCAATTAATTCTGAAGTCGGATAAAAGGCAGCTTCCTCCTGTTTTAGGTGCAACAACCCCCCAAAACCCAGCCACAGGATTGGCACCCATGTCCCAAGTCACTCCGTCAATCAAATCTTTGTGACGGATCATCGATCAGCAGAGCTGAGTTGGGGTGCCCAGTCCCCATTTGGTTTGGGTTACACAGGCTGAACCCCTCTTTCTTGCCAGCAGTTTCTATATATATATATCTGTCTTGCAAAGCCATTTAGCTGCAGTTTTCCGCCCCCCAAAAGCTGGGATATTCTGAACTGAAGCTGCTTTTTAGGGCTGAATGCAATGGAACCAAAGCTCTCCAAATCCCATTTTGTTTCTTCTAATCCAGCTCTCTGCATAAGCTCTATTAGGGGGATGTTGCAGAGAAGGGGGTGTGAAGGCTTAGGGTACAGAACAGACAGGTGTAGAATGCAGGCGGTGTTTGTGACTGCCAAACTATGTGTGACCAAGACGGATGGGCCTTGGGGACTAAATATATACATTCCTTGGGGGAGATGCCATTCCGTGCCCAATTATGGAAACGGTCTGAGGGCCGTGCCAACCTCCTCCCTCCACAGGCCCATAATGAATGAACAGTCCTGCCAAACAAGCCTTAACAAGCCAGGTTAGCAGCATTCACGTGTAAAACTGCCAAGCAACCCAGTTTGTACCCCAAGCTAAGCTGCAATAGTTTGGGTGCGTGTCTCCCAGTGCCAGGCTTGTTAACCTTATAAGTTTCACCCGTCTGGGTTTTGTGCCACAATTAGCCCGGTGTGCGAATGGTTTAATGCTAGTCACTAGGTTCTTCCCTAAGTCTGTTTCTTGAGCAAGGCATGGTTGTGTGAATAAGCCTCCTTGGTTAAGAAGCCCGGAGATGCTCAACTCCTTAGCTTGGCAGCTTCTCCCATAGTGTGATTATTTAAAAGCCGTGTTCACACAAAGGGTAAATTCAAGTTAAAGAGATGGAATGCTTTAACGCCGTGTATAAAACAGTCCTTTGTTGCTGGCCAAGAAGGGGCTGCACAAACACTGCCTATCATACCGGTGCCAACCCAAGGAAGGAGCGCAACGCGGGATCTGAGGCTGCGCCCGTGTCAGGCTCCAGCCTGAAAAACAGAACGTGTGAACTCGGTTCGGCTGCTCTGTCGCTGCGTGGATTCGCCCACGTGCGGCGCGTGGATCCAGTCGGACCCCACTTCAGAAGCGTAAAGGGGGAAGAGAAGAGGGGATGCCAAGCTGGGGAGAAGGGGGGCTGCAGGACAAGGGAGACCCCCGCTCCCCCCTCCCAGCGCCAGAGCCGGCCACGTGGAGAGGCAGCCCAAGCCGCCTCGCAGCTTCCCGGGTCCTCTCCAGCTCCGGAGTCCGAATCGCCCCTTTCCCGTGGGCACTCACCGCCCGGAGAGCGGCCGGGGCGGCTGCGGGAAGCAGCCCCGCTCCTCCGCACTGCCCTGGCCGCTTGGCACGGCGCCTCCTCCGGCCGACGCTCCGCCTGCGGGGACCGCTCCTCTCCGGCGCGCCCCGGCGCTGCGCATTGGGCCGGCCAGTCTCCTCCTCCGCCGCACGCAATTTCCTTCGCTGCCCCGGTGGAGGAGGAGGAGGAGGAGGAGGAGGAAGAAGAAGGGAGCCCCCGAGCGCAGGGATGCGGCTGGCCGTGCGCAACAGCCCTGGCATCACAAAGGGCTGCGCCAGCGAGGTCCGGGCAGCGCATCCTTCTCCCGGGAAAGCCGAGCGCACTCGGCTGGGCAAAGGAGGAAGGCTGGGGTCCCCCTTCTTCCAAGGGCAGGGTGCCAAGAAGATCACCCTGGTGGGGGCATCAGGAGCCTGGCTTTAGCGCAGGTTGGAGGGGGTGAACCTCTGTAAGGATGCAGGACGGGGCAAACTTTGCCTCTTTAAGACATGTGGACTTCAACTCCCAGAATTCCTCATTTTGCTCATTTCCCCCCTCCCTTATAAGGCAACTGGCTGGGGTATTCTGGGAGTTGAAGTCCACATGTTTTTAAAAGTAATCAAGTTTGAGAAACACTGGTCAAACTCTAGCTCAACTTTTAAATTATATATATATATTGGTGTTGCTGGGTTTTTTTAAAAATCGAGCCTTTTGGTGCCTGGGGAAGAAAACACACGTAATGCCGCGGTCAGAAAAATTGGTGCCCAGGAAAATATATATATCATTTGTGACGAAACCAACCCAGGACTTACAGTAATTTATTTGACAAATACATAAATATTATTTTATGTCATTTTTTTCTATTTTAAACATGTAGGTATTAAGTTGTTGTATTTTAATCCTATAACTATTGTATGTTACCCTACTCTTTATTTAAATTGTTTGTATAAGATTTTATTGGTAACAACGTATTTGAACCTTGTACGTTGATATGGCCTGTAGGCTAATCAATCAATAAATGATCATAATACAAGATAATTCAGAACCCAGGCCTGGAGGTTGTATGCAGGTAACTTCAGAAAAGCACCTCTGGATATGCCTGAACAGACTGAAGGTTTAAATAGAATTGCAGAATAAGAGTTGGAAGGGTTCTTGGAGGTCTTCTAGTCCAGCCCCCTACTCAAGCAAGAGACCCTATATAACATTAAGCAGGGGGACCCTCTCTCTCAACCCAGTCCACCTTACGGGGCGGTGGGATGGGGGAAATAGGAAGGTGAAACACACTTGAGTTGTAAAAGGATGTGAATATATGGATTAAAAAAACATAATCTCAGCGGTGTTGAGAAATTGTCCCTGGCAAGGAGGACCGGAAAGGTTTCCAGGTGTGGACCAAAGCGCTTGTCTGAATCCAGCCCTTCTGGGACCCTGGGGAAGAGAGCCTGTTTGCCTGGGGTCGAAATAATAATAAAATGAAAGCATGTTTACCTTTCTATTCACACGGGGAGGAAGGTTGTGTTGCTAT
This sequence comes from Psammodynastes pulverulentus, assembly GCA_025802295.1. NCBI lineage: Eukaryota > Metazoa > Chordata > Lepidosauria > Squamata > Psammodynastidae > Psammodynastes > Psammodynastes pulverulentus. Next base: position 2,488 of record JAOYMU010005117.1, on the reverse strand, counting down.
ATAAACAGAAATCGGTTGGCAAAATACCGGTAATGGAACTCACCAGTAAAGATGCTAGCCAATCAAAAGGAGGAGAGGTGGATGGCCAAGATGGAGGTCATTCTGGGCTCTGTCTGTGGATTATGGGACTCTGGTGGGGAGAGGGGGGAGGAATAGGTTGTGTGTGAACCCAGCCAAGCTGGGTAATAATAAGTTTGGATAAAATGCAGAACTTGTGGATCATGCAGTGTCTGCCTTTGGCCACAAGGGGGCAGTGTTGGAATGGCTTTGGCTGGGCTTGCTTTCAAATCTCAATTCCAACCCAAGGGAGCCAGCCAGGGTGGGTGGAAGGAAGGAAACTCCAGTTGGTTTTCCTTGATTTGGGTTGGCTTCACACAACGCAGGAAAGCTGGGCTGGGTTGGGTCTCTGGCGTAAGCATGCACTGGGCAAAGTTCTCCGACTTTGGCTGATGGAAAGCTAACACGATCCTGGTTTGTATAAACGGAGGCATAGAGTCAAAATCAGGAGAAGTCTTAGTACCGCTTTGTATTAGTACCGCCATGGTCAGATCACGCCTGGAATCCTGCATCTAGTTTTGGTCACCACCAATTACAAGAAAGAGGGCGAGACGTTGGAAAAAGTGCAGAGAAGAGCAACTAAGACGATTAAAGGCTTGGAGACAAGAACGGTTGCAGGATTTGGGTTTGGCTACTAAGGGAAGGACTGAGGGGGGACATGAGAGCAGGATTCCAGCATTTGAGGGGCTGCCACAAAGACGAAGGAGGTCAACGTATTTTCCAAAGCACCAGAAGGCAAGACAAGGAAAAAATGGACGGAAACCAATCAAGGAGAGAAACAACTTGGAAATAAGAGAGAAAATTCCTGACAATCAGGACAATTGACCAGTGGAACAGCCTGCTACCAGAGTCTGAGCGTCTTCTATGAACTGAGCTGGCTTATGCTGGGAGGAGAAACCACACGGAGAAACAGGGGATCGCAGAATTCTAGGATTGGAAGGGACCTTGGAGGTCATCTAGTCCAACTCCCTGCTCAAGGTAGAAGCCCTTATTCCATCCCAGACAAATGGACGTCCAATCTTTTCCTGAAAACCTCCAGCAATGGAGTTCCCACAACTCCAGGAGTTGTGAGTACAGGTAGTCCTCGAATTACGATCACAATTGAGCCCCCCGTAATTTCCACTGCTAAGCAAGACAGTCATTAAATGAGTCTTGCCCCCTTTTACAAATTTTCATGGCAGAGTTGTTAAACAAATCACTGCAGATGTCCCAAAGATGCCTTTAAACAAAAAAAAAAAAGGCAACTGGACTTTGTTTTTCCCTTGAAGAGGTTTCGCTTCTCATCCAAGAAGCTTCTTCAGTTCTGGTGGAAGGATTTATATTCCTTACAGTCCTCTGGTCGTTGGCACCCTTTCTGAGAATCTTTGAGGCCGCTTGGAGGTTTATCTGTGCCCTCAGGGTCAGCTGAATAGTGCAAATGGGTGTGGAGCCTTCTTGGAGCAGCTGAAAGGATTGTTATGAAGAGCGGCTGGGTTGTGTCGTATCCCTGAGGCTGCTAAACCCATTTGTGCTATTCAGGTGAAAGAGGAAAGAAGGAAAGAAAAGGGGAGAATTTAGGCAGCCGCCCATCTCGCTTGCTTTTTCCTCGCCCAGGGTGGTGGGGAGGGGAGGGAATAGATGACCTTTGCCCTGCCTTCCTGGCTCTCTGGCCTTTTCCCCACCATATGCTTGACCCCATCCTCAAATCCCCTTCTTCTCCAGCTTTGCCTGAGCCCCCAAACCCTCCGCTCCCCCAGCCCCTTTTTCCTGCTCTCCCTTCCCCAGCCAAAGCCAACAGGATGGGCAAATCCTGAGCACCAAATGTGACAATTGTAAAAATAACAACACTAAAACGACACACAGACACAGACACACACCCTGCGGTTCCCTTCCATCCTCTGTTGGTTCACAGGGTCCTTTGACCGCCTGCGTGCAAACCCTGCTCCCCATCGGGTTGTTATTTGTGGCTTCCAAATCCTCTTCCTTTCCCCCCTCCCTTCCTCACACTCCCAAGGGTGTGCAGGAAGCCAGCAAGGCTGAATCTCTGGGCTGCAACCTGTAGCGTCGCCCGTTCTGCTTTTCTGATCGAAAAGGAAAGAAAACACCAAACTTTGTCTGTGTTTTTTCTGTATGTGTGTGTGCGTGTGTTTGGGAGGGAAGGACTGTCCCCAAATTAAATCTGGGGTGAAATGGGGCAGCCTCCAATAAGTCTTGGAAAGATTTATTTGCACAGGCTTTTCACACAAATCATCCCAAACATCAGTCTGCAAACACATCCCCTGTGAATTCCCAGCAACCAGATAAACACAAAACAGTTGTCGTGTTTCTCCAGCTAGAAAAAGGTTACGAGAACCACAAGGTGGCCCCTCAAATGTTGGAAGATTAGATAGATAGATAGATAGATAGATAGATAGATAGATAGATAGATAGATAGATAGATAGATAGATAGAT
>JAOYMU010005113.1:0-10142 GCA_025802295.1 Psammodynastes pulverulentus | reverse complement strand
GACCAGTTCTGGAGAACCGGTAGTGGAAATTTTGAGTAGTTTGGAGAACCGGTAGTAACTTTCCCCCAGGAGTGGGGAGGGAATGGAGATTTTACAGTATCCTTCCCCTGCCACATCCGTCAAGCCACACCACGCCCACCAAGCCACGCCCACAGAATTGGTAGTAAAAAAATTTGAATCCCACCACTGTCTCCTTGGTTTCTTTGTCTACCTCTAAAAGTTTAGACTGATCCTAAGTTCTGCTCTGTGAAAGTCAGTTAGGCGGGAGTGGTTAAAGCATCAGGTTAAAAATTGGGAGACTGTGATTTCTAGTCCTGCCTTAGGTGCAAAGTTAGCTTGAGCCAGTCACTTTCTCTTATCCCTAGGAAAGAGGCATCTTAGAAGGGAAATGTTGGTATCAGGGTTTTGAAAGTAAAGAGTTTTCAGAAGAGCAAGTTGTATATGTACAATAAGACTCACGTGTATTAAGTTATAGAACTGGAGACACCAATTTGTTTTTTAACCTCATGGAAGAGATTTCAGGCTGCTTTCAACTTACAGTAATCATCTATCGGTGAAAGTTCATTTACTTAGCTTGTATTAAAATTACAGATAATCCTCAGTTTACAACCATAGGTTGACTCAGCCTTCCATCCTTCTGAGGTGGGTAAAATGCGGACCCAGATTGTTGGGGGCAATAGGCTGACTCTGTGCCGCTTAGAAAGGGCTGTAAAGCACTGTAAAGCGGTATATAAATCTAAGTGTTACTTCTATTGCATAGTTGAGCCCAACATTTCTGTTGTTAAACTAGACTGCTGTTAAGTGAGCTTTGCCCCATTTTACGACAGTTGTTAAATGAATCATTACAGTTGTTAATAAAACAGTTGTTAAGTGAATCTGGCTTCCCCATTTGACTTTGCTTGTCCGAAGGTCACAAAAGGGGATCTCATGACCTGGGGACCATCATACATACATGCCAGTGGCCAAGAATTTCAATTTTGATCATGTGGCCATTGAAATGCAGCAACGGTGCAAGTGTGAAAGTGTGAAAAATGGTCATAAATCACTTTTTTTCAGTGCCATTGTAACTTCGAAAGATCCCTAAACAAATGGTTGGAAGTAGAGAACTACCTGTATGTTGAAAAAAGTGTGTGCGCTACAATTCAATTCATGTGAATGAAGTAACAACCCACAATACATTTATCATTTTGTCTTAAATCAAAAGCTGTTGAAAATACTTACTAAGGTTCTTCTGCCTTTCTCTCTTTCCTTCCCTCAGCCCATTTGCCAGGCAGCTTATAACAACGACATCAATGAACTTCAGCTCCTATTGGAAGAAGACAGAAATAATCTGAACATCCAGGACTATTTTGGTGGAGACACGCCATTAATCTGTGCGTGCAAAAAAGGGCACAACAGAATCGTCAGTTACCTTCTGAAAATGAACGCGGATGTGAACATAAAAAATAAGGTGAGAGCAACAACTGCAATAGGATCTCTTCTTAGGTTGCAAAAAGGACTGATGTATGAACAGGATAGAGGAAGGATGTGCTAGCTGAGGAATTCTGGGAGTTGAAGTTCACACATCTTATAGTTGGCAAGTTGGAAAAACACTGCTTTAAAATCGCCTCTAAATTTTGGGGGCATGTAGATTTCCTTTCTGAGTTCTGCAGGATGAGGCAGGAAATAGCAATAGCAATAGACTTCTATACCGCTTCACAGTGCTTTACAGCCTTCTCTAAGCAGTTGAGAGTCAGCATCTTGGTTCAAATCATTTGAACCGCTTAGAGAGGGCTTTAAAAGCACTATAAAGCGGTATATAAGTCTAAGTGCTATTGCTGTCTTGCCCCCAACAATCATTTTACTGACCTCGGAAGGATGGAAGGCTGAGTCAACTTTCAGCTGGTGAAAATCGAACTGCTGAATTGCTGGCAGTCAGCAGAAGTAGATGCAGTACTGCACTCTAACCAGTGCTCCACCATTTGCCTCCAGACTTAGAGGCAAAACGAGGAGATGTAACTAACGTTTATGGTAAATTATAACTTGGTTTATAGATAAGATATGAGAAGAAGAGATCATTTGTTGTGTTTTAAGAGAAGGCTACTAAAATTCTTTGTACTTGTGAAAAAAGGGGAAAGTCATTTCTTTTCTTTTTCTTTGCTGTATTCTTATTTTTTATTCCTTTTCTAGTTTTTTTTTCTGCAGCTTTTATTTTTCTTTTTAATTGTTTTTAGTTTGCAGTAATTTTCTATTATAATTATAATTAATAATAAAGTTACTGTTAAAAAGGTCAGGATTTGTACATGTAATGGATGTGAAGCTTGCAGAAAAAGAATAGCATTTCAATTATCCAATTGTGGCTTGCCAGCTTGATTTTTTAAATTATGCTTGGATGCACAGTCAGCCAGAGGTTTAGTTAACATTTGGCATTTTTGTCCCAAGGATCTAGGATTATTAAACTGTTTTTTAATAATATTAAAGGTATTATTGTAGGATATCAGTGGTTCTGAGCATAGCTGCCTTTTGCAATTGACTGATAGTGATTTTTCTCAATGTTGATGGTGTTTTCATGTGGTGCTCCAGATGTTTTGGAATTGTACCCAAGGCACCTATTACTATTGGTATTATCTATTATCTATTATTATTATTATTATTATTATTATTATTATTAGTAGTAGTAGTAGTAGTAGTAGTAGTATTGTGGATGGTTGCACAACTAGCCAGATGTTTAGACTGGATGTGGCTTTTTATACCCCTGTTGAGTTCTTCTTGGGGGTCTAGGATAGGCCAATATTGTTTGATGGTGTTAAAGATATTATCACAGGATTATAAACTGTTCCAATTATAGTTGACTTTTGCTATTGACTGATGGTGATTTTTGTCAACGTCAGTGATATTCAAGATGTTGCTCAAGCAGAGGTGAGTTTTAGAATTGTGCCTCAGGTGCCTATGACTATTGGGACTATTTTTGCTTTGTTTTGCTACAGTCATTCTATTTCTATTTGCAAGTCTTCGTATTTTGCGATTTTCTACAATTCTTTTTCTTCTCTGTCTCCAAATACCGCAACATACAGCTAAAATACAACCACCAGCCCATTGTAGCCCCCACTTCATTGTGGAGGAACAGGAGGAGAGGAGGATTCTGAGGGCTTTGGACCCTAGAAAGGCTGCCAGTCCTGACGGTATCTTTGGCCGAGTACTTAAAGATTATGCTGATCAGTTGGCTGGAGTCTTTACTAGGATCTTCAATTGGTCTTTATCTCAGTCCACTATTCCATCTTGTTTGAAGGCTTCCATCATTGTTCCAAGGTGTTGGTGAATGTCTTCCAATGTCTTCATGGCATGGGGCCAGGTTACTTAAGGGACCATCTAATCCCACTGGAATTGGCACATCTCACTTGTAAAGGACTTAAAGACGTGGCTCTGTCAATTGGCTTGGAGCCCCAATGGGGGAACAGCATGGTGGAGGCGATTGCTCAAACAGCAATAGATCCCATCTCCCTGCATTCTACTCCTGCCCTTCCCACATGTCCTTATATTTTGATTTTAATTTACTTATGTTTTAATGTATATAGAGAGACATATTTCTTTGATTGTAACCCACCCAGATTTACCTTAAGGTAAGATGGGTGGCCAATATATTTTATAAATAAAATTGTAGCCTTCAGAACTCCTTTTGGTTATGCAATCAAAATGTTTTATTAAAATTCCAAGAATTGGCAGAGGGCTTTTGCTGTTAAGAATTATTTAAAGAGTTGTACATTAAGATAGATCACAAAGATAGGAAATGATTACAAGTGTGAAAGAGATGCATTTATAAAGCCCCCTTAAAAGTTGAGGTAATATTTGTACTACGTTGAGAAGTAAATTCCGTGGATGTGGTGTGACCATGGGGAGATCTTGGCTCTGGTGACTTGTTGGAGCTAAGCTTTGCAGGATCTAAGTGGGCGATGCTAATCTGCAAGGAGAAGGCATTTTTTCAGTGGTCCTTGGTTCAAAACGTTTGAGGTTTTATAGATAATAATAACTACATAAAGAAATCAAAATTGCTGTAACGTGGTTTCTACGGAGACCAATTTGCTGCAATGCTGTATATACCAGCTGAAGTTCCAAAAACACGTAAGGGCAACCCTATGTAGAACATAGTAGGGAAATAAAACTTGGAGGTTACCTGTCAATGTACTACTGTTTTAAAGCCAGTTGTAGCTAGGAATGGGTGCAGCTATCAACCAATGAATGTTTTGCCTCCTTCTGGGGGATTAAGAGAGATCTCGATTCAGAATTACTGCCCAAATGTATACATGAACTTTTAAGAGAGTGTGATCCCATTGAGAAAGGGAAGATATACAGCAAATACAGAATTGGGTTTAATAAAAGTAATAAAGGTGGGATAAAAATAAATATGTGAATAGACCTCCGAGGGAGATGGGCGGTTAAGAAATATGAAATATAAACAAACAAACAAACAAACAAGCAAACATAAATGAATAAAGCCTTCATCCTTTCTAGATCCAATTTATTGCCCCTCATCCAGTCTACTATTTAAAAAAAAGGATTTTCTAGTCACATTATTGCCTGATGATGCTGGGAGAGAGATATTGTTTTGAATGTTATCATAGCACTCAGCTCAAACTTCTGATGCTCTCTCCAGCAGTTTCATATATACTGTATGTTGCAAAATATCAGGAAGAAAATAGTTGTCAAGACTGTCTCAGCTTGGATATTCAGGAAAGAAAGACCCTCGATTCCATTTATAGTGAAAGGTATAATTTTTATCGAAGTCAAATGGTTACCATGCAACAAAGACAGATTTGAGGATTTACTGAATAACCCTGGTAATTTTCCCTTCTCCCAGGCCCTCCCCGCCTTGGTCATCTTGGCTGTGTCCAATAAGGTTTCAATTAGGTGTTTTGATAACAGTTCCACATTTTGGCATCACTTTGAATGGACATTTCACTTTCCCAGGCTTGTGTCCTTGGATCTTTCAACTATTGCCTCTGGATATCATCTCTGGATCCTGTCATCCCTCCTCCCTACCTTCCCATTCTCCCTCCCCACATTTTATGGCAGGCTGCCATCAAAGTGAAGTGAAGCTGAGTTGAAGCGGTTTGATGCCAGATCTGACAAAAGCTGCTAGGTGGGCCAAGATAATCATAGTCCTTCTTTCTCTCTCCCTCCAAATGAGAGTCATACATCAAGATGATTAAGGCAACCTGAACCCCCTTGCCTTCCCTAAAACTACTTTGAAATATAATTGATTCCATCTAGCACTGCCTGAAACAAAGTGTTGTGGTCTGCCGGCGGCTTGAGTATAAGTCATACCTTAGTTTTGGGGGAGGAAAATTTGCCTCCTTGCAGCAAGCAGAAACAGACTGTTTCAGTTTCACTTTCCCAGCACAGTCTAATTAGCATGTGGCTCGGCCGTTTCAGACTGCAGGGATTGCTATAGCCTAACGGCAATCCCTGCAGTCTGAAACAGCTGATGTTCAGAGCCCAATCCAAATGACCATCAGCTGCTTGTTCTAATTAGGCTGTGCTGAAGCTGAAACAGGCTTTTTGCTGCTTGCTGCAAAGAAGTAAATTACTGGTGGGTGGGGCTTCTGCAATATTTGATGTATAAGATGCACCCAAATTTTCGCCCACTTTTGGGAGTAGAAAAAGTGCGTCTTATACTCCAAAAAGTACGGTAATTAAATATAATTGTTAAATTGTCCCACAGCAAGTTGGCTCATGGCAAGCTGGCCATGGTGAGTTGGCCATAATGAATTGGCTACAGAGAGTTGGCTGTGGCGAGTTGTCCCATGAGTTGGCCATGGTAAGTTGGCAGCAGCGAATTGGCCGGTGTGAATTGCCCCACAATGAGTTGGCCAAGTTGAGTTGGCCACGGTGAGCTGGCCATAGCGAGTTGGTTGTGGCAAGTTGTCCCATTCCTGCTGCAGGCTGATAACAATTCAGGTAGCTTCTAGCTTTTCCTAGATCCCTTATTCCTTGTTATTATTGTCTCAATCAGGTGCTTCTTTCTTTCCGTTTAACTGAGGGTAACTCTCCTGGAACCGAGAATATCTCCAGGGTAATTTCCGCTATGGAAAAAAATCAAAAAGCTTTCCAAACTGACATCAAACAAATTGCAAATAATTTATGGTAGATGGAATGAGCAACTGCCTTAAAACTTTTTCCTTTCTCTCTAGAAAGAAAGAACCTGTTTGCACTATGCTGTCAAAAAACGATTTGGTTTCCTTGATTATTTGCTCATCATACTTTTAATGCCTGTATTGCTACTAGGATATCTTCTCATGGTAAGTTCCAGGTCAAACAAGTATCAAATGATGCCTACAGGTATATCTGTATGCTCTGTTTTTTCTACCATCTAATTATGGTTGTCGTAGTTACATGTTTTAGGTTTAGATTCAACTCAGCAAAGAGTTTTCAGCTCTAGGGGACCATAATTCTCTTTCCTGATTCAAAGAGGTAATTGTGATTCATCTCAGTGAAGCACTTTGTATCATTTCCATGTGAAAATTAGTCCTTACACAATGCAGGCAGTCCTCAACTTACCACCACAGCTGGGCCTGAAATTTCTGTTGCTAAGCAAGACGGTCTTTAAGTGAATGTTTCTTGCCACCATTGTTTAACTAATCACTTCAGTTCTTCAGTTAGTGACACAATTGTTAAATGAATCTGGCTTCCCTGTTGACTTTGCTTGTCAGAAAGTTGCAAAAGGTTTTTCTTTGTATAGTTTGCTTTTGAAAGTTGCAGGGATTTTTGATAATGACTTTCTAATTTTTCTTATTGGAAGATATTGTATTCTAGTGAACTTGCCCTAATGGTTACAATCTTCTGTGCTTGGTAAAATCTGCCATGCAGCCCTTCTTGAGTCTCTTATCTCTTATTTCTATCTCTGGCAAAAAACCCAAAAGGCTTTTTGTAGGAGCTGTGTATTTCCACAGGCCTTTTCCAGTTTTTTTAAGTGCCAGAAAGTTTAGAACACCCCCAGAGCATCTTCTTAGCCAGCTCTCTCTAAATTCAGAAGAGGCTCCTGGGCATGCAGAGAACACCTGCAAAGATCATGGGGGCTGAGGGCTAAACCATACCATGAATGATTGAGGGAACTAGATATATCTAGACCAACCTGCCTACCATCCCTGTCCTAATGTCCTTTTTATTCGTACCTGTTTATACTTATACGTTTATAGGTTATGTTCATACTTGTACTTGTTTTTCTCATACATGCTTGACAAACTAACTAACTAACTAACTAACTAACTAACTAACTAACTAACTAAATAACTAAATAACTAAATAACTAAATAACTAAATAACTAAGTTATTCACCAAAACATCTGAGGGTAGGACAAAAAGCAATCTTTGTGGGATCACAGGGTGAATAATGGAATAGCTCACCCTTATGAATTGGGAAATTGTAATTAGGTGCGTAGGATTAGGTGCATTCTGTGATCCTGCAAACATGAAAGATCTGAACACACTTAGCATAATCCATAGTTTCTTAGGGCAGAACCTAGCAGCTAATCAGATTTCCTAATTATTTTTTGAGAATATTTAATATTGGGAAGTTTAAGAGATCATAGATGTTCTCAGCCAGATTTAGATAAATGTATAAGAGAAGGTCTTTATTAGCTGACTGCTTAATATGACAATGTTACCCATTTTCCAATAATGTTCCATTCTTTTTCCTTTCTCTCCCCTAAAATCTGCTGAACAGGTTTCTAAAAGTAAGCAGAATGAACACCTCATCAAGATGCTACTTAGAGCTGGTGCATATGTTAACGCTCAAGATGATGTAAGTGCATCTATTCATGTACTCTAACTGCATCTAGATTACAGTTTGGGTGGTAGCCAGATGTGACCCATAAAAATCTCTTCATTTTCCTAAGGATGAGGCAGGACAGAACCATTTTTCCCTTTATGATTTCCCCTATATCAGCACTGTCAAATTGGTGGGCTGGGAGCATCACGTGTAGGCCACCCCAACTTTGCAAAGGCAAAAAACGTTGTGATACTTCACGTCAGGGGTGGCTTCAAAAATTTCAGCAACCAGTTCTCTGCCCAGTTGTTGGGTGGGTGTGGCCATGGTGGGCATGGCCTGTCAGCCTCCTGCACCATGGAGGGGCCCCCGTTTTCATGTTCCCTGGGCTCCAGAGGTGTTCCTTGAGCCTCTGGGAGGGCAAAAACAGCCTCCCCCAGGCTCTGGAGGCCGTCTGGAGGTCGGAAATGGGTGGGTTTCTGGCCTTTGGGAACCTCCAGGAGGCCTGTTTCCCTCCACACAGGCCCTGCACTTACCTTACATCCAAAATGGGCTGCGTGGAGGTGGCACGGTGGGTAGGTCCAGCCAGGGGTGGGATGTGGTGGTTCTCCAAATCAGCCATAACATTATCTATGGGTCTCCCAAACTCGGGAGAACCTATAACAGTCCACCCCTGCCTCACGTGTCCTATATGGAGAAAAAAAATGGGAGGAATTGCTTTCTTCTTTTTGTCTGGAACCCAAGTCAGCCAGCTTAGATGAGATCAATCAGGGTCAAGTAGACTAAACTATTACATCTTACCACCCTTTCAGACTGTCTCCAACTTTGCCATTTTCTAGGCCCATTGTTCAGCTGTTATTTTTTGATTGCTTTTCCTTACCCAAAAAAACAATAACAAAGCAACCAGGGAAAATAGCATCCAATTAGATTCAGTTGGCTGGCTGCCAGTTGTGCCCTTCCACTTAAAAACCAAGTGGTTCAGTGTCGGAGAAGTACATCAAGCAGGATACTTGTGCAGCATGACAACATTACCACAGAGGGTTTGAAGTGTGAGGCTGGTATTTGTGTGAAAGTGCTATTAGATTTATATTTTAACAGTTGTATATGCAATAGGATAATTTAACCTGTTTTCTCAAGGGAAATTACACAAAATACCGCAGAGGTCTACTACATAGCCATGTAGTTAGGTTGCAGATACTGTTCTTGAAAAAAAAAGTGAAATAGCTTCTTTTTCATTAAAACCCCAAAGCAAAACAAAGAGAAGAGGCTGAGAAGAATTCAGTCCTTTAGCAAATAATCATGTCTCCTGAACAAGTATGGTTTACTTCTGCTAGAACTTTGTGGATTCACTTGCTCCAACTCTCTAATTAAAACCACACAATATCGCATATTAGGGTTAATCAAATCAGGTTAAAACCTTATTTTTATTTCAGTCTGTATGTTGGGAATAAATATAGGACTAGACCTTTGAATCTGTCCTGGTACAATATTGTACTCGGCTTCAGGACTATGATTTTTCAAATCATTTCAATGCAATTAAAGAATAGGGGCGAACACTTGAAGAAAAAAAAAAACCCTAATTCTTGAACTAATTCAAAAACAGCTGGCAGGCCATGTAAATTCATCCTTGGTTGCAATTTAATGCATCATTTGAAGAAGTTGCTAAATTTTATTTTTACTGTTGCAACCCAATGTAGACTGTTTAAATTTTGTAATATATATGAATTATGATGGTTTTGTTTTGATGTTTTTAATTTATTTTTCATTTTTGAAGTTAACTCATTTTATTTATGGAGCCATTTTGCAGTAGAGTCATAGAGATACCCGCAGTATAGAGGTGATATTCAGCTGGTTCTGACCAGTTCTGAAGAATTGATAGCGGAAATTTTGACTAGTTTAGAGAACTGGCGGTAACCTTCCCCAAGGAGTAGGGAGGGAATGGAAATTTTGTAGTATCCTTCCCCTGCCATGCCCACCAAGCCACACCACGCCCACCAAGCCACGCCCACAGAACTGGTAGTAAATTTTTGGATCCCACCACTGCCTGACATGTATTTGTTAATATCAGACCAGTTAAAGTAGAAAAATAGAACCAAAGTAGTTCAACTGAAAGTAACATTGTGAGTAACATTGAATGCAAATGTTGAAGAACTACTTAGGGATTAATCTTGTCAAATAATAGATGGGTTCTATATCTATTCATCATCCATACTTCATTAATGTGTTCTGATTAACAAGATGAAATCTCTGTTGTAAAACAACTGTGGCATGAGCCAGAGATAACCAGGCCATATTTGTTATGTTCAATTCAGCCTAATATTTTTTTAGACTTTTTACTTTTTCCTTTTTCCCCATTGAGATGTATTTATTTTACTTTGACTCTGGAAACAAGATTAACTGC
>JAOYMU010005103.1:0-10143 GCA_025802295.1 Psammodynastes pulverulentus | reverse complement strand
GCCCTGTAAAGTGGAAAAAAAACAAAAGGAGATTTCTTCCAACAACCGGTTCTCTGAACTGCTTAGAAAGTTAACAAGCGGTTCTCGCAAATATGTACGAACCTGTTGAATCCCACCACTGAATTAGACCTCAATACATAAATATAATTAAGTTATCTTTCAGGAAACAATGGGTTTTCTATCAACTTTTCTTAATTCCTACCATAGATTCATTTGTCCATGCTGATATTCACTAAAGCACAGGGAAATGCCCTCAAGGAGGTCAAAGAAGTCAAATGGAATCCTTGTCTCACTGGAAGAACACAGTGGCTAGAGTTATGAAAGAGTTAGTAGCCACAGGCCCCTTGATCTACTGCAATAATCACAGGCATGTTGTTATGTCAAGAATTAGAAATGACTTTTCCTATCACTTATTGGTAGGAACAATGACAAGACTGTCACCCTATTTCCAAGTAGTCTGAACTATAAAGTTTCTCATACTGTGAGAAACATACTAGATTAGATAAATCTTTGGTCTGATACACTCATATTCTTATGAACTTGGTTAATCCTTTCAAGAGTAAAACGTAGGGTTAGTTTCCCAAATGTATTGGGTATTGCCTTTGTTGCCACCCTAAAAACGTCTCATGAAACTATGAGTCCCAGTTAACAAAATTTTGGGAAAAATGACCTCTTGGGAAATTGGGTTGCAGTTGCCTGTGCAGAACACAATGAAATATTAACTTATTCCATATTGTCTTATTTCATGTGGCATGAAGTCTCTTGAAATCTCTTCATATTCAACTTCCTGTCATTTTGAGGCAATAGTAGCAGGAACCTCAGAAAATATAGGAATTTTTTTTAAAGAGCACAAGAATCCAAAATTCTGTCTGAAGAGCTATGCAAACCTTGATTACATATATTGTTCTTGATCCTATGGTATTCTCTCTCTTCCTCTCCCTCTCCCTCTCTTTCCCTCCCTCTCCCTCCTCCGTCTCTCATACAAAATGAGCAAAACTTGAAAATTCAGAACTTTTTAAATAAAGGTCTTATCTTCACCAAACACTGTGGTGTTAAATCAAGCAAGCAAAATCTTGACAGATTTTAGCAAATACTATAGTACTTGGATGCTATTTCTACTTGGGTATGCTTGAAGGAACGTTCCCTATCAATTTTGTAGTCTGTAAAAGAGGTGTGTGTTTCTACCTCAATCAATTAAATGCATGTTATATTGATTATATGACAGAAAGCTGATCCTCCCGATTTACTGTTATTTTGGAATAAGATCAGCACTTTTTTCTTCTTTTTGAACTTCCACCTGGTAAAACTGGATTTCCCAAGAGACTGGATTTCCTGGAAGGAGGGAGACATTTAAAGTTTTCCATTCTGTACACAATGTCCCAAACTAGAACTTCAGAGGAAATATGAGTGTTACGACATATGTGATATAATGTGTGGCTAACATTAAAGATAGTTGGATTACTCTTCACAGTAAATTTTGAATGTTGAAGAATCTTAGGGCCTGAGGGACGAATGGAGTAGATATGCCCATTATGCAATATTGGATTTCACCTACAATCTCAAGAATTTACTTAAGTTTACAATAGGAACGGTCACTCCCTCTCATTACATCCTGCTTTCTGTCCAAAAGTTCAAGGCAGAATACATAGTGAGGTTTTTTTTTTCCAAATTATCATAAGATATAGGATGGGCTGGAAGTAGTAACTAATGTGTAAAGCTGAGAATACATTTGAGCATGGGTTACACCAATTTTAGTCCCACACCTTAACTACTATATCAGCCTGGATCCCATAATTTCAGAAACAATCCATTATCCATTAAAATATGAAAGACAGCACCTTTCTGTTTTGTGTTGATAGCTTTTCAGTAATACTCATAACTTCAGTTGGTATTGATCATTCAATTGTTCCAAATGGATATATGAACCAGCTTTGCTCCATTTAATTCTGTCTGCTCTTTTGATCAGAACAAAGACCAGAACTTACCATTACCAACTGATCACCTACAGCTGAAGGTAAGCAGGTTCTCTCTGGAAAACTAATACCTAGAATTTCAAATATTTGTTAGCTATCACCTTCATTTTATTTTTCTATTAGCTATTCTGTGGAACCAAGAAGCCTGGTGTGTTTGCATGTTATTTGAGAAGGATCTAAAGTAGCATTTTTAAGAGTTTTGATCCATTTACCAAATACTATTGATATTGGAGAAGTGATGTATTCTCAAAAATCACTAACCAAGTACTCTGTTCATCCTCTGCTTAGATTGTTATCCACATCAGGCAATGCAAGATAAAGATTTATAAAGATTAAATATAATTGAGAGTCAGACAATGATGTATCAATAATCACAAGATGTGGGACATAGATCTGATGGAAGTTTGAAACACAAGAAGTGAAACAGAGACCTGACCATGTGATGGAAAATGCATTACAAGTGAACTTTAAGGAAAGATTTATTCAGTCATGAGAAAGAGGAGAATATGAGGGGGGAAATCAAAATAATTCTATCTTGATTTTACTCAGAGAAAAACTCAACATCCTGCTATCCTATTTAATAATAATAAACAGCATTTGTGGACTTCCTGCCATGCCTATTTCATGACTTGGCTTAACTGACAACAAAATGTAGGTGATATTTGTTTTTTACCAACAATCTACATTAATAATTCACTGGATACTATTTTTTCTGAATATATTTTCTCATTTTCTCTGAGGTAGTATAATCCAGTTTTGGAATAAAAAAAACCTTGAGAATAAAAAAAGAGGTAGTTTTCACACAAATATTTGTAGTATCCTTAAGATACAAGGTAGGAGAAAGCAGGAATGATAATAAACAATTAGCTTCTGTTTTTCTTTGGACATTCAGTCCTTTTTCTTTTTACCAAGATATTTTTGCATTTAATTGTTTTCCTTTCCCTCCCTCTTATGCGTCTATGTATGAGAAGCTTAATATTCTCTTTTACAAAAATTTTAATTGTTTTTACCAAAGCATGTCATAGAAACAAAGTAAGTAACATAAAGTTATTTTTTTAAAAAAGAGAAAAGGAGATATTTTTAAGACAGATATTTTAAACAACAAATCACCTCCTCCTATGCTTAAGAGAAATTCCTAATTTGGCATACTGAAATAATTTGCTCAATACACAACAAAATATAAGTCTGATGAAAGAAATCTCACCTTCTTCTCTATGAAACATGCCTTTTGGATCAGAACACAGCAAACATTATATATTCATGACTGGGATTTAAAGACTACTTTTCATTCAAAGTTTTATCAAAACACCTTAAAATATTTATATCATTCAATAAAATATCAAAGAATAAAAAACAGTAAATGTAATGGGAAACAGTAGTCATGAATAATTACTAGGGCCATTGGCAAGAAAGCAGAGACAAAGTTAAGAGAAGATGTAGGCAAATAAATAAGGTTTTTGTTTTTCATTCACAAGAGAAAGATTCCATAGAGAGGGCCCACCTGACTACTCCAAGGAGTTTGCTCACACATCATGTATGCCACAAACTAAAAAAACTGGCACATTTTCTAGTTCTCTTCTACTTCAAATGACAACAAGGGAAATAAAGCAGTCCTGTGGTAGAATTGTTAAAAACAACAACACAGCAAAGTAGTTGGCAGCTCAGGAATGGAAGGAGGAGGAAGAGGAGAAGCGGAAGATGTTGATGTTCCCTGGTTTCAAACTGAAGACCTTTCACAGGTGAGGTAAATACGATACCCATTATTCTGTTGAAGCACTGGTCTAAGAGTAACAGCCAAGGTTAAGGAGCTGCATGGTGTTGGGATTAACCCAAAAGAAGACAGACATTGAAGTCCACCAATGGAAAAGGATTCAAGTGGAATATTGCCTATATCTAAGGAACATATGTCTTCAAGCTCTTCTGGCAGTGATTCAGACCATGAAAATCATATAGTGCATGGGAATTATCTGCTGGTGAAAAAAAAGAAGAACAAACAGGCAGCCCCAGGCTGGGAAATCTGAGATTCCCTTAGAACAGTCTCCTCCAGGAGCAACAGAGAAGACAAAATGTTTCATATTATAAAATGAGCTATGTCAACGTTTCATCAAAGTCTCAAGGGATTATGGAGAATCCTGGATGGATCAAGAAGGTGGAATGAAGCTCGACAGAAAAGGCTTCTCTCTATATCCAGAACAGGGGTCCCTGCTGAAGGAATGGATTACTGATATCAATGAAGTGAGGGACAAACCGCCCCCCAGCAAAGATGAGCTATATAGGAATTCTATTGTTTTAGTTTTAGGTAGTCTTTTTTTATATTGGCATTCATTTTTCTAAACTAGTTGTTTTGAAGTGTATTTGTATTGAAAACCATTTGTAAGTTGAGATGCTTTTTTATTAATGCACATTCAAAGTGTATTGGGAGGAAGTGAAACCACTAATCAATCCACCAAACCCTGGGAATGTGGAAAAAAACACCCATCCACAAATTAAAGCTGTCTATATGGGCATTATATCTATATATCTATCTGTGTGTGTGTGTGTGTAAAACAATTACGTTCTGTTAAGTCCTGAATGTGGAAAGAAAAGTGAATATTTATTGGCTTCCTAGAACAAATGGATGAGAGACCATGTTTGAACAGACTTCCTGGCCCTCCCTGCAATCAGAGTAGGAGAAGGGGTTGAATCCAGAAAAGAAAAGCCAGTTTAATATTCAGCTGTTTAACGGATGGGAGCAAGCAGCTGCGGGCCACCATGAGGAAAAATGCATCAGGCTAAAAACCAGGAAACGGTGACTTCTAGTTCTACCTTAAAAACATGAAAGTGGTCCAATCATTCTCACTTAGCCCAATTCACATCACAGTATTGCTTTAGGGGGAAAACTTGGAGGAGGAAGGAGTATTAGGTATCTTTGCTGCCTTGAGTTATTTATAAAAATAATAAAAGGTAGGTAGGCAAGCATGCATGCAAGTGAGCAGGTAGGTAAAGAGAGAGGGAGGGAGGGAGAGAAGCTAGCAAGCAGGCAAACAGATACAGACTGATAATAGATAGAAATTACAGTTCTGTTTCTGGTGTTTGATGCTGCCTCTGGACACTATCTAGTTCTCAACCTTCACTATATGTCTTTGGTTCCTACATCTACTAACTGGCATTGATGCAAACTTGAAAACCTAATGATTTGTAACTAAACACAGAATCTCCTATAAGACTCCTGTGGGAGATTTGAATGCAGCATTAAAATTTTTAAAAGTATTTCTGGATGTGATGCCAAGGGTTCTAATATGAAGAACAAGACTAAAAGGGCAGCTAGAGGTAATTGTTCAGTCAGAAAGGACTAACTGGGGCAGTCAAGCAACTCTGAGGCAAGCTAGGGAGGCAATGAAGATGCTGAGATTAAGATAATATGATTATATCTGAAACTGAAATTTCCAAAGGACATGGATGGGGAACCTTGAGCCCTTCTTTCTTAGCAGTATTGAACAGTTAATTTATCCCTTCATCTTTCTCTTTCTCTCCTACTTTTAATATTGTTAAAAACTCTTTCAAGGCAAAGATATTTTATGATTTCCCAATGGCAATTGGTAATTGGTTCTCCTCCCCTCCGTTTCCATTCTGCATTCAAATCAGTGGTGGGATTCAATTTTTTTACTACCGGTTCTGTGGGCATGGCTTGGTGGGCATGGTAGGGAAAGGATACTGTAAAATCTCCATTCCCTCCCAATTCCTGGGGGAAGGTTACTGCAAAATCCCCATTCCCTCTCCACCACACTAACCTGCTTTCCAGCTACATTCTCCTGTGCAGGGCAACCAAAGAAGACCCAGCCAATCAGTTGGGACTTGAGAGGCAGAGAATAGATGGGGGCAGGGCCAGTCAGAGGTGGTATTTGCCGGTTCTCTGAACTATTCAAAATTTCCGCTACCGGTTCTCCAGAACTGGTCAGAAACTGCTGAATATCACCTCTGATTCAAATTTATTTACAAATGAAGGCAAATATACATGTTGCAGGATAATGTTGCAGGACCCAATCTGAAGTGGTCACCAGGACCAGAGATTTAGTCTTCCAAGCTTTTAGACTAATACTGGAGTTTATCCTCAGGGAACTTCTCTCTCACCAGATTCCAATCTTTTGGAGCATGAGTCCGAAACCTCACAAGACTAAAGGATGGGCTCCAACACGAGTCTGCCAGACTGGATTGGATGAGTAGAAACAACTGGGAAGTTCTTGCCACATCTGCACCCAGTTCAACAGAGAGAAATAGTAACAGTATAAAATCAGCTGTGCCATTTTTTATTGTAAAGTTTATAAAGATGATTAACTCATACATTTAATTTAAATCTCCTCTTATTTGTAAGAATTACCAGTCTCTACATAAAAATAAAATAAGCAAGCAACATATGTTTAACAAAAATACTAAAACATTGCTTCCCTAAAACAGCAGAGATGCAACCCTGAGTGTTGTAAATTTAAATCCTTATGAAAGGCTATGATGCCATCCTAATTTGAAACAAAACAGAATGTGGAATGGAAGACGAATGGAAAGAAGAAGGCAAATTTAAGTTGTACTTGAAGTTCTACTGCCCTCCAGGGGAATATTTTGGGAAAACAGTCACATCTTTATGCTGAATTTTTACAACCAAAAATATATTCCTATAAAAACAATTCTGTAGTGCATTATGGTTTGGGCAACTCTAAAACAAGAAATATTCCACATAAATCTCATCTGGAAGGAATGTTATCACTGATGATTTTTTTATTGTTCTTTTCAGATGCAAACTGAGGTGATTTAAAATGTAGCTAGGTATGTTTGGATGTTTAAAACCGGTAAAGGGGTCATGAGTTTTCAGAACAAGTTTTTAAGATAAAAAGGACTTTAAAAATCTCTGGATAGATTTTTAATGCCCATTTCACAATATTCATTTTATTTCTATGTTATCCATCTCAGTCCATGTAGGTTTTATATAAAGATCCCTGATACACAGTTTTTTTATTAGTATCTTTGGGTAATCTACCTTTTTATGCAAGTATGTGCAGTTTTTTTTTTTTTTAAATTGCCACATTAAAAAAAAACTTTGGAAACCTAATGTCTCCAAATGCATGTTAGGCTTTGCATTGCTCCCTAATAAAGAATGACCGCTGAATTATACTGAATAACTGAATTACATTGATTGCTGCCATCTGTGAAGAAGTAAATTCCATTTTGAAAAGAGGGGGTGAGTTTCAATTGCAAAGAAATCTGCAACTGATTACTTTTACTTCTCAATTGCAACTTCATTTCCATCACGTGCAAATTAAAATGGCATGTCCAGATAAGATCTCTAAATAATATTTAAACTTTTAACATTTCAGAGTTGCACACATTGGACTTTCATAACTTTATAGACCCCAGATTCATACAAAGAGTGCCTGAGGCCCTACATCTCTGCAAATTCCAAAAAGACCTACCATTCCTAGACTTTTTTGTTATATATTCCAACCTATGTTTCACCCAAAAAAAAACCATGAATGGATAAATTAGTTATACATTTCAAAAGAATATTTGCCACTTTGGAGAAACTAGTATTTTTTATGTTATTTAAAAACCAATTCCAAACCAATTTATTTATTGGCTTGTATTGGTTCATTTAAAAACCAATTTGTCATCTATGTAAAATGCAGTAGCAGGTTGACTTAGGCATAAAGAAGTACATAAAGAAAATTCATATGGACTAGATACACAGCAATTTGTTCCTGTTTTCTTTAACCTCTTTAGGTTTTGTTGTAGTGCAAACTAGCCACTAGATGGCTCCCTTTTTTCATATGAGAGAATATTCAATACATAGTTCAGGGACATTCATTTTCACATAACCAAAATATAGAACCTTTTAAATACATACATTCCAAAATTTCAAAGGGGAAAAAGGGAGCATTCGTAACATACAAAGGGTTACAGCCTGATCCTGTTTTTCTTTAAACATCACTGAAGATTCATTACAGATAAGTCTTCATTAATGCAGTTAATGAACCCCATGAAATGAGCACATTATTCCAATTTGCACTATTCAAAGCGATATTTCTAGGGAAAATAGGGTAATTGGTTCCAGGCTGATAGAAATAAGCAATTAAAAATTATTAAATATAAAGTTTACTAATGAAATACTGCATAACACTAAAAGAGAATAAACCTATATCCAAAGTGTACCTGCTGCTTTCTGTATTCTACTGTAGTTTTTTCAAAACAAGCCACTTCTTTTTTTTTAAACTTTCCTCGAACAGGTTTTCCTTTTTTTTTTTCATTTTGCACAAAAGACAATTCATGTCTAAAAAATTGCTCGTGAGCTAGCCTCAGCTGCATGTGTGTCAGCCTTGTACTATCTGAATTTCGACTCACATTAAATGAGACCTGGTATCATTTTTTAAAATCACACTAAAATTGAATTTTGTGCTCTTTGAATTCACATTAATTGCAACCTAGCTGTATTTCCTTTTGTGTCCCGCACTTACAGCTAGAGTTAAACCTCCAGTTACAATTTTGTGATTGAAACCAGTTAAATAACTCTTCCCCATCCCATCCATGGTAACAAATGTTCCTCATTTCCAAAGGCTTAATACAAGGGTCAGATTCAACCACCTTGGCCCACCTCGGGGGAGGTGGTAGGGACAATTTGAATTGGTCCTCAGAGCTGGTAAAAATCGTCCCTGGTTGGCCCTGCCCACACCTGCCTGGTCGCCCAATCGCCTCTTTTGGCTGCTCGCTCGCTCGGCCTTTCTGGTATATCTCCTTTTTGTAGGTCATTATCATTGGTGCAAAGAAGTGACATCAACTTGGCCATGCCCACCCACCCAGTCACATGACCACCAAGCCATGCTTGCCAAGTCATGTCCACAGAGCCAGTAGGGGAAAAATTTGAATTTCACCCCTGGCTTAATAGTATTGTTTCTCAAGTCAGCTACTATATGTTCAGCATCACTTTTCCCCTGATGCCTTTTCTTTTTCCTTCTAGATATAACTTTTCTGTGATCCTATCCTGGATATAATGTGTGACATCATAACAAAATGCAGCTAATCAGATTTGGTAATATAATGTCTTAAAATGTACTGCATGCGACATTTGTCTTCACAATATTTCCGCAATTTAGGCTCAAATATGCCTTCACTTTCCCACTCATTGAATGAATGGTGAATTTCATGTCAGCATTATTTCAGACTTCAGTATATTTTGGTTCAGTTTCACATCCAGCCATTCTGATAACCATCTCTAAGTTCATCAAAAGAAATAATCTGTAAATTTACAGAGGTCTGTTTAAACCAGCAGAGAAGTTATTCCATTTTATCAGAGCATTAGACTCCGTCTATTGAAATGTAAACCATTTCAGACAAAGCTAACTCGCTGGCTATAAGACCCCACTTAAATTAGGGCTATTTACATTTAATCTTGAATTTTGTATGAAACATCTGGCCCAATGTAAAAATTATGGAGATGCTAGAATAGCGATGAAATGCATTTCAGTGTGCTACATGTTTCCTTTTTAGCTTGGTGCTACACAGAGGACATTATGCAACAAAGTTTTGACATGTGAAGGAAAACGTGGTAAGAAAAATATTGTGTATTTTCTGTAAAGTAGAAACTCTTCGGGTGATTTATCACTGCAATTGCAAGATATGAAATCAACATGTGATTCCCCTGAGATGTGTCATTCATGAAAACTTCAATATGCATATTTCCAAATCAGCTGATGCCAAAGGAACCTTTTCCCCCTCATTTTAAGCACATCATTTCAGCCAACTGCATAATCTTAATGCTAAAAATAATAGATTTAGACTAACTTTATTGTCACTTTGAATGTACACTAATTGGCACACATTAAAATAAAATTTTATTGCATACAGTTCTCAAAGGATCGCTGTTCTGACCAAGGCTTCCAGAGCCAGTAATAAACACAAAATGAGTCTCAAAAAATCCTCTTTTATTTCACTGGCTGTGAATTGTGTTCATTCACAGCCCTAATGAGTCCCAAACAAATGATAAAGAGTCTGACAGGAGTCTGCCACAGTCTTTCAGGATAAGGCTGATAAGCCACCTTTATCTCCCTTGGAAGGTTGCCAACAACCTAATTTCTAAGTAGTTGTGGAAAGCCAAACAGAGCAGAAGTCAACACAAAGCTTCAAAGATTAACTCAACCAGAATAAATGA
>JAOYMU010005066.1:0-10147 GCA_025802295.1 Psammodynastes pulverulentus | reverse complement strand
CCTTATCACTTCTTAATTCTGGACCTCAGGACTCGGGCGTCGGCCTGACCCAACCCCTGGGCCGCCACGGCACCACCAACTCCCGCACCTTGATCCTCCAATACCTCCCCTTCTTCAGTTCCTGCCATTTACAAGATGTAGAATCTTGAAGAGGCCAAAGTACCCTGCCGCAAGATTATCGTGACACTGTGACAAAATAAGTCCGCAGAGTGGCCTCACCGGGACATAAAGCCTGGCGTTGTACTGCAGGAGTTCCTCTTTGAATGACCATGGGGAGTTGGGCCCCACCTCTTGCTTTTGGTGATCCACCCAAGCTTCGTGCCACTGCGCCTCCCGTATCAGAGCCCATAGGTCCACTGCCTTCTGAACTGTGGAGACAGACTCTACAGGCAGAACTATCCGGAGCAGGAGTTGGTCCTCGGTACACGAATACTCGGGTTTCCACAAGAGTGCATTCGCCGTTTGTTTGCACCCACTTGGAATGTAAGTGATGTGGAAATTGAACCGAGCAAACAAGAGGGACCACCGGATCTGACGTTGATTCAGTTTCCGGGCAGTCTTCAAAAACTCCCAAGTTTTTGTGGTCCATCCGGACTTCAACTGGATGTAGCGCCCCCTTCAAATGATGCCTCCAAGCCTTGAACACCATCTTAATGGCCAGTAGTTCCTTCTCCCAGATGGTATAATTACGCTTGGAAGGGTTGAGCTTCCGCGAATAATATGCGCAAGGGAAAAGGGTACTGCCGGGCACGTGAGCCTGGAATAACACTGCCCTGACCGCCACATCAGATGCATCCGTTTCCATCACGAACGGACTGTGTGGATTGGCATGCTGCAAGATAGGCTCTGTCATAAAGGCCCATTTCAAGACCCGGAATGCCTGTTGCTCAGGAGCACTCCACCAGAATGGGATTTTGTTCTGGAGGAGCCGAATGGGGACACGAAGCTAGGGATGAAGGTCCAATAGTAATTGGCAAACCCGAGGAAGCGCTGGACGTCCTTCACTTGCCAAGGAGGTTGCCAACTACACAGCGACTCGACCTTACTCAGCTCTATCGTGATGCCCTCGGGAGAGATGCGATGCCCCAGGAACTTGATGGTGGACTGGAAGAACTGGCATTTCTCCAGTTTTGCATACAGGTGGTTCTCCTGGAGCTGTTGCAGAACAAGGCACAGGTGATGCAGGTGACTTTCCCTCAAATTGGAATAGATCAATATGTCGAGATAAACCATGATAAACTGACCTAAGAGGTCCCAGAAAATGTCATTCATAAAGTGTTGGAAGACAGCGGGGGCATTGGTCAACCCAAATGGCATGACCGTATATTCAAAATGCCCATACCTGGTCCTGAATGCTGTCTTCCACTCATCTCTGGGCCAGATCTGCACCAAATAATACGCTCCGCATAGGACCAACTTGGTGAACACGGTAGCCTCTCAAAGCCGCTCCATCAATTCCGGAATCAAGGGCAGCGGATACTGGTTGCGAACCATGATGGCATTTCACCGCCAGTAGTCACAACAAAGCCTCAAGTTGCCAGTCTTCTTTTTTACAAACAGGACCGGGGCAGACAGTGGTGATGACGAGGGTTGGATAAAACCCCGAGTGAAGTTCTTGTCCACAAAGTCCTGCAACGCGGCCAACTCTGGCTCTGACATTGAGTATAAATGGAAGGGGGGCATCCGGCACTAGATCAATGGAACAATCATAAGGCCGATGCGGAGGTAACTGGTCTGCCTGCTCGCTGAACATGTCTGCGAAATCTGCGAGTTCTGAAGGCACGGACCCCTCAGGTGGACTCAGTAACTGTCCTGTGCAGACTTGATGGCCATGGTCGATGCATTGCAGGCTCGAGAAAGTAATCATGTTCTGAGACCAATAGATCTGGGGATCGTGCGCCCACAGCCATGCCAAACCCAAGACCACAGGGAAATGCAGGCCAGAAGTGATATAGAACTGGACAGCCTCCTTATGCAAGCCAATGATCAAGTGCAAGGGCTGGGTGGCGGCCTTGATAGATCCCGACAATAGCACCCGGCCATTGATGGTCTCCACAAGCATGGAAGGATTCACTGGGCACTGAGAGACTGCATACTGGGCCACAAACGCCACATCCATGAAGTTCGTGGTGGCACCAGAATCGACCAGGGCATGTGCCGGAATCTCCTGGGTACTATTGGCCAGAAAAACGTGTGCCACCAGAATCAAATGCCGAGGGGGTCAGGAATCCATGTCAGGCACAAATGGATCAATGCGTTGAGGGTTGTTGGGCAATCCACCCACATCAGCTCGTCCTGCAGCTCCTCCGACAATCCATCCTGGAACATGTCCATGAACCCACTGACATATTCCTGGAGGGATTGCTGACCCTGCTTCAGTTTCTTCAAGCGACGGGGTGCAGTCTGTGTCTTGATAGGGTCCTCATACATCAGACGGGGATGGTCACAAATCCCATGGTAGTCATTCAGTAAAGGGCTATCCTGCACCAACAAAGGCGTGGCCCAACGTGCTGCAGATCCAGAGAGCAAACTAATTATAAACTCTACCCTAGTCCAGTCAGTGGGAATGTCCTCTGCTCTCAAGCTCATAAAAAGCTGACACTGTCCCCAAAACGCTGGAAACATAGCCTGGTTTCCATCAAACTTATCTGGCACAGCCACCGGGCATTTCCTTGGGAGGGGGGGGAGGTGGAACAGTGTGAGATTGGAGCTGGGCCAATTGATTGGTTATCAAGGCCATCTGTTGTTGCATCTGAGCGTGCTCTGCCTGAATCTGTTCCATCTCGCATTCAAAGTTTGTTTTGTTTGGGCAGGAAACAAACTGTTCTGACCTAAGCCTTATTCAAATTTAAGTAACACACAGTGTGGGAAAACAAAGCCTCTTTAATGCAGAGCTGGAAATTTCTTGCATTTCCAGCCAAGCCTCATTTAGTTATAATTGTCCCAGATAAGAGTAAGGCTGTGAAAGGCTGCCAACAACAGAAGTCTCAATTACCAAAAGATACCAGACCACAGGAATGTCCAGAAACACAAGCTGTAATTCATTGGGCTACAACGAGAGATCAGTGTTTGAAGAACGTCTATTGTTTCCTGCAAAGAACCACTCTCCAAGGGCTGGTTTTTATCCTTTAAGGGAGGAGCCCTCACCTCCCAGCCTTACTCCCGAGTTGCCCTTGCTTTTTCAGCTGCTCCTTTGAGCATCCCTGCACACACGCGCACTGGGCACAGGCCCCCTAGAATCCTCTGCGTCACTGCTGCCAGACTCCAATAGCAGCACTCCCCTCTCTGATTGTCCAGCACCCTCGTCCAAATCCTCTCCAGGCTCCCTAACTGGTTCCCCTTCGTCCTTGCTGTCAGAGACCTCTGCCGTCTGCACCTGCTGCCGGTGAACCACAACAGTCGTCTACTCTTTCTTTTCCATAAAATGCTTCTTGTGCCGACACCCACAAAGCCATTTTTGTGCACTGCCTATCTTGGTATTGTCAAAGCTGAACCATAAAAAAGACATACCGTTTCTATTTTAAAATCCTTATTTCTCAGCAACACCCACTCTTTCATCCAAAGCAAACAGGTTGCAAAGTACAATTTTTAATCAGGCAATCCTAATCATCCTCTTTCTCTTTGGTTTTGAACAGCTTTAAATTAAACTCTTAATTTTTCTCCTGCCATATAAACTTAGATATAAGTCATTGTCACTGCTTATGCGGTGCACTCATTGTCCGGATAGGTATTGTTTAAAACAGAAATATCAGTCTAGTAATATAATTGATAAGAGCGAAAGTGGGGAGAATTGAAGTGGATGGAGTTGCCAGCCATAACAACATAGCTGGCCGATGAGTCAGCCACATTCCAATGACAGTTAATCAGAGGAAGGAGAGAAGTCTCCAATCAGTTTGCATCCCTATTGAACAATGTGACATTGTTTTGGAAAATTGAGAAAATCTTAGTTGTAGTGATGTGGAAAGCCTGGGAACTTTAGTACTGGCTTTCCACTAGTTAATGCCAAAATGGTGGGTCTAAATAAAATTGTTCTTTGAGGAATAAGTATGTCTTGGTGTTCGTTTTATAATGCGTTACTTGGAACCTACCAAGCTGCAGAGGTCAGTGGAACTCCTGCTGGGAAGAAGGGAGATCTGGTATCTATGATGACAATTATGAGGTGAAGACAACCTGATGGTGAGTGAACCCGTCTGCCCCTTCACCATACCAATTAGGATAAAAGTGCCAAAGACCAGGGCCCAGGGAGAAGTAAAGGCAATCCTTGATATAGGCTGTATCTGCTGCCTGATCAACCTGTCCACCGTCTTAAAACTGGGAATCTGAATGAAGAAAATGACCCAACCCATACGGTTTGAGCAGGTTGATGGGTTATTAATTGATGGAGCCCCCACTACCCTCCTTACAGAGCCCATGAGGATGGAATTTGGCCTACACAGAGAGAGACTCTGCTTCATAGTGCCGTCAAAAATGAGAGAAGTTGTCATCCTGGGGTTGGCGTAGTTGGACAAGTGGGCACCATCCATCATGTGGCAGGATGACTATTGGGTGCTGAAAATAGGGATAGGGCCTCATCCCCCACATCTGACCAACAGAGGGAAAACCACCCAACCATGGAACAATGTGAGTGAAGGCGAGAAGACTGTAGTTGCCTCGCAACTGTCCCCGGGTAACTTCCAGATCCCTAGGGAATACCGGAACCTAGCAGAGGCATTCAGCGAGGAAGAGGCCAGCGTATTGCCACTCCATTGTCCTACTGACTGCACTATCGAATTTGTGCCGGGGGCTAATTTACCCAAACCAAAGATGTACTCCATGACCCCAAAAGAGATGAAGAAGCTGAGGAAATACATCGACGAGAATTTGGCCCGCAGATTTATCCAACCAGCGAAATCCAAAGTAGCTGCCTCGGTCCTCTGGAAAGAGAAAAAGGATGGGTCGATGAGGCTGTGCATCGATTTTAGGGGGATCAACGCCATATGCGTGCACCTATCCACTTCCCCCTATGAAGGACATGTTGGCTCACCTGGCCAAGGGGAAGGTGTTCACCAAGCTTGATCTATGAAAAGCATATTACAGAGTGCGTATTAAGAAGGAGACGAGTGAAAGACAGCCTTCAACTGCCCCCTTGGTAGCTTCCAGTTCAGAGTGATGCCTTTTGGGTTGCAGGGGGCTCCTGCTATATTTATGCAGCCCATAAATGAGATGCTGCATGAGCACCTGAACAAAGGGGTCCTTGTTTACCAGGATGACATTCTCATCTTTACCGAGACTTAGAAGAATACGTGAAGTTAGTGCACCAAGTCTTAAGCACCTAGTGGCGAAACTATACACAAAGCTGTCAAAGTGCGAGTTCCACAAGACCACCCTAGACTACCTGGGCCATCAAGTGTCAAATGAGGGGATAAAGATGGACCCAGAGAAAGTAAAGGCGGTCCTGTGTGCAACTGCACAGCTTCCTGGGGTTTGCAAACTTCTACCGGCAGTTCATTCCTGCCTTTGCCGAAATCGCCCGGTCCATCACCAACCTATTGAAGATGGGGAAAGGCTAGCAACAGCCGCAACTGAGTCAGCCCCTAAATTGGACCCTAGAGTGCCAACGAGCTTTTGAGCCACTAAAGGAACTGTTGCTAGGGAGCCAATCCTCAAGCACCTAGATCCGGAGCAATGCTTCACAATCCCACCGATGCCAGTGATGTGGCCATGGCAGCGGTCCTCCTTCAGAAAAACTCAGAAGGCAACTTACAGCCCTGTGCATACACCTCCCAAAAGCTGATGGAGACTGAACAGAGGTGGGCAGTATGGGAAAAGGAAGCTTATGCAATCCGATGGGCCTTGCTGACCTGAAGACACTTCCTTGAGGGCAATGCTGTGCCTTTTGAAGTATGGACTGACCACAAAAACTTGGAGGCACTAAAGACACCCTGCAAACTCTCCCCCAAGCAAGTCCGCTGGGCGCAATACTTCAAATGGTTCAACTTTGAACTAAAGTACATCCCGGGGGGAAAGAATCTTTTGGCCGACGCTCTACCATGTAAGCCACAGTACCACAGTAAGCAGAAAGTTATCCACCCAGTAATTCCTCCTTCCCAGCCGGCGTCACAGGCGTTGACCTGGAGCCAGGTGGCCCATCGCAGAGCACAGATGGAGGGGGGATGACTCAACAACTGAAAAACGAGCTGCCAGTCGACCTGTGGAGACAACCCGGGGACACTAATTCTGAAGGATGGGTTAGGGTGGAAGGGATCGAAGTTGTATGTGCCAAACAGCCTGTGGCTTCAGATTCTTCAACAGAGTCACGACACCAAGCAAGCTGGACAGTGTGGTTATTTGAAAACTCTGCACTTGGCCCGGAGGCAGTTTTGGTGGCCAAGGATGAAGAAAGATGTGGAGGACCAGGTGAAAAGTTGTGCCATCTGTGCAGCGATGAAAATGAGGCCGGGGAACCCTCCCGGGCTCCTCCACCCAGTGGCAGATTCTTCCAGACCCTGGGAAGAGATACCTATGGATTTCATTGTTGAGCTTCCTCAGAGTTGGGGGAGTACAGTCATTTGGACCATGGTGGACCTATTCTCCAAACAAGCCCAGGATTCCTGTCGGCACCGAAGCTGGCTAATCTATTCATGAAGCATATTTAGTTAATTCACTTTATTGTCATTGTACCTTGTACAACGGAATTAAATACCTTCTTCAGTGTACATTGAGTATAAAATCAAACACAAACACAAACACAAACACACATCCTTCACATTCTATACATTGAATTGAAAACCCCTTTATAGGTTGCATGGAGTTCCCCGCAAGGTCATTTATGATCGAGGGGTTCAATTCACTGCTAAGTTCTGCAGGGAGTTTATGAGGGCCATTGGGTCCTCGCAGGTTTTAGCTCAGCATTTCATCCGAGTACTAACGGGGCCTTAGAGAGAGCTAATGCCATAGTGAAACAATACTTAAGGTGTTATGTCAACTATCAGCAATCACAACTGGGCCGAGTTACTGCCGTTCGCTGAGGTAGCATACAACAACACAATATACAGTAGCACTGGCCTGCCACATTTTCAGCTGGCTAGTGGAGTAGAGTTTGTCCCCATGCCTGAACTCCCTTGAGAGCCACCCTTCTCCATGTCATTATTAGAGTGGATGGAGGCTTTGAAAAAAGGATGGGAAAACACCAAGCAGGCCCTGGGTGAGGTAGCAAAGCAGTACAAAAAGCAGGCTGACAAGCACCAGGATTCCCAACCAGAGTTTAAGGTTGTCCACAAAATATCTGAGATTAAAGTTAGCCTCAAAGAAGCTCAGTATCAGATTTTCAAGTGATGAAACCCATTTCAAAAGAAATATGCAAAGTCCATCTTCCAAAACAATTTTATTTTATTTAGGTAGGCATCAAATTGGCAAAGTCTGTTGTAATTCTGGATCTGACACAAACCGCAATTACAGCACATAGTATTGTAAATTAGAAACGTCCCACAAAGTCACATTTCCCAATAAAAGCAATTTCAACATTTCCTGTTGTCTTACAAATGTTATTAGAAAAATATTAGAATGTGCAGAAATGAATAGATTAACATTGAAAATGAAAGGGAAAGAGCAAATTGAATATTATAAGATATGGGATTTATTCTATAATTGGCTTGAGGATAAATATAAGGTTTAGATTTAAAATTGAAAGAGAAGAATAGAGAATATTAAATAATAGTATATTGTTAATAATTAATTGAAAATATATTTACTATATGAAGACACGTTAACTGTTTTGTATTGCACAAGATATTTGTACCCAGACTACACACTGGTTTAAATGGAAGATGTATTGTTTATAAAATAAAAAAATAACAAACTTTAAAAAAACAAATAACACAGCTTGAATTTCCAGAGTGAGTGATTTCAAACCTTCGATGGACGACAGGGTCAAACAACCATCGTAACAGAGAAATCAGAGAAGTTGTGATGGCTTCCCAGATGCCAGCTCAGACAATGTGGAAGAGCTGGGTCCAGGGACTTCAGAAGGGGCTGCGGATGAGTGTTAACAAGTTGCTTGTTAAGTCGGGGGGTTAAGGAGGAGCCGGACTCAAGTTAGCACTAGCAACAAGCTTTATTTAAGGTTTACAACACAAGCGGCAGAAGCGCGGCCAGCGCCGGCTTATATAGCCGACGCTGTCCAACGCTTCAGCCACTGACGTGCCATCGATTTTCCTGCCACGCGGGTTAGCCAATGAGCGAGGCCCTAGGGCCTTCCTGGTTGGAGATCCCCGTCCCCGCCTACAGCTAAGTCCCTGCCCCCAGTCATCGGGTTTGAGGCCCTGTGGTGACAGGGTGTTTGTGCAGGGGTGACTGGGGGTGTGTGTGGTTGCGGTTGTGTGTGTTGTGGGTCTGCCCGCTGGGGTTGGGGGGAGTCCTTGTTGTTTTGCTGAGGTTCACCCTGCGCCTCCCTCCTCCGGAGCTGGTCTATGTGCCGGCTCCAGAGTTGCCCCTCGCTGGTCTCGACCCTATAGGACCGTGGCCTGACCGTCCTTCTCACTGTGGCGGGAACCCAAGCGGGTTCCCCTGCGAAGTTCCTCGCAAACACTAGGTCGCTTCCCGTGAAGCTTCGGGCCTCCCCACCGTATACCGGAGGATGGTTACTGCAGTAGTCAGGATGTAGGCGATCTAGGGTCGACCTAAGCCTTCGGCCCATGAGGAGTTCTGCTGGGCTCCTGCCTGTCAGTGTGTGTGGGGTTATGTGCTGGGCTAGTAGCAGTGTTGTGACTCTACTCTGCCAGTCTCCCGGGCCCATTCTTTTGAGGGTCTCCTTCGTGAACCGTACCATCCTTTCAGCTTGCCCATTTGTCTGGGGATGTGCGGGGGCTGATAGGGCGTGCCTGATTCCCCTCTCCGCCAGGAACCCCTCAAATTGAGTAGACGTAAATTGGGGCCCGTTATCTGAAACTAGGACATCTGGTAGGCCATGGGTGGTGAACAGTCTGTCCAGTACCCTAGTTGTGGCTTTGGTTGTTGTGGAGTGCATGATTGCTACCTCTAGCCATTTGGAGTGGGCGTCTACCACTATCAGGAAGGTTTTTCCCTGGAAAGGCCCTGCGAAATCCACGTGGAGCCTGCTCCATGGGTTCGTGGGTTGCTCCCACTTGAGGGGAACTGCTGCTGGGGGTGCCGGTCTCGTCTCCTGGCATGGCCCGCATCTGGCTACGCAATGCTCTATCTCCTTGTCCACCCCGGGCCACCATATGTAGCTCCTGGCCAGCGCCTTCATGCGCACTATTCCCAGGTGTCCCTCGTGCAGCCTCGCCAGAACCCCCTCCCGCAAACTTGTCGGTATTACCACCCTGTCACCCCATAGGAGACAGCCCCTCGCTGCTGACAGCTCAGCCCTTTTGGTTATGAACGGCATCGCTTCTGCGTTTGCGTCCCCTGTTGGCCAACCCCTCCGAAACCAAGTCAAAACTCGTGCCAACAGTTTGTCCTTGGCTGTTTCTTTCGCAATGTCTTTGGACGTCATCAAGGGGTTCCGCACAGCGTCAATCAGTAGGATGATGGTCTCTGGTGCTGGGTCTTTGACTGGTTCTGGTAGTGGGCATCGGCTGAGAGCGTCGGCGTGCCCGATGTCCTTCCTGGGGCGGTGAATGAGGGTGTAATCTTAGGCGGCAAGGAACACTGTCCACCTTAGCATTCTTGGCGACAGAATAGGGGGTGTTTGCTGGTCGCCGGCAAGAATTCCTAGTAGGGGCTTGTGGTCGGTGACAAGTTCAAATTTCCGGCCGTAAAGGTACTCGTGGAAGCGTTTGACTCCCGCTACAGCGGCTAGTGCCTCCTTGTCAATTTGGCCGTAATTTCTCTCTGTTTTGGATAGCGTCTTAGAATAAAATGCTATTGGGGCCTCCCTGCCATTGGGTAACCTGTGGCTCGGGACTGCGCCGATGCCATAGGGGGAGGCGTCGCACGTGAGCATCAGGGGGAGGTTTGTGCTGTACTGCATCGGCACTGATTCGGAGGTGATCGCCGACTTTATTCCTTTGAATGCTGTCTGCTCAGGCGCGCTCCACTTCCACTCAGCCCCCTTGTCGAGCAGTCTATGCAGGGGCTCCGCAGTGGTCGCCTTCTGCAGTAAAAATATATGGTAGAAGTTAAGGAGCCCTAAAAAGGCCTGTAGCTC
>JAOYMU010004795.1:0-10190 GCA_025802295.1 Psammodynastes pulverulentus | reverse complement strand
GTTTTAAAAAGGGATTTAGAGTAGGATTTTAGCTGATTTAGTATTTTAATTGAAATGGTTAAGTTGTTTTACTTTTTACCCTGCTGTGAACTGCCCCGAGTCTTTGGATATGAGGCGGTATATAAACTTGAAAAATAAATAAATAAATAAATAAATAATATATTCTTATCTTGGATGAGCTCCCTAGAATGTGCATTAATCATAACAATCATAACTTTTAAATTAAACATTTCTGGATCAAATGTGACTGGACATTTTTTTGTGTGATATTCTTCAGTTACAAAAGATTTCTTGTATTGATGCAAAAGTTAACATAAGTTTGATTTGAATATTTCGATTCATTGTGGGTTTATTTAATACTGGGTTTATTTTTGCCTCTTATGGCTATATAATTTCTGCTGTGCTGAATATTCCATCTGTTGAATGCAAAGTCTTCTCAACCTGTAGTCAACACCTGACAGACTTGTCTTTTTTTTTGTCTCTACAGTTTTGTCTTCATACATGAGGCCACAATAGACTTACTATCTGCTGTTTTATATATAGTTTTATATATAGTTCCTTTCCAGCTCTGAATCCTATCTTTTATACCCTCTGAAATTAAAATTTCCAGGAGGCCCTGTGGAAAATAGCAAAAAGAAAAAAAAAGAAAAAAAAAGAACTTCCTAACTTGATGGATCAATCTGCAATTATTCTGTTTATATTACTTCCCTATGCACAATTCTGTATTTGCACCTTCTTCTATTGCTCTGTCATAACATATAGAAGGGTCTTACAGTTTCATATTTTTGGTTGCATATTATGAAAGGAAAGACAGTTTAAAGAAAGATTTTTTTGGTATTGTTTTGCACAATCATTAACATTTCTCCAATTTTTGCTAATAAATGTTACACCAATTTAATAATTATTGGAGTAGTTTTGTTTCTATGTAAATCAGATCTACTATTACTATGACAACTGATTTAACTCATTTGCATTATAAACTGAAAGTTTCTATAAGGTTTCTTTAGGGTGTTTGATAAGTTTGACTCTTTCCTTTGCACAGCAAAATATTGTGTTTTTTCAAGCTGCATTCTCAGATGTATCTGCATTCTTTAAAATAGTTTTTAGATACCTCAACCACTCTTTTCCAGTTACATATAAAGCTAGCTAACATCAGATTTACAGAAAAAGGAGAAAGCCTAATTCTTCAATAATAGACATGATCTCATTTTGTGAAATAAATTTCACATACTTTAATATATTTGTTTTCAGATAAATATGAACCCAGTGCCAGGTTGAATATTTTGTCCCAGATTTAACATAGTTCAAAAGTTATAACATAATTGTAAAGTTTGAGATGATAGTTGAAAAGAATATTTGGGGAGACATGGCAGGTGGGTTCAAGGGGAGGCAAATCATGAAAGCAGAAGTGTGCCATTACAATGTGTAATGAATAGGCATTGTGATGTGCAAAATACATATAAAATGAAAACCTTATATTGAGATGGTGCAATTATGTTTTAATTATTTTGTTGAAAGTATTGGATTATTCAAGTGCCTATGAACATTAAATTTATGGAATGTCATGAAACCAATGAATGGCTTCCTTTTGGTTTTACTATCTTTAGTAGCTCATTTTACTGATGAATATACAATATTAATTCCCTATAGATATCTAGTCTAGAGAGTGAGTCTCAAAAACAAATGCATACGGTAGCCTTAATGACTTAAAGTCAGGGCTTTTTTTGAGCCGGAGCTTGGCGGAACGCCGTTCCGGCACCTTTTCGGAACCCGTATCACGTGCTCCGTCCCCACCAATCGCGCGCTACCACTTCCGGGGTTTTTTAGCGTGATGGGAGGGGTGCGTTCCGGCACCTTTCGGCGCCGAAAAAAAGCCTTGCTTAAAGTACAATATAAATGTTCCTGAATACACTAGTCAGTTCAAGCAGAAACTGCCTATAGATATCCATGGATAATTGCACTAGTTTTCATTCAGATAAATAGGGACATCAATAGGGACTACTAGAAATGTGTACAAAAGTGTTCCCATAGGAGTAGAAATCATATAAGATTTCTATAATAGAATCTGTTATAATAGAATCTGTTCTATAATAGAATCTGTTTGAGATTCTATTCTAGAATTCTCTAATAATAGAATCTCAAATGCAAACTAAAATGTCCACCTATCTAATCTATCTATATATTCTATATATTTAATATCTATCTAATATCCTTATATATAAAAGGACCGATTGTGAAAAGATTCTATAATCAAGGAATTTTACAATCAAAGGAACATTTTGTAACAACCTGAATGAATGACTAAGTGAATGACTGAGTGATGAGTGAGTGGATGAGTTTATAAAAAAATAATTATTTTTAATGTTGAAAATATTAAGAGTGAAAAGTGAGACTTTGGAAAAACTGCAAAGAACAGCAACTAAGATGATTAAAGACCTGGAGCCAAATAGATATAAAGAATGGTTGCAGGAATTGGGTATGGCTAGTCTATAGAAAAGAACAACTAGGATGGACATGCAGTATTTCAGAATTTGAGGGGCTGCCACAAAGAAGCAACTTTTTTTTCAAAGCATCAGAAGGCAAGACAAGAAATGGAAACTATCATTTCTTCAGGATGAGAAGCAGCCTGAAATTAAGGAGGAACTTCGTAACAGTGAAATTAATCAATGGAATACCTTGCCTTCAGAAATCATGGGTAGTTCATCACTGGAGGTTTTTAAGAAAAGACCAGACAGTTATGTGTGTAAAATAGTATAATGTCTCCTTCTTAAGCAGGCAGTTGGACTAGAAGAACTCCAGGGTCCAGCTCCAATCTGATTTTGATAGTGGTAAGATGGGTGGCCAATAAATTGGATAAATAAATTAATTAATTAAACCACAATCCCCATATAAAAAGTGATAGCAGAAAACAGGAAAGATTATTATTTTTTCATTATTGTTTTCAAAGAATTGGCCATTAAAAGTCAACACTTCAAATTTAGAATACACACACACAAAATATGCACACACAAGAAAACCATCACTTAGAACAAAGTAAAAGTGAGGGAAAGTGCATTATATATTTTTCTTTTTTGTAATTCAGGCTGTGAAACCAGTATGTGTTCAAATACCTGTTGCATCAAATGCCTGTTGCAACTTTCTATACTGGCTTCCTCAGTCCCAAGAAGGGATGGTAATAAGTTGCTCCTACCCATGCAAGGACAGAGTTGCAGCCCTTTTGCTCTTCCACCCAAGCAAGGACAGAGATGCAGCCTTTTTGATATGTTATATAGAACTTTCCCTCCAAAAAGGAGGAGAGGACAAGATAGAAAGCAAATATACACGTTCTTCTGGTGTTTGAAGGGATGATATTATAGCGATAATGTGTGGGACACTTTTTTGTAGCTTCACTGAATTAATATATGGTAAAACCTTATTGTACAATCATTGTTAAGATCATTGTACAATGCTTGTTGCTTGATGGAGTCATTGGATACAACATGGGTGGCAAATAAAGTTCATAATAAATAATAAAATAATAAACAATGGTTTGGCCCAATGAAATCTTATTGGAATCATAGGGAAAGAATCTGCCATGGCTTAGAGTAGCACCCAGAAATTTATCCAAGAAATCTGGAATTTTATGTGAAGAGTCAAAGAAGCCAGGACAAATTGGTTGAAATTAGTTTGAGTCAGTGACTAAAATGTGCTATTTGGATATGAATTTTAAATTAACCCATTCGTTTAGTTCAAAAGATGAGTAAGAAACACAAGGGACCAAACCAGGATCCTTAGGAAGTTTGATTTTTCAGTTTCCAATGCCTCTAAATCCATCTTTCTCTCTATCCCAATATAAGCTGTGCTCTTTTTTTCTCCCTTTTCCCCCTTTCCTTCCTCCCAAACCCCTTTTTTTCAAATTGGAAGCTTGACTGTGCATATACAGGATATGGTTATTTTTAGTAAAATAAATATGCCAGGTAAAGAAACAAATGTCACATGGATTTCCAAAATTTGTATGTAAGTGTGTGTTTTAGGGCAGGGGTCTCCAATCTGACCAACTTTAAGACTTCCCAGAGTTCCTCAGCCAGCAAAGCTGTTGAAGTCCACAAGTCTTAAAGTTGCCAAGGTTGGAGATCCCTGTTTTAGGTATATTAGCTGAACCTTAAATACCTCTCAGGAAATTAAGACACAATTATTTTGGATTTCTTTTTCATGCTTTCCACTTTTATAGGATAGGATTCTTGGTCTGACTTGTGCATGCATTGATTAAGGACATTGCCGCTCTAAAAAAACTCTGTAGAGTTTTTTGTTATCACCCCTGTGATTGTGATAAATATTATATATGTATTGAAAATATGTATTTGTATATGTGGAAATGTGGAAATACATATTGTTTCTAAACATTTTAACAATTATGTCTGTGTTGCATACATTCTTAAATATTTTTTTAAAAAATAAATAATCATTATTTTTATGGAAGAATCAAAACATATTTCATTTGAAAGGTATGAATCCACATGAAAAAATTTCTTTTAGTTTTCCTATTTTAACAAAGACCATTCAACACATCTATTAACATCAACAAAGTACCAGAATGAAGACAATATTGACTATGTTCCATTGTGAGCTCAACTTAAGAGTTAAAATTAGGGAACTCTAGTACTGCACCCCAGCAAAGCAATTTGAGACATATATTATTGGGGGTTCAAGAAGCAAAGACTACATCAGTATGAGTATTTAAAGCTTTATTGCAAGGAAGAATAATAAAATAATATAATAATATAAGATAGCAATTAGGATATGTTTAAGAATATTGAGGAATATAACATAACACAAGAATATTCAAGAAAACAGTAAGAAAAAGAAATTTTCTTTCTGCAAGTCAGGAAACCCTAAAGGGATGATGGCATGCAAACCACTAATTAGGTCTGCAACTAAGTTCTATTTTGGAGTGATTTCTGTCTAGCTTCAATATGTTTTGAACCATAATTAAGTATCTTTGTTTTCAGTGGTCTCTGAAGATCACTGGAGTTTGCCCACGACAGTAAGTTGGACTTACCTTGTGCTTGAAGTTTCTTGTGTTTTTCTGCCATCAAAGTTAAAGAGTATGTATTTATACCAGGTACCAATGAGACCATATCAAGGTTAAAGAACTATCTGTTGCTCAAGGTTTGTGGATTGAAAATTAGAAAGATCATCTCTGGATGATCTCACCAAGATAGGACAAAACAAAGAATAACCTCAGTATCACCTTAGAGTTACTAAAATAAATGCTTGATTAATTCTTTTTTACTCATTCAACTGTTATATGAGTATGTAAAGTTCTATGTACCATGTACTTGAGATAAAGAAGTCTGCATTATAATCCAATAACTCTCTCTCCTCCTCTACCATCACCTTCTGAGATGTACAGGGATATGGGTAATGTCAGGGAGGTGCACAAAAGTGCATGGAGTAACATGTGGTTTAGGAAGAGTATCTGGAGTGTGCAAAAGGTACTGTGTGGGTAAGGGAGAGAGATGAGGCACCCAGTGGGTTGGGAAGGGTATGTGGAGGTGCACAACAGATACCACACAGACCAGATGGTGCATGGAGGTGCAGCATAAGTGGGGAAAGTGAACAGGAGTATATCGGGAAGTATGATTGGAGTCACATGGATCAAGGAGGATGTGCAGAGCTGTGGTATGGATCAGGAAGAAGTATGTTTCTCCTCAGGAGAGGAGGGTACCCAGGGTTCCTGCATGGGTTGAGAAGGATATCTGAGGCTGCTTGAGAAGCACAGCATAATTTGAAGAGGATGCATCAGGATGCAATGTGGGTTGGGCACTTTGCCCATTGGTGTGCAAATGGCCTATACAGCATGAGTGCAGAGAGAATGGGGAAGGTGCATGGGTGGGAGAGACTTACACCACCAACTTATTATCATACCTTCTTGGGATTTTACTGGGAAAGCCAGTATAGAAAGTTGAAATAGACAGTCATATGTTTGCAGGCTAGCTTTATGTGTTAGTGAAATAGAAAGATTGAAATGCATGAAATCTCTTTTGACAAATGAGATCCAATTACTTTGAGGACATTGTCTCAAGGAGAACATCTTTGCCTAGTCACATCTGTCTTTGAAAATATGAAAGCAATTTTTGTCATCAGCTTTGTCTGCTCACTGTGCATAAAATAAAAATACCTTATAACAGCTGCTTACATTTGGTGAAGGCTAAAATAAAAGCTAAAATAAATCTCTGATAACAATATTGAATACCTTCAAAATGAAAATCAATTAAATCATTCCTTGACAAAAATGCTGGACTCTAATCATACACAAACAGAAAGATTCCAATATATAAAGAATTATTGTATTGATGTAAAAATAATAAACAATAAAGGAGAGAGTAGTTTGTTCAATAATTGTGCAGAACATCACTTGTGCAAAGACT
The DNA here is from genome assembly GCA_025802295.1 of Psammodynastes pulverulentus. Classification (NCBI taxonomy): domain Eukaryota; kingdom Metazoa; phylum Chordata; class Lepidosauria; order Squamata; family Psammodynastidae; genus Psammodynastes; species Psammodynastes pulverulentus. The sequence continues at coordinate 3,780 of JAOYMU010004795.1, read as the reverse complement.
CCCTTCAAAAATCTCCCCCCATTGCATGTAATCATTTGTAACAATCAAAACCAGATGGGTGGACAACTCTTTTGGACATTAAGCTAGATTGTCATAGAAGGATGCAAATAGACAAATTATTCTGATTCTGCATATGGAAGTTGTGTTAGCATAATAATAGGTCTGCCATTGTGAACATGGATCAATCAGGTTGAAAGTTCCTTTTAATTTTTGACATTATTTTCCACGCAGCATCTTGGATATCCTTGTTTCTGAAGCTGTAAATGATGGGGTTCAGAACTGGAGGCAAAACTGCATATAAAACAGCAGACAGTAAGTCTATGGTGGGAGAAGAAAGAGTTTGTGGCCTCAAGTACGAAAACATAGATGTGATGATAAATAAAGAATAGACTGTCAAGTGTGGACTGCAAGTTGAAAAGGTTTTATATCTACCTTGAGTGGATGGAATTTTAAAAATTACTGAGAAAATGTAACCATAAGAGGCAAAAACAAATCCAGTACAAAATGAACTTGCAATGAATCCAACTATCCACATGAAAATTTGGTTAAATTTTGTGTCAGTGCAAGAAATCTTTTGTAGCTGAGGTACATCACAAAAAAACTGTCTAATGATGTTCATTCCACAGAAATGTAATTGAAAAGTTACGGTAGTTTGTAACAAAGCATGGATGAGGGAAATAATCCAGGAAGCAAGTGCCATTTGGCTACATGCACCCCAGTTCAGAATAAGGCTATATTGCAGGGGACGGCAGATAGCTACATAACGATCATAAGCCATAATGGTGAGCAAGGCAACCTCAGAACCTACACAAGCAATAACTAAAAAAACTTGAGTCACACATCCAGGTAAAGTAATCATTTTGTTATCTGTCATTAAAACTGCCATTGATTTGGGGATCGTTGTTGTGATATAACAAATATCAGTCAAGGATAAATTGACCAAAAAGAAATACATAGGCATGTGGAGGTGGCTGTTCAGGATCACAACAAACACAATGAGTAAATTCCCAGCTAGGGCTACTAAATAAATGACTAGAAACATGACAAAATACAAATGTTGTACATCACAGTCATCAGAAAATCCCATCAGAAAGAATTCTGTGACAGAGGATTTGTTGGCCATTCTCGTTCTTTAAATTATTCTGGGTAAAAACAGATTGGAAATTAATATAAATAACAAATCTGGTGAAGATTATTTTGCATCCATATATATACAAATGTATTATTAGAAATAATCTTGAAAGAGATTCCTATAATAGATTGAGCTGTTGAAAAGAATTCAGTTCAGTTTAAAGATATGCCTTTATTCATTCTACAGGTTTGATTATTTCTTTTGTAATGCAAATTATATTAATCTAGAAGTTTGTCACCTGCCATCAATCAGTTAAAAAATGCCTTTAGAACATCATTACCTTCTTGTGAAGTAATTGGCTTGCGATGAAGTCTATATTCAACTAAAAATAACAATAAAAAATGTCCATATTATCTTTAGTCTCTAACAAACTGTTCCTTGAGGCACATCAACAATAATAAATAAATAAATAAATAAATAAATAAATAAATAAATAAAGAAAGAAAGAAAGAAAGAAAGAAAGAAAGAAAGTTATTTTGTTTAAGATATGGGAAAGCTACAACACAATTCTGTGTGTATAAATTGAAAAGTGTTATTGTCTTCAGTTAAAATGGCATAGAATTCTTAGTCTGTGTCATATGCAGATATGTTTTTTTCTAAAGAATAAAGTAAACCCTTCTAATACTAAGATACCTAGATATTTTATAGTTTTCAATTTGCAAATCCAATTGAACTTTGTCTAGTAAGTACAGATAAATTAATATTGGATTATAGACCAAAGATAATGATTGATAATGATAATGATTGAGTTATCTTAGTATTATCTCGAATTAATCAGAGAATTGGATGAAATCTTTAAAATATTTTCTTCAAATTAAGACAACCCTTTGAAGATCCTATCTGGAAGCTATAAAGTATTGTATTGTATGTTTACCAAAAATGTTCCATTGGTTGGTCATAATACAATATTATAATACTATCTCGTATTCATATTAATGAATTAGGAAAGTTCATCAATTCAAAAAAGGTTTACTATAGAAATATACTTTAACTATTTTTCTTTCCTCAATACTTTTAAATGTCATTGACTGACTATATTGTCACTACAGATAAAATGTCCATATTATATAATGTACTCAGAGCTTTTACAAATATTTTTTTACATTATAAAAGTAATATTTACCAAATCATTAATTATGAGTTTTTAAAATTTCCTCTCAATTATCAGATATCCAGAGGATATATAGCAATTATCATATAATACCTTTTATTGTAAAATTTTGTACCTGAGTAACCACCTTTCTATATATTTAGTATATTTTAATACATTGTGTATTGCAAGATGCACAGTATTTATGAAATGTCTCTTTTCTGAACTGGCGCACCCAGGAAGAAAAGTAGATACTTCTACTTACCTGGTCTTATTTTTCTCCCAGGACAATTTGCCTTTGAATAAATATATTTTTGCAAAGGATATCTTTGCTAAGGAAATGGAAAGAAATTACACCATCCCTTATTTCAGTTGTTTCAGAAAGTCACTCCTTTGGTGCTGTAGACAATTTACATAGTGATGTGCAGTACTTAGCTTATAATGTAAGAGACAAAACTTTCATATTCCCTTCTCACTAATGACATTCTTATAAATAGACATAGTCATTAAGAAAAGTATGTCTTAGTATAAGAAACAATCTCCCATGAGCTGCCTTTTCTCTTCTTTTAATAAATTGTTATTCCTTGCAACAAACCATGTTCTGTCCACTTCCTTTCCACTTTTCAATTAAAATTCCATGGATTGAATATAATTGGACATATTTTTGGTGACATTCCTCAGTTACAAAAAAAATCTTGCACTGATACAGAATGTAAACAAATTCTCATGGGGGTAGTTGTATCAGATTTGTTTTTGCCTTTTATGGTTACATCTTCTTGGTTATTCTAAAAAATTATAACCCTTTGAGATAGATATAAAATCTTCTCAACTTGCAGTCCACACTTGACAGTCTGTTTTTTATTTATCATCACATTTATGTTTTCATACTTGAGACTACAAACTCTTTCTTTTCCTTCAATAGACTTACTATCTGCTGTTGTATCTTTTTATTTATGATTATATCTTATGATTTATCACTTTATTGATTGTATGTATGCGGAGACCTTATGCACCAAACCAGAGACAAATTTCTTGTTCGTTCATTCACACTTGGCCAATAAAGAATATTCTCTTCTCTTTTATTCCTATTCTATTCTATTCTATTCCAATGTTTCTCAATCTTGATAACTTTACAAACTATGGACTTCAGCTCCCATAATTTCCCAGCCAGAAAGACACCTTAAAGTTGTCAAGGCTGAGAATCACATCATAAATAATAAGAGTTATCCCTGGCTTTTCCTCCTTTGACTTGTCACATCTAGGTCAATGGTTCTCCAATTTCTCTTTTTAAGTTCCATTCATAACCACTAATTTTCTAGAAGCATGTCCTATTAAAAGAAATATTTGATAATACATATAATAACAGCTGCTAGGCTTATCCTAGCTCAATATTGGAAAAAAAATAATGTGCCTACTGATAACTTGATTGTGCAAAACATTTTTGAGTGCGCTGAAATGGATAGGTTGACGAAGTTAAAAACAGAAGTTTCGGAATATTTTGAGATATGGGAAAAATGGTATGATTGGTTAAAGGATAAAAATAAAATAAATTAGAGTC
>JAOYMU010004788.1:0-10190 GCA_025802295.1 Psammodynastes pulverulentus | reverse complement strand
ACGTTCTTCTTTAGTAGGTCTCTTGTCTGGTCTGCCTGCTCCTTTCAATTCTTGGTCTCAAACGGCAAGCAAGGGTGTGCGTGTCTCCTTGGTCTGAAAGTCAGACGCTTCCCTTCCTCTGGAGATGTTGGCGCCTATGGGGAGCACACATACAGACCTCTGGTTGAGCCTCCAGAGATCCCCCATGGCATCTACCTGGCTTCCATGACTCAGGCAGGCTTCTTTTCCCGAAGCCTGCTTTCGATGCCGTTGGGAACAGGACGGACACCACAAAGCAGCATCTGCAGAGCACAGCGTTGCCACCGGAAGTCCGCCTCAGATATATCTTGTCTAATATTGTTTTGTCTCTCTTGAAAAAAGTCTTTCATCTCATCCATTTCCTCCTTCACTGCTTCTCTCAATTCTTTTATAATTGGCTGAAGCATTTCTGCTGTAATTGGTGAAGATTGTGACTTACTTTGTGTATCAGTCAGAGCCAAAGCAGCTAGTTTGGAAGTTTGAGAAGGAGAGCTGCCTGCGCTTCCTGTTCTACAGTATGAAATCCAGATTTCTTTGAAGCCATTTTATAAAGAAGAAAACGAATCAGGTCTGCCAAATCAGTCCCCAAAAATTTCTTGTAGCACTTAAAACTTAAATTTAAAACCTCAGTAGGGTATTAAGTCCAAAAAGACTTTTTTTAAACGGATCTGCAGCAGCAAGAGAAATTCAATCCACACGACAATACACACTATTGTCGTGCTCTCATTGTCACCCTTAAGTCCTGTCATTCACAGGTTGTGGCTGCATTCCCCAAAGAGACTCTACATCTTTGCCACTCCTTGGCACCTGGCAATTGGGTGCTGGTCAAAGTATTTCAATGGAAAAACTGTTTGACTCCTCTTTCGAAGGGTCTGTTCCAGATCTTGCTGACTACCAACACGGCTGTAAAGTGTCACGGTTTGCCTTCCTGGGTGCATACATCGTACTGTAAGAAGGTACCCACCCCAGTCGAGGAAGTTCAACCACCCTCTGGAAGCCACAACAAGACAAAGATTGAACCTTTGCCCAACAGGGTGGCAAGTGGTAGTAACCTCTGCCCCCGATCACCTTACAACCTTTGCTTGAGACCAAGAACGATCACTCAACATCATCTTTAACTACCATCACTGAATAACCTGCACCAGAGCTATGGAAGCCCAGCACCGCTTGCAAGAACTGCCTGCATAAGAAGAGGTCTGATGCCTGCCATGTGGACAATAGTGGTGTTGCTAGTAGTTTGCTGCATTTCTATAGAGTATCAAAATCCATAAGACAAGTAACTGTAGATAACGAAGCATCTGCCTTGCCTGAACCATCTACTACACCTCCTGATTGCTATCATCAAGTGCCCTTAGATAACTCCCCCACATGCAAACAAAGGGCAGCTGAGTAAAAAACCCAACGGATGATCTTACTGGATCTTAGCCCTCCAGCTTTGTGTTTGGTCTTGTAGCTCCCTCAGAGTTGCATTTTATTTCTGGTAATACAGCCTACCAGAAATTGCCCTTAGGTTGGAAGGGACGATGTTATGTGGGCACTATTTTCCCAGGCCTTCTGCCATTACTAGAGCCTCAAGATCTCCACACCTTTATATCACCTTCCCAACCTCATCAAAAGCGAGACATCTTGTCAGATGCCACATCTCCCAATAGTGGGTGGAACCATTTTTAAGATCCCATATCCCTCAGTTAGGAGTCAATATGATGTGAGAACAATGTAAAAGGTTTTCCCTCCTCCTTGAAACCACAGCCAACACTACAGCAGTGGGGTTTGAGATAGTTGGAGCTTAAATCTCTGCCATGAGGACCACTGTTTTGCAGAATAGACTAGCCCTTGATGTGATACTAGTGAAGGAGGGTGGAGTCTCTGAGATCATAGGGTCTTCCTGCTGTGTCTTTATCCCTGATGGAAATCGTAGCCTATTTGAAGATATTAATAAGCTTCGACAAGCTGTCATGGAGTACAGGAAAGGACCCATTGCTCCTGATGGCTCCTTCAGGACTGTGGGGATCTTTGGGCTGCTCTCTGGAATCTTTTCAGGCATAGGAGGTAGAATCATGCCTTTTCTGCTTTCTGTATTATGCATTTTGTTCTTGCTTTGCATTATATTTGTATTGATTAAGCAGTGTATCACCACCCTGGTCCCAAGGCCTGTCCCTGTACCTCTGATGCAGTGGTGGTTTCCTACTGGTGTTGCCACCAGTTCACTGACTGTGCACATGCATGTGTGCACATTCCCCCCCTCTGTGCATGCATGTTCTCCCCCTGCCTTCTACGCATGTGTGCATTGATCATCGGAGAGGACTCTTTGATCCTCTCAGCTGATCGACACACTTTTTTTAGATATCGGATCAGCCGAACTGGCACTTTTTTAAGCTACCAGTTCAGCCAAACCAGCACTTTTTTAGCTGCCAGTTTGGTCAAACCGGCAGCCAAATTGTTAGCTACCGGTTCAGCCCGGTTCAGCTGAGCTGATAGCTAAAAAAAGTGCGCCGGTCAGCTGAGAGGATCAAAGAGTCCTCTCAGATGATCGGCGTCCACATGCGCAGAAGGCAGGGGGAGCGCGCATGTGCAGAGGGATTTTTTAGCTATCGGTTTGGCTGAACCAGTAGCCATTTTTTTCCTACCGGTTCACCCGAGCAGCAGCTTTTTCTGCTACCGGTTCTCCTGAACCAGTGCGAACCGGTAGAATACCACATCTGCTCTGATGACAATCACAACTCATGCTACTATGGATCTCATAGCTCTTCCCTCCCAGTGGTCAGTAGAGTGCCCTCTGCATGGTCCGTTGCCTCTCAGGTCTCTGGACCATCCTTCCATTCTACTCAGGGATACAGGACCTCATCCATTACATCTATGACTCCTAGTGACTATGGCTATACTACCATGAGACAAGGCAGTAGTTTCTAGCCAAATTAAAGCAGCCACTCTTATAAGGAACTGCTGCTGTAACACTGCAAATTAAAGTATATTTCTCTTTCATTTTACATGAAGGATGATTACTTAATGAAATACATTGATTAGGAGGCTTAAGCTACTATAACTATATGCAAATGTTGATGTTGTCCTTAAAGGACAAAGAGGGAGGACTGTGAGAAGATGACAATTGGGCCCTCAAGTTGGTAAAGGCTTCAGTCTAATTGAAGGCCTCTGCCTAATTGAAGACCTCAAACTAATAATATATAACAAGTATTTTACAGTGTTGGCTAAGCTGATTTTGAGCTAATTTTGCAAACGAAGCATAGAATTTGCAATTTGCAGCTTTGCAGAAGTATATATCTGCAAGATAATCAACTTTGGAGCTATTTTGGATCAAGAATATCTGGGAAGCTAAGAAATGGGGAACTGAAAGTAGCAGATGGTAGGTGGGTTGACATGTACAAGTATATACTGGTCAGACGGTCAGTATAAGGGGACAGGGAAGTAAATTACAATAAAATATCACCTTTTGGGAAGATTGCCAGAAAAAGAGTATAAAAGGAATATCTTGGGATGAGTTTGGGGCCACTGGCCTATAGCTGTCCATGCTGGACCTACTATATCAATGAACCTCATTGCAATGAGTGTTATCTTACTGACATTTTTTTGTGTTATGATGGCTTTTCATGTTCTAAATTGCTCATGAAATAAACCTCTGAATCTCAAAGTAAGATTTATCGCTTGTGGTTTGTCTGTGTTCCTCTTTTGTTGGGCTATTTTTACAACAAAAATATCCCCTTCCTGCTGCTTGCCTTTTGCTGCCACCACCGCCGCTGCTCTGAAGTAGTTGATCAACTTCTCTTTTCTTAAATTGACTGCTAAAGCTCTGGGATTTGTGTTCTTTGGCATTTAAAATTAATTAAGACTTTGAGGGACATTGTTTAAAGACATACTGGAAGGTTCTTCAACCCCGCCATCGGTGATTACTATTTTTGTCTCATGCTTGAACTGCACAATAGGTGGATTGGCTTATTTTTTTAGTTAGTGATTCATGTCCCACCTGTTATTCAGGAGCTAAAGGCATCATAGCTAAATCTTTTCTCTTCCTGTTTTTCCTCACATCTCTGAGATAGATTGGGCCAAGAGAACCTGACTGGCCCCTAGTCAACCAGTGGGATTCAGTTGCTGAAAATGGGTAAGAGCCTGAGTTTGGTGCCAATCCCACACCTTAATTCCTTCATCACACACTGGCTCTCAGTTTATCAAGTCTACATAAAAACATATACATATATAAGGTTTTCTCCTCCTGCACCAGTGATTTTCCTCACATGTCCTGACTTGCTGGGTAAAAGACAGCTCTTCTGGAATGGAATGGAGTACAGGGGCTTTGAGGGACTTGAGTAGCATGGGTGGTGGTGATGGAAAAAGTATGGGTGTGTGTGTATGCCAGGATTCCACTAGCATCCAGCAATTCTCTGAGTAGGAATGTAAATGAGCATTCATAGCAATGGTGTAAAACTAAATAAAAGCCTCTTTGTCCCCCATCCCCCAAAGATTAGTATGATAAAATATCATACACAAATCTCACGCACTGATTTAATATGCTCAAGATTTAATATTCTTTATATCCTGAATTGATTTTGGGGCTATCTATAGAAAAAGAGGGGGCATAGAAATCTCTCATACACTAAAACTAACTGGTTATTTTAAAAATACACCTGTTAATTAAACTGAGAAAATACGGGGCTTCTGGGGTGACATCGCGGCGGTGCAGTCGCAGGGGAATGGGGCTCCATCTCAATTGCCCGAATTTCCACGGTTGATGGTCCCTAGGGGCAAGGCTGGATTCTGGAGGGGTCAGCATCAGGAGGAGAAGCTCAGGAGGTGGCGATGGGAGGTGCGATCTCCCGCTACTGCAGGGGAAATTCCTCATAATCGACTGTGGAAGAGATTGGCCTTAATGGCTGACTCCAGAGACGCAACGACCCAAAAAAGAATGGTGGAGGCATAGAGACGAAGCAGTAAGCAGAATGACGAAATGAGATATTGAAATCTACTACTTAATCCTACTATTGACTATTTACCTGGTTCTACCAATTTTGATGAGATTGATCTGAAGGAGTGAAGAAAAGGGACTCTGTTAAGGAAAAGCGGCGACTTAGTTGTGGAAGCGGAAATTGGAGGAGACAACGTGAGGAGATAGACGGAGAAGTTTTTGCCAGTGTGGAAGACAATTTTGACAGCTTGGAGGACTAGCCGGAACGGAATAAAACGGAATAAAACTGAGAGTTGGTTTTGAAGAGAGGTTTCGAAGGGGATCAACGCGAAGGACTAGGAACTGAGAAGGAAGGAGTGGAAGCCTAAAGGAGGAGGATAAAGACAAGCTGAGTGGAAACGCCATCTTGCTGTTTTTTGCAGAGGAATAAGACGCTTGGCATAAATGGACACAGCCGATATAGAAGATATAGAGGAGTTCCGGAGAAAATAGCAATTTAATAAACTTGTTGAGTACTTTCTTTCACTGTTGATTGGACAAGCTTAATCAAGTAAAATTATTGATTAACATTTCTGCTTAGTACAAATTTTAATATATCTACTATACTTAGAATCAATTGGTATATTTTCATATTTATAGTTATATTTTTCTATATATTTTGAAGCATTTTGATATATTTTGTTATTAATTAATTATTAATATACAAATATAGTTATTAATTTATACCGATATCAACTAATTAATTTGTATTGATACATAGATTTACAGTGATTTATATTGAGATATATTTACATTTATACTTATATTGATATTCATAGTTGCATATTTATTTATATATAAATATACAGAAGATATTGGATGTAATTTGACATAATATACTTATCAAAAAACGTATATAAATAAGATTAGTTTAATTGTTAGCAGGAAAATTGGGAAAGTTGACAATAAGAGGTGGTTAGAAGTCTGGAAAGAACTGTTTGAAAAGAAAAATGGCAACTAGTATGAAATTTGGGAAAAAGACTTTAGGCTCTCCATCTGGTCAAAGATCTTTAGAAAGCATGTTAGGGAATGAAAAAGCTGGAGCTACCATGAGTCTTCAATCTATGCAAGCATCTTTGATGAGAATGGAAGAGATGATGATAAAGACTCAAGAAACAATTACTAAAAACCATGCAGATATGAAGACTGAGATGGGAGAAATGAAAGGAGATATAAAAAGACTAAATGACCAGATTGGACAGATGCAGAACTCTTGGACAAAAAATGAGCAGAAAATTAAATCAGTGGAAAATAAAACAACAAATCGAAAAGAGACTATCGGTGACCGAACAAAACTTAATTACTTCTAACAAAGGATTGGAAGAGGCCACTGTACATCTGGAATTAGAGAAGTCTGCCTTTTTCTTAAGATTTCAAAATATAGTTGAGGAAAAAGAAGAGAACCTTCCTGAACTTATGACGGGAGTAGTGGCAGAAGTTCTTCAAAAGGATAAGCAGGAGGTTAAAAATGACATAGATGAAGCATATAGAATACATACAAATTACGCTTGAAGAAACAAACTGCCAGGTGAGGTTCATGTAAGATTCGCCAGACGGACAAGAAGAGATGCACTGTATGCAAAGACAAGACACGAACCAATAGCTTATAAGATTCAAGAACGCAATATCATTTCCTGACATCCCAACTGAACAAAAATAAAATAATATTCCGATGGCTTATTCCTGAGGGATTATTAATAACGTGGCAGGATAGGAGATTCAGAATTGATTCGATAGAAAAGGCACAAGAGTTTTACGATCACTATCTGGGAACCGAAGAAGAGCAAGAAAGTAAAGAGGAGGCGGAGAGTAGAAGCCAGGAAGAACAATTGTCAGAGGATAAGGATTTGGAACAGGAAATGAAAGAAAGAGCTGAAAGAAGAGTCCAGGAAGAAGGTGTAATAGCAAGACCGCAGCGTGACAAGGCAGGGCATAAGGATAATATATAAATAATTAGATGAGGATATCTGCTTGATATCATTAAACGTGAACGGATTAAACTCAACAACTAAAAGAAAATGGATTTTGGATAAGTTAAGAAAACACAGAGCAGATATAGTATGCTTACAGGAAGTCCATATTAAAAAGCAATTTGGAAGTATTCTGGAAGCTCCAGATTTAGGAAAACTTTTTCTGGCCTTGGCGAATAAGAAGAAAAGAGGAATAGCTGTATATATAAAAGAAAGTTATAAACCGAAATTTGTACATGGGGATGAAGATGGAAGGATTCTTCTCATTGAAATTTGGATTAATAATAAAAAGATATTATTAGCTGTAATTTACGCACCTAACTCTAATCAAAGAGATTTTTACAGTAAACTGCATGGCAAGCTGGTAGAAATAGGAGGAGAAAATATTTGTTTGGTGGGTGATTATAATGCGGTTGCTGGGGTAGAAAAAGATTATTTTAATGCTCAAAATAAAAAGACTAAGAGAAGGACACTTCCGTCTTCATTTGAGGAATTGGCAAATGAATTTAATTTAAAAGATATGTGGAGAGAAAGGAATCCACATAAGAATCAGTATACCTTTTATTCCACTCCTCATAAATCATGGTCTAGAATTGATATGGCATGGATGGATCCGGAAACAGGGAATGATATTCTGGATATTGAAATACTACCACATGCATGGGCAGATCATAAATCCTTAAAAATCAGATGGAAAAGTGTTAAGAAGAAAGGCAGATGGACATTCGATCAGAGAATGTTAAAAGAGGAGGAATTTATACAGATGATGGTTAAAGAACTAAATAATTTTTTCTCAGTTAATAAGAGGGAACAAACATCAACCCAAAATTTTATGGGATACCACCAAGGCATACACTAGAGGTTTAATAATTAGCTACTAATCTTGGAGGAATAGGGAAAGAAAGAAACAAGAAGAAAAATATCAAAAGAAATCTGTAGAGTTAGAAGCCCAGCTACAGAAGGATCCTCAAAATACCCAAATTAAGGAAGAATGGGATAATGTTAAGCACAGGATAAAATTGATGAATCAAACAGAGATGGCGAGCAATTTGAAACAAGTTAAACAAAATTATTTCGAAAATGCTAACAAACCTGGGAGATGGTTAGCATATAAATTAAAGAAACAAAAAAAGAATAAATTGCTTGTTAAATTGCAGGGTGAGGATGGTAGTTATTGTTACCAGATAGAGGGGGAAAAAAGAATTGCCGAAAACTTTTATAGTAATCTGTACTCCCAGGAAAAGGTATTGGAGGAAGATATCATTAAATACTTAGAAGAATGCCACCTGCCACAGTTATCAGAGGATTTTGGAATGCTGCTTAATAGAGATATAACACTGGTTGAATTAAAGGAGGCAATTCAGAACCAGAAAAATAACAAGTCCCTGGGTCCAGATGGCATACCAGCGAAGTTTTATAAAAAATTTCAGGATTCGTTAAATGAAACAATGTTAGTATTATTTAATGAAGTTTTAACTCAGGCCAAGATACCAAAATCATGGACAGAATCATATATCATTTTAATTCCGAAAGAAAATTCAGATCATAGTTTAATTAAGAATTACAGACCAATTTCCTTACTAAACTCAGATTACAAAATTTTTGCAAAAATCATGGCTGAAAGAATGAAAAAATTTATTGCCGAAATAATACATCCAGACCAAAATGGTTTTATACCATTGAGACAATTAAAAAACAATTTAAGGATGATAATGGACGTACTGGAGTATTATGAGGCCCACCCGGAAAAACAATTAGTTTTGATGTTTTTAGACGCTCAAAAAGCTTTCGATAATTTAAATTGGAACTTTTTGATAACTCAACTAGAAAAGATGAATTTTGGGTCTAAATTTATGGGAATGATTAGAGAACTGTACAAAATTCAGACCGCTAAAATAATTGTAAATGGGGAAATTTCGGATTCAATAAATATATTAAAAGGAGTAAGACAGGGTTTTCCCTTATCACCACTACTGTATGTACTGGCTGCTGAGACTTTACTGTCTAAAATTAGAGGAAATATAGCAATCAAGGGTCTGAAAATAAAAATGGAGGAATATAAGACACAAGCTTTTGTGGACGATATGGTTTTTTATTATTGAAGAACCATTGGAATCAGAACCAGTACTATTACAAGAAATAAAGAGATATGGTAAGGTGGCAGGGCTCAAGATAAACACAGAAAAGACAAAAATGTTAATAAAGAATATCACTAAAACTCAGAAGATCCAAATAGAAGAGAAGCTGGGACTACAGGTTGCTAAAAAAGTTAAATACTTAGGAATTTGGGTAACGGCAAAATGCATAACAATAAAAGATGATAATTACAATAAATTAAAAACACAAATACAAGCTGATCTATTGAAATGGGCCAAATTGCAAACCTCATTTCTTGGTAGGATTGCCATAATTAAGATGAATATCTTGCCTAGAATACTATTTCTTTTTTACAACACTCCGGTCAAGCTGCAGAAAAAGTTTTTTGAGGAGTGGAATAAAATGATACTGAAATTTATATGGTTGGGGAAAAAACCATGGGTAAAACTCAAACTGCTGCAGGATAGTAGAGATAGAGGGGGATTCGGTCTGCCCTTGAGCTCTACTACCATGCCACAGTGATGACATGGATCAAGGAATAGATAAAACTGGATGATAAAAGGGTGCTAACAATCGAGGGTCATGACCTGCAAGCAGGATGGCATGCTTTCCTCTGGGAAGGGAAAAATAAAACCCATTCGTATTTTTTAAGGCATAAAGTGAGGAATGTATTGTTTCATGTATGGGGGAAAATTAAGAATAAACATTATCTAAAGTTCCCAGTTTGGTTATCGACGATGGAGGCAACGATATACCCAAATACATTGGATTTAAGGAAAATATTAAAATACGAAGAGTTGCTAAATGATCGAGGGGAATTAAAGTCAATTCAGGTTTTGAAAGCTCAGGGACGAGAGGTAGACTGGTTGACATATTTACAAATTAAAACTTGACACAAAAAGGATTCTGATCAATTGGGCATATACAATACACTACAAGAATTAGACAAAATAGTATTGGGGACAGGACAGAAAATGATCGCAAATATTTACAGATATTTATTGGATTATAAAATGGTGGAGGAAATAGTTAAAGAAGTAATGAAAAGTTGGGCAAAAAAATTTGGATACACCATATAATTAGAAGATTGGAAAAAATTTGGCAGGTAAATTACAAGCTAACATTGTTGGTAGCCTATAAGGAAAACCTCT
>JAOYMU010004667.1:0-10212 GCA_025802295.1 Psammodynastes pulverulentus | reverse complement strand
TCTTTGATCCGCTCAGCTGATCAGTGCAGTTTTTTTAGCTACCCGTTTGATAGAACCGGCACTTTTTTAGCTCAAAAAAGTGCCGGTTCGGCCAAACTGGTAGCTAAAAAACATGCTTAGATCATCGGAGAGGGTCGGGGAGGCCTCTCCGATCATCTGCACATGTTTTTTGGCCAAACCAGTAGCTAAAAAATGTGTGCCGATCATCTGAGAGGACTCTTTGGTCAGCGCACTTTTTTTAGTTACCGGTTCGGCCGCGCACATGCACAGTAGGCACCCGCTGGCAGGTGTGTGCTTGTGCAGAAGGGTGGGGGAGCGTGCACATGCACACATGCACACAATCAGCAAACCGGTGGCAACATCGGGAGGAAACCACCTCTGGCCCATTCCCAGTTACAGATTCCTGCAAAGATGAGGAGTTTGGAATATTGGCCTATATGCTCTCTTCCCATTTAATTATTCTGTGATAAATGGTAGATTTTCCTGTTTTAAAATAGAAGTTAGCTGATTTAGGCAGAATATTTGGCTTCTCTCAGCTAACAAACCAAAACACTGCAGAAATAGGTTTGTAAATAAGTGGTTTTAGAGGTAGCAAAATTATGAATCTGTTATAAAAGATTTCCAGTACCCATTGCTTATCAAATACAAGCTTTATTTCAAAGAAACAGTGTGCAAATTACCTGGTCCTCTTTATCCTGCCCACTATATTTAAAGAGCTAAAAGCACATCTGTTTTGGGTAGGACAGTTTTTTGATGACAGCTTGATCTAGTATCAAGTTGTTTACTTTTGACAGTGTGAGAACTAATTTCCACACTGAGTAGCAGAATCCATGGGGAAATTTCATATTATTCTGTCCCAAACATCTGCAGGCTGTGCTATATTGTGGATAGTCTCCACCACACAGGATTGACAGCCCTGGACAAGATAGCTTAATGGTCTAATTTGCAATAATGCAGCCATCTATGTCCCAAATTGATCCATAATGGGTTGTTGTGAATATGTTATACCATCAATACTAGATTTGGCAAGAAAAGGTGATAACTTGCTAGTTAGATTCCCTCTTCCCTTCTTGAATGTCTCCTACTTCTTATGGTGATGTGAATATTTTCTATCCTGTTATAATATTTTGATTTATTTACTTATTAGATTTTTATCCTGTGCTTATTTTTATAAGTAACATTGCAAACTAAATACTACTCCTTCCTTCCTCACATTTTCCACACAACAACAATCCTGTGAGATGGGTTGGGCTGAAAGAGAATTACTGGTGCAAAGTCACCCAGCCTAAGGAGTACTAAGACTCAAAATCTCCTGTTTTCTAAGCCAGCACATTAATCACTACACCAAACTAAATAATAGCAATAGCAATAGTACAGACTTGTATACCACTTTATAGTGCTTTTTACAGCCCTCTCTAAGCGGTTTAAGGATCAGCATATTGCCCCCACAATCTGGGTCCTCAGACACCAGGGGTGTCAAACTGGTGGTCTGCGGGCCAGATGCATCATGTGCAGGCCATGGCCACCCCAACTCCACAGGGAAAAATGTCACGAAACGTCATGTGACGGCAACGTGATATGGTGAGTCATCCTTGCTGAATGATTACAGTTGGAACCAACAATTCCCATGTGGTGTGGTCATTAAGAGAGGCATCATGTAACCACAATGGACTTACAACCTCACTTCTGCAAGCCACCAAGTGAATCACCATGGGTCATTTAGTGAGACATCATGTGACTGTGAGTTGTGATTTACTGTGACATCATGTGATTGACTGCTTGCTGGAAGCTAGTGGTGAAGCCTAGTGATGTGATTGTATGTTGCAATGGTCATAAATGCTTGCTGGTTGTAAGTGTCTGAATCATGTGACCACAGGGATGCTGCGATGGTCATAATGCAAGGGCCAGTTCTAGAGTTATTTTTCAGCACTTTCATGTTAAGCAAGGGCTATCTGTGTAACAGTTTCAAGGGCAACAACAGAAGAGAAACTTTTAAAGAAATTTATTTAAGACAATTATGAAAATCAAGAGAAGCTTTAATGCAAGGTGGGCATGATAAAAAACAAAGCAAAAAATTGACTATCGAAGATATAAAAAAGAGATGGATATAGGATATATGAAGAACTGCAAAAGAAAGATCCTAAAAATGATATGTATAAAAGTTTGGTTACTAAGCCAGGTATTTTGGAAAATAATGTTAAATGAAGGTTAGAAAAGGTTGCTACAATAAAGTGTAAGAAATGATGACATTCCAGCCTGTTTAATTGCTACAAGATGATGCAGTTAAAGTGCTACTTGCAGTTTCTGCACAGCATGGCCAAGGAGAAATATCAATTTATATTCCAATAACATATAAAGGCATTGCTAACAATGGTTAAATTACTGAACTATTTCATTTATCTCATATGCTAGCAAGATAATGCTTGAATTTTTGCAGTCTAGAATAAATAGATGACTAATGTCTGAGATGTAAAGTTGCATTCAGAAGAGGCAGGGAGATCACATCGCTAACAAATTGGGGGGACGGGGACGATGAAAAAGGCCCTGAGGCACCACACTCAATCACTGGGCATCATAGTACATTTTAATTTTTGAGGGAAAGACAGCAATATTTAACCTCTGACGGACTCCATGCAAACTATGCCATGAAAAAAGAATGCTGAGACACTAATGGCACCAGGAACTGAAAATGTGTATACATTTCCCAGAACAGTTGTGCAGTTGGGCCACCTTATCAATTTGGTAAATGGCAGCTTACATATTATGGCAGCAAATGTCTTCATCTAGGTATATACCTTAAAGGGATTCATATACCCCAAAGAATTTGATACACCAACCCATCATTTGGCCCATCTTATTGTTCTTCTTTTTTGTTACTTTTAATCATTTTTTCACTTAGTTTAAACATCTATGCATAATTGTGGAGCTTCTACTGCAGGGGTGTCAAACTCACATTTGTCATGGCTTATGACCTTACTTCAGCTTTCCTTTGTTTACAGAGCTGCAAAACTCATAAAAAGTGAGGATTAGTCACTTTAGATGAAAGTTACTTTTCCATCATTATTGTAATTGCAAATGGTTGCTAAGTGAGGCAGTTGTTAAATAAGGACTACCTGTACTTGATTGCTTTGTGTGTTAGCTAAGTTTGTTCTTTGTACTTCATTGTCAGCTGGTTGCTTTTTTAGCCTTAGATATTAGTTAATAAATTAATTGGTTATGAAAGTTTCATTTTTGGATTTCTGGGGTGCACCAACCTGTTTAGTAATCTGCAGTTTAAAGATGCCAACAGAATGGGCCCCATGGCAAACTGCAGTGTGTAACACAAGCCAATGAGTGGAACTGATAAAAAGTATTTGATCCTATGGCCAAATCAGGAAGAGCCTGATGTATGAATGTGTTGAACTGTAATTCCTTCCACACCTTTTAGAATTTTTGAGGAAAGAGTTTATCCTTATCTAAAGCTTTTCCAATTAGGAGCTTGGCAGTTGAGTAACCACAGCAGTTGTTAAGCTATACTGCTAGGAAGGAGTGCATTATTAACTACATGTGGTGCCTCTTCTGAAGCAAAATGTACAATGTCACATGGCAGATTTTGTGAGCTAAATCTCTAAATATAGTAGTATGTCTCCCAGAGTTTTACTAGGTGAACTGGAAAAGGAGTTCTACAGAACAAGCATGACCCTAGTTGGGAATTAAGTATATTCCACAGTGGACATGGCCTATGCTATGTTTTTATTCAAAGATAACCATCTTCTGTTCTGGTTAGCCAAAGTATTCCTAACCTTGGCTCTGGGAAGGGCAGAGGGTTGTCTGAGCAGTATTTTTTTAAAAGTAGTTCTGAACATCTGAAAGCAAAGCTCAGCCTATGGCCATGACAAATTCTATTGCAATTCCTAGCTACATATAAGTGCTTTTGCAGCTGTGATGAAAAATGGAATAAATATTGAGAAACTTTCCTGAATCTTTTTTTTTAATAAAATCATCACTTTTTGCAAAAGGTTAAGAAAATGACATGGATAAATAAGAAACTTAATATGGTGTTTCTAATTTTATTCTTCACCTGTTCTGTTATTGAAGAAGATGTGTCTCTAGTTATCTTAGGATTTGTCCTCTATTTAAAAATGTTTTCATATTGAATATAATTATAGTGTTTATGTAACTGATGAAAGCTGTCTTATTTTAGCGTTCTTTGGTTGCAATTAATCCTCATATTTCTCTAATTGGAGGCCATGAATGTCCACAAATGACAAGAATAAAATTCCTTATAAATGAATTAATATTCAAAATAGTATCTACACAGACCCAGTCAATTTCTTGACAGTCCCCAATATAACTATTAGTAATACAATTAAATTATGGAATAATAAACACAACAACATGCTCTCCACAAACTCCCAAACTCATAGGGTCATTTCATCTTCAAAGGTTCTTTAAAAATGGCTTGTTTTATTAGATATTTCAAAATCTCAATCTGCCATTTTTTTTTACAGTAGTAGTTGTTCACGATTTCTAATAAGGACATAAAATGTCCTGGCATCTGCTATTACATTCAAGGCCATTTTGTATATTTGTGAAAATAGGAGTTTCAGAAATATTTAACAAAAAAATGCAGGTTGCAAGAACCCAATTTGGTTCGTTCTATTGTAAATCATTTTCCAAATTGGAATTAAGCTTTACAGAGCAGCATTACCATCAAAATGAAAAGTGATTCAATCTGATTATTGTAATTCTAGCAATTTTTAGCAACTGTCTCTCAATGCTTTATTGGGACATTGATAGCAAACATCTCCTATACTAAGCAGGGCAATGATGTACAATTGAACTTAGGTATCCAATGTAACAGTGTAGTTATATATTGTTGCTCTTTTTTTTTTAACATAAGCCACCAATGTTGAAAAATCCGTAGCTTTTCTGTGATATTTTCTCTGAGGGAGATCTGTTGTTTTGTGTGTGGGTGCGTCTTTGTGTGAGAGTCTCAACATCTACAGCAATTTATATTTTTTGATTGATCGCATGAACTAGAAAAAAAACATTGTGACTTCTCTGATGTAGAATGCCAGACGATGAAAGGACAGTATGAACAAAATTAAGATGCAGCTCCTGTTTTCTTCTCTGCACTTTTGCAGAATAAAGTAAAATGTCTGTGTTTCTTTTCATCTCAGATTGCTTTGGATGATCAGCACTGCAGAAGCTCATTATCATGGAAGATAATTTCCATTGTTCACTGGTAGTTTTTCTTTCACCAACTGCATAATGCTGAGGATCACATTACTATTGCCATAGCAGGCAATTGTATTTCGTCAGCAGATGAACTTAATAAAGCATTTTTTGTAGGATTTGATTTTTTTTTCATTGTTCAAATGAAGACCATGTTGGACAGAAATTGTACTTCTTTAAGTTAGCATAACACAAGAGCCTGCAGATGCTTGATTCCCACAAATCATTTGACTTATGCAAGAGGATATTTTGACATTTTCTTTTCTTTTCTTACCTGATTTCCCTTTACATAGTAATCTTGCCCCTGCATTTGGAAATCTTCAGGAACCAAGTTCTTAAAGATGAATTTAGAAAAGTCAATACAATGAAGCTGAACTATCATCTACCTGAATCTTTAAATTTTCCACACTGCAAAATCCACCTTATATTTAAATTCTAATCTTTTGTTATTAGTATTTCAACTATTATTATATACCATTACACAAATCTTTACCTCAGGATTTTCTGGGTTGCAAAAATAATGTGTGGCAGATATACATTGTACAATGTTTTATTTTCATTAAAAATGGTTATGATTGGTTCAAATTATTCTCCAGACCACATCTTTGAGCTTTCCAAATGTCCTGAGATAACCAGTGTGTTTCCAGAAGACTGGATAGGTTGGCCTGTGGCCTGATTTATAAGAGCTTCCCGATTGTAAGCAGTCCAGAATAGCTTTATGTGGTGAGATGGGCAGTATATAAATTAAACAAATTGTTCTTAAGTACCTATTGGGAAAAATGGACTATAACTGAAAAAAATCCTAGGAATCTCAGAATAAACAGAATAACAGAGTTGGAAGGGACCTTGGAGGTCTTCTAGTTCACCCCCTGCTCAAGCAAGAGACCTTATGCCATTTCAGACAAATGGTTATCCAATCTCTTCTTAAAAGCCTCCGGTGATGGAGCACCCACAACTTCTGAAGGCAAGCCATTTCACTGGTTAATTGTTCTCCCTGTTAGATATTTAAATTTCTTCTTAGTTCTAGGTTGCTTCTCTCCTTGATGAGTTTCTTGTCTTGCCTTCTGATATTTTGGGAAATAGGTTGATTCCTTCTTCATTGTGGCAGCCACTCAAATACCGGAACACTGCTTTCACGTCAGCCCTAGTCCTTTTCATTAGACATACCCAATTCCAAATATATAGCCTCCAAATATAATTATTACTTAATAGATTAACCCAAGTTTTTCTGCAATTTCTTAAATAAGTGTGAGTTATGTAGTCAGAAATAAAATGTGCATAGTTGTATATTGGTAGGGCGTACAGTCTGGAAATCTGTAAGCAAAAAAGAAAAGAACTGACTTGTTAATTTTGTCCCATTTTATGACTTTATCACAGTTATTAAATGAATCATTGCAATTGTTCAGTTAGTAACACAATTGTTAAATTGTGAATCTAGCTTCCCCATTGACTTTGCTTGTCAGAAGATCACAAAAGGTGATGTCATGACTCCTAGGACCCTGCAATGTCAAAAATATGAGCCAGTTGCCAAGCATCTGAGTTTTGATCACATGACCATGGGGATGCTGCAATGGTCATAAATGTGAAAAAGGTCACAAGTCACTTTTTCAGTGCTATTGTAACATTGAATAGCAATAGCACTTAGACTTACAGTATATACCACTTCACAGTGCTTTCCAGCCCTCTCTAAGTGATTTACAGCATCAGTATATTGCCCCCAACAATCTGGGTCCTTATTTTACTGACCTTGGAGGGATGGAAGGTTGACTCAACCTTGAGCCTTGTGAGATTTGAATTGCCAAATTGCAGGTAGCCGGCAGTCAGCAGAAGTAGCTTTCAGTACTGCATTCTAGCCACTGCACCACCGCAGCTCTGTCACTAAATGAATGGTTGTTAGTCAAGGACTACCTGTAACACAATAAATAAATAAGTTTTCACTACTTACTCTGCTTTTTTTTTTAAAGGTGCAATTTATTTTTTGGGGGCCAGTTTCCCCCCTTGCTTTTTTTTTTCTTTTCAAATTGTGTTGTTCTCACCTTTTGTTAGATTTCCTTGGGACCCGTTGAGAAAGGAATTTATCAAAAGTTTTCCTAAGTGTGTGGTGACTACTGGATATGGATATGAAGCTATGCAGCTACACTACAGTTCCCTCTACCATTTTGTGGGAAATGTGCATCTAGACTTCATCTTTCCCCAAAAAAATCTTACAGTACTGATGATGCCAAAGATTTATTGTGGATTCTAAACTCATTTTTGTTCCTTCTCAGGAACCCTTATTCTTTCCTGTGTTTGATCATTCTAATTTTGCTAATTTTTAGTTTGATAGCCTTGTAATTATTGTGCTCCAGTTCTGAATCCCCCTGGCTTCCTTCCACTTTCTAACTGGAAAGCTAGTTTAAAGATGTTCTGCTGTCTAGAGACAGCCCAAAAGGGAGTTGGTATAGAAAGAAAATTCTTTATGAACTCAGTGATTGATGGGAACGAGGAAGATCTTACATGACCTCAGCATGGCGATGGTGTTAGTGGGAAGGGGTAAGAAAAGAAAGTCACAGAAGCAACATCATAATTAAAAAAACGAGTAGAGCTTCAATCACATAGCTGTAGCCTCCATCTTGACTTTTTATATTCTAACTAGGGATGCCTTGGAAGATGGACTAGTTAGAATGTCTTGTATTTTTTTTTCATTGTATAATATAGTATATGCAAAAAATTATCTTAACATATACAATTTTCAGCGCCAGAAGCATATTCCCCAACTGAACAGAACTACTGAACTCACTACTGAAACTCTATTGTTTCATGGTATAATAACTGAACCTAGAAAGCCAGGAAAAGTTTCTCTCTCCTAATTCTCATATAAAGACGTGGCAATCTTGAGTCTCTTCCTCACTTGTTCTTCACTTTTGGTATTTACCTATCTGCTAACATTTTCAGGGCCAACTCCAAAGTCTTGTATAACATGAAATGTGATAAAGTTAATATGCAAAACTGTATGGTAAATTTTAAATAAACTATAATTATGCTAATTTCATATTAAATATTTATCATTATTTTACCTCAATATTGTACAGTATGGATCATTCTGACCATAAACATTTATGGAATATATGGTATATCAGTGAATCAACCATGACTACTTAATTTTCTCTAAATGGCAAGCTGATAAATATAATTATGACACAACTAATATTCTTCTAATTCAGACATCACACTGAGCTAATAATCAAATGTCAAAGGTCAAAATAACTTTTTACAGTGCTATGTCAGCATATTGCACTAATAATAATTTATGCATGATATTTTCCATAAAGATCTCAGATATCATTGCATTCAAGTAAAATAAATCAACATATTAAACAAAAAGGCTAAGTTTTCAATTTTTTAAAAAAAGTCTATGACTTTTTCCCTGATGTATGAATGTTGATGTGACTGTAATAGTAAGTTAACTGCAAGAAGAATCAGATTAGAGGCAAAAAAGTAACTTTTATTACTACTCATAATCACAATCAATACCTAACTTTATTTTTAGTCCAACCAAATAATAGTGCTCCCCTATTAATTAGAACTTCGAAAAGATTTACAGCTGTCAACTTCTACAAAAATGTTTTCCTTACAGCAAATTCACCTGACATTTTAAAGGGTAAAACATAAAAATCCCCCACATACCGGTAATTAGTCTTGCAAATTAAATGTAATCTTTTAAACATATTACTTAGCGTTAGATAACATGGTTTTAAAATAAAGCATTTACTTAACAATTAAGCTGGAAATGGACTCCAGAAGATGGCAGAGGACAGGAAGACCTGGAGGAATGTTGTCCATGGGGTTGCGATGGGTCGGACACGACTTCGCAACTAACAACAACAAACTGAAAAAAAAATATTCCTATCATTGCATGGGAATAATTTTCAGGATTCTTTTAAAATCTATATTTAAAGTTGATGCTAATTTCACTAGTTATTTTTTGAGATAGCTTTTAAAATTATGACATGATTTTTGAAGACTAAAATGGTTGTGCACTTAAAAAAATGGAGGGAAACACCCATTATTTAATCAATAATTTTGTTTATTACATTTCTGATCATGTTTGATCTTTTGTAACATTTAAAATTGTTTATGTATGTAGACATAGTCTGATTTGAGAAGGAAATACGTTTTAAGAGATAAAAATCATCGCTAGCATATTAGAATTCTTGCATCATTCAAAAGTTTTGTGAGTTTATGAAATCCCAGATATAGCATGTGTCTGAGACTTCTTGCTGCAAGCATGTTTAAGTTGCAAGTTATGAGCATTATGTTGGGAAAAGGTAGTATTAAGCTAAGGATATTTTTAATCATTTCCCTTCTCTCACTTTTAACTTCATTTCAGCATATTTTAATCCATTTTGCTTCCTCTACTGTAGTGCTGTTTGCTATTTCTTTCTGTTTCACTTTGCAATATTCTGTCAGAATACTGTATATCAATGTGGAGGTATTCTTTGCTCAAATATTTGCTTTTTCCCCCCTGAGTCTAATCTAGTTTGGGGTTTTGAAATAGGGTAGAATACCTGTTAGAATAAAGCAAATGAAAACAAATGATGTTTGTAAAGGAAATAATAGGTCCTACTTTTTGGTATTATATTGTATTAAACCGATGAAGCTGTTCTGCTGATTGAATAGTATTACAGGTGTGGAGAGAGAGTTAAAAGAAGTATGGTTATGCAAATATAATTATCCTGGTATGTTTGATATAGCCTGGTGATTTCAATCTAACATATGATCATTTTGAGGATCATATTAAAAAAACATTGAATAAAACCAAGGACAGTGATTTGATTATAGATTTGCTTTCTGAATCTTCCTTGTTTCTTTTGTGATGTATATACCTTGGGAAATCCTATTGTTTACACTCGTTATATGAGATTATTTTACTCTTAGCTTTTATTTATTTATTTATTTATTTATTTATTTATTTATTTATTTATTTATTTATTTATTTATTTATTTATTTATTTA
>JAOYMU010004611.1:0-10225 GCA_025802295.1 Psammodynastes pulverulentus | reverse complement strand
AACTCCCAGAGTTCAACACCCAGCTTTGCTGGCTGAGGAATTCTGGGAGTTGAAGTCCACAAGTCTTAAAGTTGTCAAGGTTGGAGACCCCTGAGCTAAAGCACCATAGCAGCCAGCATCACATTTCAGTGTTGTTCTGTAGCACACACTGTTCAGCTTATTCTTGCACTGTGTGTTCCTGGTTACAGTTTACAGCTACCCAGGGCTTTTTTTTGGCCGGAACTCAGCGTTACTGCGTTCCGGCACCTTTTTAGAGTCCACGTCACGTGACGCGTCTCAACCAATCGCGCGCGATCATTTCCGGTTTTTTTTAACGCAACGGGGGGGGAGACGTTCCGGCACCTTTTGGTGCTGAAAAAAAGCCCTGCAGCTACCTATCTGTACGTGTGTGTGTGTGTGTGTGTGTGTGTGTGTGTAGAGAAATAAACCAAACATGCTTGCAATGAAAGTTAGGAAAGCATACAGTCACTGCCCCCTTGTGATTTTTCTCCCAAATTTACCAGAGCAGTTTCCTTTTGTGCACGTGGTTTGGTCGTTGCTATCTTCTGAAGGACAACTAATTCTCTATTCAATAGCTAAACCTTTGCTGTAATTTCAAGTGAAGTGAACAGCAAAGGATCTGGTCTTTCAGTGCTCACTGTGGTGAGATGCAATGATGGCAATCACCCAAAAGATGCTTGGGAATGGCTTTTCATCAAAAGATCTAATGGGGAGATTAAGGGTCGAGATTTTTATTTGGCAGGTACTCTGTATGTGTATCCAGCTACTTTTGCTTATGTTCACTTTAGGAATGGAACGTAGTTGGCCCAACTCTTTAATTTTTATCTTCAATATGAAAACATTGCCCTTTCTTCATTGGTGTGGATAATCAAGGGTTGGAAAACAGCGACTGAGTTAAAGGCTTCTTCATTTGAGGTCCAGGAAAGACCCAAGAGCACTTGATAATTGCCAAAGTTCTCTGTTTACGTGTACAACAGACAATAAAGTAGGAGATAATCTGAGAGAGATCCCAATAGAGAATAAATGGTGATGTTTACTACCTGTGGCAGTTCTCCCTCCTTCCTTTCCTCTCTCTACTTCATACATGCACGTAATGAAGGAAGTTCAGTCTTAGGACAGGACCATTGTGGTAATAATGTCTCTGCTGCGCCCACAAGGAAGGTTTCTTTCCCTGATGTAGTGTTGATGCTGGATCAAAAGATTTGTTATTTTCTCATGCTTCTTAAAGATGAATTGTTTGCTATTTTGATTGGTTCCACTTAATTCGTTTTCTTTTGGTTATCATGTAATACACGCGGCTGTTCAAACAGAGGTTGGACTAGAACAATAAAACCAGGCTCCAAAATTATAACAATGAAGCATAATTCTTCTGTGTGGATTCATATATAATTAAGTTTTCTGACTACCAGCAGATCATTGGAATAGTGCAATTTCAAACTTTACTTAGCTATTGAAAGCTCCCTTTACTTGACGTTCCATCAAGGTATGATCCTTGCATCCCCTTAAAAGCCATATCAGACTGCTGCTATTAGTCTTAATCATCCATGATGGCATCCTCTCTTTTGCCCAGGAAAGTTCTAGAAAAATTGCATTAGCTTCTAAAATGTATGCATGTGTATGTGTGTATGTATGTATTGTATTTATATGTTGCCTGTCTCATTATCCAGAACAACTCTGAGCTGCTTACAGCAATGGAATGTAACCGGTGTAGCAACCGGTTCAGGAGAGCACGTGCACACTCGAAAAATGCACACACGCCACTTCCCAGCCCCCTGCTGGGGCTTGCTGTAAGCAGCAGCATCAGGTGATAAAGGACAGGTAAGAATCACGGCGGGTGGGAGGGCCCAGTACTAGTTTTAGCTTCCTGTTCCTCTCCGCGGAACGGAGACATTGGGTAACAACTGGATCACACAATCCGGCGAGACCCGGCTAGATCCCACTTCTGGCTGCTTACTATACAATCATAAACATAGAACATTAACAGGAATTAGATAAAAAGCTAGACAACTAAGAGCAAGAACAGTACAGTGGGCGACTCTTTCCTATTAATCCGCTAGTCATCTAGAGCAGTGTTTCCCAACCTTAGTCATTTTAAGATATGTGGACTTCAACTCCCAGAATACCCAGCCAGCATTTAGTGCTCCTATCAGGGCCCTAAGCCAACTGGAAGTGCCAGGTTTTAATGCCCATCCAGAAAGGCAAAAGGGTGGGGGCAGATCTCACCTCCAGCGGGCAAGGCATTTCAAAGTGAGAGGATCATGGTAGAAAAGGCTCTTCTCCTACACCAAACTTGGCAAGTTTAAGACTTGTGGACTTCAACTCCCAGAAGTCTCAGAATCCCATGGCTGGCTGAGGGATTCTGGGAGTCAAAATCCACAAGTCTTTGGAAACTCCTGTCTTAGACTCTGCTAGCTAAAACTCTTTAACAAACTGGGCCCATAGCATGCTCCTTTTCCCAGACTAATTTGGACTCTTTCTTAACCATTATGAAAGAGAAGATATTGATAGCATCAACGAATGGATTTCAACATCAACTGCTTGAGCAACAGGTAGTAATGACTCAGATTTGTTACTCTAAAAGAATAATTGCAATTATGCTAAGTATCTGTGGGTAACATTTGTGGACTAGTACTGATCTGACTGTTGGCTCACCTATGATGCTCTGAAAAGTTATCTTACTCCATGGTATTTTGTGATATACCATCATTTAAATTCTACTCTGTAGTATCAAAGCAGACGTTAATAGTTGTGCTGTAACAAAATATTATCTGCTTTCAGGAAATCAAATCTACATCAGCAATGTTTGTTAATTAGGGGCAGTTTTGACTAAGAAGTCTGTGCCAGTAGTGGGATTTAACAAGTTCGCACCTATTCACGAGAAACGGTTGTTGGAAGAAATCTCCTTTTGTTTTTTTTCCACTTTACAGGGCAAATCCTGTAAGGAAGGCAGGAAGGAAACATTCTGGTGTTGTTTCTAGCCTAATTTTTATTGCCCTGTTTACAGAAACTGTCTCTTGGTTAACCCATATAACAGCTAAAGGTTCTTGGCAGGATGCCCAGATTTACTGTCGCCTGAGCTCCACCCAGTCACACGATCACCCAGCTACGCCTACCCAGCTGGTCATTAGGGCAGAGAATTGGTTGTTAAATTATTTGAATCCCACCACTGGGGTATCCTGCTCGAGCAAGGGGTTAGACTAGAAGACCTCCAAGGTCCCTTCCAATTCGATTATTCTATGTTCTATTATGTTTACCCATCCCTGTGCCTACAAATGAGTATATCGCTCCCTAAAAACATTAATGCATTCCCAGATTGCTTCCTTGTTATTTGCTTTTAGCCACACATTTCGAATGAAAGTTTAATTTTGCATCAGCAGTCACCCAGACTTCCAAGCATCCTGAAAACTTGTCAGCATGAAGTTTACAGAATGATCCTGACCTTATATATTCCAGAAAGAGAAGGGACATACAGCTTCCATAACTAAAGTGTGAAAGCAAAAAAGGACAACGTGAATGGTACAGAGAACACTGTGCTCCGAATAAATGAATGAATCTGAGAGCAGCATATGTTGTAAATCCAGCAGGCAGGAAAGCTGAATCTTGCTATTACAAATGGTAATGAAAAAGAGAAGAAAATTAAATAGACCCTTCTACTCGGAAAGCAAGAATAATAGATAGTGAAGAATATTACTTGACATGGCAATAGATGCAATTTATTCCCTATATTAAACATCTGTCAAAGTTCCCTATTTCTGTTTTTTTTAAGCAAATAAGATCCATACTGCCTTTTAAAATTAATATTTAATTTTACTTCTTCAGCAGAAACCTAAAATAAATCTAACCCACAGGCTTGGCAATGTTGATGAAACTCCAGCTGCAGGTAGCTTCAGGCCGACTGCTGCAACCCATCAAGTCTACTAATGCCAACAGTCATGTACTGTTCTATATAATCATTTGTCACTGTACTGAATTTATTTGGCAGTACTATTCTTACTCCCTCCTCTTCCTCATTATCTCTGCTTCCCACTTAAACATTGCATCAGACAGAGAGAGAGAGAAAAGGGGGGGAGAGAGAGAGCCAAGTCACAAATGTAATACCAATACCACAGACATTGTTTTTTTTTTAAAAGGCACCTCAAAGGATTACTAGCAATACGCAGATTGATAAATCAGCATCAATCTTACTTCCCAAAAACTATTGTTACCCTTCTAGCTCACGCTGTAGGGAAAAGACAGCCTTCGTAAATTCACTAATAAATGCAAGATTGTGTATCTTTACATATTATGTTTTGGACAATGCAGTAAACCTAATTAATGAGATCACTGTGACTCTCTTTTTCTGGGCTTGTACTGTGCTCCTAGAAACTTGATACATACCTAAAATAACTCAGAGGTGGGCAAGCTGCAGCCTCTGAATTTCACTCAGCAATTCCTTTTGATATTTCCTCAAAACAATGAGTCTGAAAACTGGCAGCACAGGTTCTTGCCATTTTGAGGGGGTAAACAAATAACTGTACTGTAATCCCTCAAATATGCATCAGTCCAAAACTAGGATCCAAGCCCCCCCTCACCGCATGGGTAATTTGATCCTATCTATTTTTAGCTCTTAGCCCCACCCTACTGTTAATTATGGGCCTCGGTCCCCTCAGAGTTGTCCATCCCTATGACAAAGATCATTCTTGCCTTTCTATGAGCACCTTCTAGAGCAAGAATGGGGTATTCCTGGTTAAAAAAAAGATTTTTTTTTGCATTTTCCAACCAGAGATGTAGAGGCAGGAGTTGGTGGGGCTTAATGCCTTTGTCATCTATAATCCATAAGTCACTCATTTGAGTCTTCCTAGTTTTGCTGTGAAATCACAGACCATACTGTTTTGCCTTGTTTCTCACTTCTGCTCCCTTTCCCATGTAGCATGATGTACTTTACAAGCCTGATGTAAGAACCACAACTAGTGAGTAAGTCTGCAGTGCTTTGAACTCGTTGACATGCTGAAAGAATTTTAAGAATTATTATTGTCAGGGAGCGGATTAAAATTGCTGTGGTGAGCTACTCAAGAGTTGTGGTGAGCTACTCAAGAGTTGTT
This sequence comes from Psammodynastes pulverulentus, assembly GCA_025802295.1. Classification (NCBI taxonomy): domain Eukaryota; kingdom Metazoa; phylum Chordata; class Lepidosauria; order Squamata; family Psammodynastidae; genus Psammodynastes; species Psammodynastes pulverulentus. Next base: position 5,144 of record JAOYMU010004611.1, on the reverse strand, counting down.
TAAGATGGGCAGCCACATAATTTTTTAAAAATAAATACATGTAAAGGTAGAGAAAGCAAAACTCCTCTATTCATGAAGGTCCTGTACACAAGACTGTTAGCTCTTTCTGAGAGACTTCAAAGTTTTATTAGCTCTCAGCACTGCCAATCAATTGTGTTCAGCATTGCTTACCTGTGGCCTTTAGGCTAAACTTGTCAGAACTTTTCTGATGAAATGATGAAAACAGTGCTGTGCCCTCCCTCTTCAAAATCCTAAATCTATTCCTTTTGCACGTGCAGGCATTGTTGTGATGCAAGTGTGAAACGAGTGGGTCTTAACAGCAAGATACTGCTTTTGTCAGATTGACCTGTTCGACCACCAGTAGCAGATAAGATTGGCTAGATCAGAGACGTTTCTCGCTGAACAAGCCACTGATGTTCACAAATGGAAGCTAAACTATAAAATGGTTTACAAACTATGGTAGTTGGTTTCACACTTTTACTAAGAAAAATCCAAACCAACCATGTTAAGGCTTTGCAAAATGCATCATCTTTAAAGCTTTAGGGCAATGGTTGCACCAGCTTTGAATTCAAGCTATAAGGCAAAGCAGTCAAAAGAAACCTGGGATTTGAAACTTACTGTCCCCTGAGCAATTTGGGGATTGCTGGATACCTTGAAGCAAAGGACTCAGAGCCAGAAGACCAGTGCTTAGCTCTGTGTTCCGCATTCACTTTTCAAACGAAAGTCAGACCATTCTACATGTACTTATTTGGAAAGAAATCCTCTCGGCACTCTGAGATTATATTGTCCGTTGCCCTTTCTTCATTTCCTCTTTGTGTATGATTGCTACAGGGTAGCTGCACACTGTTCTGATGCTCTTTCCTTGTACTGTGTTTTTGTGGTCTGTTGTAAAATCAGGCTGGCCTACCAGCCCTGAAGCTGCCACTTCAGGCAATTGCTTCCAAAGCACACACTGAGTAATTTCCTTGTCTCCAGCCTTCCTCTTTTCTGTCTACACATTGCCTTATTTTTAAGGGCTGAATATTTATGGGAGATCTACTTAAAAAAAAAAAGAACGACATAACTTCTTAGGTCACATATTTGTTTTATTTAGAGACTCACAAACCCCGGCTCCCAAGGAAATACAGTACACTTACTACAAGATAGGCAGATCAACATCTCTCAAAATGTTTCATTACAGGGCTGGTGTAAACTAGAATTCAGAGGCCAGTTGCCGTTCCTTAAAAAAGCTTTCCAAGAGCAAACTCTTCCCGAGTGATGATAATTCTGAACAGCAGATGCATCATTTCAGAATGAAGGACATTATGTGATTGTTCCTGAGAAATTCTCGAGTCTCTGTTTATTGTGATGCATTTATTTATTTTATTTTTAGATTTTTTAAAAAAATTCTGCCTTTTATGCATAATTCAAGATGGCTGACATGCCTGATACAAAAATATTAAACGTAGACTTAAAACAGATTTCCCAATCAACTTTGATTTGACCTGTTACAATTTTATCCATGGAAAAATATCCAGTTCTAAAATGAGAAAAGATCATCGTTCAACATGACACAATCTACAAGGAAAGAAGCATGTTAGACTTACATTCAATAAATTATTTCCTTTAGAGGTTTTCCCCTATTTTAAAATTAATGATAAATTCAGTCCAATGCACAATTAAAACGTTCAGATATACCGAAGGTTGGAATTCACATTGTCTGAACTTTAAATGTTGTTGCCCCAAAGAAGGTAGAGGAAGGTATCAGTAAGTCCACACTTGAAATACTGCATCCGGTTCTGGTTACCACAAAATAAAAAAAGATGTTGGGACTCTAGAAAAAAGTGCAGAGAAAAGCAACAAAGATGTTTAGGAGATTAGAGGCATGTGAAGAACGATTGCAGGAATTGAGTATGCCTAGTCTAATGAAAAAGAAAACTGGGGCACATTAAAGCAGTATTCCAATATCTAGAGGGCTGCCACAAAGAAAGTGGGGTCAACCCATTCTTCAAAGCCCCTGAAGGCAGAACAAGAAGCAATGAATGGAAACTAATCAAAGAGAGAACCAACCTAGAACTTAGGAAAAACTTCCTGACACGTCGAACAATTAATTCAAAGTTGTGGGTGCTCCATCACTGGAGATTTTAAAGAAAAGATTGGACAACCATTTGCCTGAAGTGGTATAGGGTTTCCTGATTGAGCAGGGGGTTGGACTAGAAGACCTCCAAGGGCCCTTCCAAGTCTGCTATTGTTTTGTTCCGTTCTGTGCCATTCTGTTCCATTCCATTCTATTCTCCTCGACTAGACTCTCTCCAACAGTCTACATTAGTTTACAGTATAGTATTACAACATTTTTCACTTAGGATAAAAAGGGTAGCTTTTAATCTCTGCACATATTTAGATTAAATTCATACTTAATCATTTTGTCTCTCAGTGCTATTCTTACCCCAAGGGACAAAAAAGTCATTGTGACAAATATATATATATATATTTTAAAGGGTTCCAAAGCAAAGCCGCTGAACCTTGCCGAGAATATTAACCGCAACCAATCTTACTATGGCAGCCACTCCCTCCAGCCCCTTAAATCCTCAGAGGAGATGTGAAATGGGAGGCCATAAAAAGGAAGGGGAATTGCTCTCTCCCAAATCTTTCAGTGGCCTGACTTTGTTAGATTTTACTGACCATCTCCTGATTAAATCTTCCTCCCACTTGTCACAACATCTGATAGGCCTCTTTGGCTAAAGTACTTTCAGAAGGCACATTCTGTCTACGGGTTGCCACTGCTGCAATTAATTGTTGAGCCAGTTGAGAGGATGTATTCTCAGCTGGTCCAATCCGGGCAGATGAGACGAGTGAATCTGCAGATTTTTTCTTACGGTGCCATAAAATTAAATTGCATTTTATTGTGATGGGTTTCAAAATGCATAGGCCCTCTGTCCACTTAATTAGAAAATAGTGCAAAACAACAGATCCGAGAAGCAGTTGGTGCATTTCACTTTCCTGGGAAACCATTTTTTTTCTCCTCCTTTTCAGCTTCTAATTATTGGCACAGTTTATGTCTATGACATTTGGAAGACAAGATAAGGTAAGGTCACTCAAAATGGTATAGCTTTTGTATTCAGGTCACTTAACCGTTGCAGTGTACAGAACTAGAAGTAACTCAGCTGAATCTGAATAAGGCCACCTCTCTTATGCCTGTCACAAATAACTGTCCCAGGCTGCTATCATCAGAAATGTATTGACCTAAGAGCAAATCTTGATTGTCTTGATTGTCAGAATTCTAAAATATAAGAGTGAAATTTGATGCAGGTGGACATGCAGCTGTCTACAGGTAATCCTTGACTTACAACTATTAGTGACCATTTGAAGTTACACTGGCACTGAAACAATGACTTCTGACTGGTTTTCACATTTTCATTGCAGCATCCCCATGGTCATATGATCAAAATTCTGGTGCTTAGCAACTGGCATGGATTTATGACAGTTGCACTGTCCTAGGATCCTGTGATCATTACTTATAGCTTCCTAGCTGGCTTCTGACAAACAAAGGCAATGGGGGAAGCCACATTTACTTAATGACCACATGATTCACTTAACAACTGTGGTAAAAAGGGTCACAAAATGGGGCAAAACTCACTTAACAACTGACTTGCGTAGCAACAGAAAATTTGGGCTTAACTGTGGTCGTAAGCCGAGGACCACCTGTAGCATATTTTTGAATAGTCGTAACTTTTGAGTTAATGGCAGAAATTTTCTGTGAAGTTGTTACGTCCTTTACAAAATGATTATTAGTATAGAAAGTCATCTATGAGGATTTGGCAACATTCTCAGAAAGGAAAGGCACAATAGATGTACCTAGAGAGAAAGAGAAAGAAAGAGAAAGAGGAATGAGGGATCTTAAATATCTTAAGCCATATCTTAAACTTATCTGAAAACTTTGCTTACTGCCTTATAATGCTATTTATAAGGCCCATGATGATATTTACGAGGGTTCCCTTCAGCCTTTTTGTGGTGAAGTAATCCTTTCATCTATTTTTATTTCATAGATTTCAAGTTTGAGTTTTTCTAAACAAAGATTTAACCCTAGAACAAATTCAAATCTGTTTTGGAGACTTTTGGAGATGTCCTCTAATTTAGAGAACATATTTTCTATAGGACAGCTAGAACAAAAAGCAACTTTGATTGACTCGACTTCCGGTTTCCGACGGCGACGGACACTGGATCGGCTTTCTCCTGCCGCCAGCGCCCGAATCCCATCGCCGTGAAAGTTCAGTTTCATCATCATCTGAATCTACAGTTGGAGTGTAGATTTGTAGCATGGTGATGTTGAGTGGCTTGCCTCAAATTTGGAAAGATATTATGCGCTCACCAGTGGTGGGATTCAATTTTTTTTCTACCGGTTCTGTGGGTGTGGTGTGGCTTGGTGGGCGTGACAGGGGAAGGTTACTGCAAAATCCCATTCCCTCCCCACCCCACTAACCTCCATTCTCCTGCGCAGAGCAACAAAAGAAGACCCAGCCGATCAGCTGGGACTCGGGAGGCAGAGAATAGATGGGGGCAGGGCTAGTCAGAGGATTTGCTGGTTCTCTGAACTACGCAAAATTTCCACTACTGGTTCTCCAGAGCTGGTCACAACCTGCTGAATACCACCTCTGGCAATCACTGTATACTCTGTGACTCTCAACACATTTAGCCACTTGTCTGTTTACACAGAATGCAATTCCTTTTCATCTAATATCATTTCCTTGAAAAATAAATCATAAACTCATCTGATTTGAATTGACCACTTCTGACCACTGATGTAAAGGATCTCTAGGTCCGCTCTAATCATTTCTCTTTTTACAATTCTGATTTTTCCCAAGGGTCATGCCTCTAATATTCCATGTTCCAATTTGATATAACTTTGTACAACGTAGGCAACCTCTTTCGTCATGGGCACTATCAATTGTTGGGCTTCCTGAAGGCTTTCCTCCAACAATGTCATAAAACCCTTGACTGCTAAAATTGCAGGGTCTCCTGCTTGTGAAGGGGGTTGGACTAGATGACCTACAAGATCCCTTCCAACTCTGATTATCTGTTAAATCTGTTAGATAGAAGCTAGCCTTTGCTCTTCTCTGGTAGCTTACAGGCTACTCTCCAGCCTGGAGGGTCTGCTGCAGTGGAGA
>JAOYMU010004600.1:0-10227 GCA_025802295.1 Psammodynastes pulverulentus | reverse complement strand
TTTTAAGGGAGCCGCGGAAAAAATCGGAAGCATTTAAGGGAGCCGCAAACCGAAAAAGATTGGGAACCACTGGTATATAGTATTTGGGAGAGGGTTGGTGCAAGGTAATAATTATGGTAAATAACTCTGTTTCTTTTTAGCTTTTGTTCCTCTCTCATTTCGCTAGCACAAAAATCTCCCATTTCACCCTTTCCAAGTCCTGCTTACTATTTCCACAGCACGATCTCCATTCCTGATTCCATAAATGCTGATGTTTCCACCTCTGTTTTCTTCCATTTCTGCTTTTCCAATATTACAAACAGTATATCCGAGATGAAGTTAACTGGGTAACCTTGTCTCAGCTCAACTACCTCAGAGGGTAGTTGTTGGGGTAAACATAGGAACAGAAAGGAGTATTAGGTATCCTTGCTGCCTTGAGATGTATAAAAAATAATAAAAGAGGGAAATAAATAAATAACACTATCTATTAACCCAACATCATTGCTTTTGTAAGTATTTTTCTTAAAAATGGAAACTGAATGAGTTGAAGTTGTAGGTGGTTACTCAGCTATTTCTCCCCATTTTTAGATAGCAGTAGATAATTTCTGTCTGTATACCTCACCTGTGTAATTACTTGTGTATAACTATAAATCGATGCAGGTGGTCTGCTAATAATGTACATAGCAATATTTGCATGCCTGAAAGGTTCCATGTTTTCATATTATATGTTACTATTTTCTATGATTTCCTGCATAAGAAGGTTCTACTTAGGAAAAATGTAGAATAGATTATTATTTACCATGAACTTTGAATAGAAATTTGCACACTGAGAAATTAGATATTGCAAATCTTTTACTGATGGGCAAATGAAAAGACAAGCTCATTATAATTCTTTTATTCTGTGTAGTATAGGACTTGCTTATGACTGATTGATATATAAATCAGGTTAACCTTTAATTTTCAGTAGCAGGTCTTAAGAATCATTGCAAATTTCCAGACCTTTAAGCATTTTCCCTCTGGATTCAGTGCTGTCTTATATCTGAATGCCATTCTTCTTTACAACCTATCTGAAGTACATTTCCAGATATAAAAGAGACAACATCAAGTAGAAGTATTGGGGCCTATGGGGGCCCCGGGGGCCCTATGATGACATGTACAAACTAACCTAATCATGTAAATGCCATGAATTATGTATCTGTGTCAAATATCCTGATGCAAGGACATAATTGTGGCCTTTGTACAATTACATCATCACATATTTTGGCATTATCAACATTTGCTGCAGATGTGCCCAATCACAGGGTAATTCCTGACAGATGGAAATATAGAAGCATAGTTAATTGAATTGATTATATAATCATTTATGGAATAAATGTTGCCAGGAAAGGGGATATCTAAGAAATCAGAAGTCAGAAAGTTGAGTACGCTTGAGTTCAATCACAAATCAAATGATGCTTAAAGGAAACTAGAACATTGAATAAGATGCGTGCTGAGAGGTGGTGAATTGATCCAAAGATGGTTCAGATTAGCATCTTGCTCGCCACGGTAGAGGCATCATTTTGGCTGCAACACAGACTGGTATCGGGCAGAAAGGAGAACCAGTTTGTGGCATTTGGCTGAAGGTCAGTGTTTTCTGACTAGAACAATGACGTCGCAGGAGCCCAGTTGTTGGAGAAAATGGGACTGAATCCTCTAATTTAAAGAAAACAAAACTTAATAGGTGAAAAAAATAAATAAATAATCCCAGTACACAGCCTTAGGTCCTAACATGAGGTTCCTGCTGCTCTTCAAATGAACTTGAAAATGAAAAAAAAATGAAAAGTTTTCTAGTCATAGCCACCTCAAGGCCACTTTGAACAAAATGGTACAGAGGTATCCCCATATTCTACAATAAAAGTTGGAAGGAAATGCCTCACGTTTACATTCTGTTTATCTACTTGCTGTTTGCATACGATACCTCTAAATAATTATGGTCCTGTGCATACAGCCTGTCCACATGTATTCAACAAGCAAAGGGTGATGGGATTATATTGAATGTCTCCTTGCTGGTGTTTTTAAATGTAGAATGACATTGTAGCATACAGCCTATGCTTGTTCACATTATGTGAACATGCAGAGTCTCTTTATGTGAACGTGACCTGCAATAAAACCCCTCAATATAAATATAACTAACATACATATACACTGTCTCTCAATCATTCACACACACACACACACACACACACACACACACACACACACACACTCCATTAATACCTAGGGATAGGATCTTCTCTCTCCTTCATTGTATTCTCAACATATACTTTCACAGATTTCTACCTAAATGTTTAGCTATAGATACTGAGTGATTGCCTTCTATTCCTTCTATTGTCGTGGTAAACATGTAGACGTCTGCATGCCCCAAATACAGTAGAAGCATACACCCAAATTTATATGACCAGGAAAGTCCCCAGCAATTCAGAGTCCCCTAAGGCTGAAAAATATCCCTGCCTGACAGCAAGTTTATAGACACTAAATTACATTTGGATTATAGCTTAATCCATCCTCGTGTCAAGACCTTTCTCAAATCCTTTTATCTATACTATATTTCACCTCAAGACAGCTCTTCTTCTTTGTCAATTAAATCAAAATAACCAACAGTGCCAGATAGGTGTCAGATTCAGCTGGGCAATTTCTTGAACCCCAGTATATTACACAGAGATTATTTTAATATAATGTAATTTTATGAATCTTTACAATTAAAAAGCTAAGAACTAATTCAAATAAAGAAATAAAAGAATATATTAAAAATAGAAAGCTCAGAAGAGAAAATAGAAAAAATAGAAAATAAGTTAAAAATAAGAATAAAGAAAAATAAATGTGTTAAGAAATGATTCCCCCTTCTTAACAATTATACAGTAAATAGTTTTAGTAACCTATCATCTTTTCTTAAAACACAACAAATGATGTTTCATTCTATATGTCTTCTCTTATCTATAAGTAAGTCTTTAAACTTCATCATTCAGTCCTCGTGAATGTTGCCAGAGATAACAATGCATCTATTTTAACCTTGGTCAAATAGACCACCTGTATATTCCTTCCTTTCACAATCTTGATCTTTCAATTATTGTCCTTGAACCTGATTTCTTTTCACTTTTTCTTTATCTTCTCAAAAAATCCTTCAAAATTTAACAAAATTGTTTTATAAATACAATATAGGAAAGTTATCTAATCACTCTTTTTATTTATTTGTATATCCCTTTTAATTATGAAGATATCAGCTGGTTTCATTTGTACATCCAGTATAGCATCTTTTTCTATATCATTCTTATAATCTATCATTTTTAAATCCGTTTAAATCAGGCTACCTTGACTGACAAAACTTTTCTTCTTCCATAACATCTTTTAAACAGTCTGTCTATAATGGCATACATTTTAAAAAGTAACTTTTGAATCTACTGTTCACAAATACCCTTTAATATGTCCAATATTCGATTTTTACTCCATTTTGTATTAGTAAATTAAATATAAGTGCCCTTCTCTTTTACTTGTAATTTTTAGTTCCTGCTGGTTTCCTCTAGTATTCAACCTTCAAAGTTCTATCCTATCATTTTTAAAAAGAATTAAAAAGAATTTTCCCATTGTCTACTGTTGATCTCATCCCATTCCTAAGAGGGCATGCATAAGCACACCAACGTGCCTATCATCATTGTCCTAATGTCCTGTACTTATTTATACTTACATATTTATATATGTAAGACTTTTACTTGTTTTTCTCATATGTGCTTGACAAATAAATAAATACTAAAAATAGGCTACATTATGGCTGTGAACTTGGTTGAAATCCCTCAATTCCCCAGCCATTCAAGGCAACAATAAAAAGCGCAGTTTCTGCAGTTTACTCATGAGAAGCAGCTGTCTGGAGTATATGTGGATCATATCATGATCTCTCCTTTTTCCAGAGAGATTCTGCCAGACAGAATTCATTCTCTGTCTATGGATCTCCACTGCAATGCTGTCCTTGCTCCTTCAGAGACAATTCGTTCACTATGAATCTTCACAGGATTCCCACAAAGATTCCTGATTTAAATGCTTTTAAGAGCCCAGACTTTTGTAAGTCCATTTTACAGTACAAAAATCCCCTGTATATTTCAATGTAGCAACTTCATAAAATCAAGTTTTAAAAACATAATTTCCTGAAATGGAGTATTTTACAAAGAAATCAAATCCTAAACCAGGGCTGTCAAACTCATGGCCATTAAAGAATTTCCTTCCCATTGTAAGACCAGGAATTTAGCTACATCAGTTTCATGCCTGGCAAAGTTTTTATGCCATTTAGTAGGAACATAGCTTGGACTTTTAGCATGCAAGCTTTTTTAGTCTTCCTGATCCACCTCTTCCTGATCAGAAGTGCACATTCAGGAACTAAATAACAGCAAAATCTTCCCAGACATAAGCCTGTTTGATAAGTTATTTTATTGCCATCAATGAAGAAATCATGAAACGAAGATTTACCCATTACAGAACGCAGAAATTGGGTGATAGAAATACTGACATAGGAATGTCAGCACCAGCATTTACAGTAAATGTTATGGTTTTCTTCCTGCCCAAGTCAATAGACTCTTGGCCATTCCTTGCCCACACTTGATATTCAGAGTAAGTGTTCTGTATTTATACAACACTTCAGCCAGACCCACACACACACCAAATTCAGCATTACAGTGGGATATAAATATAATCTACCAAATAGATGAGGGATAGCCAACAACTTAGCTTACAAAATAAGGCAATACAAAGATTGAATGTTTTGCTTGAATCACATTTATGAAATAGATTCACAAATCAAAGCAGAATCAAATCTGAGGCTTCTAGGGGCTTTGTAGTATTTTGATACATTTTGCAGATTCGGTGGCTTTTCTATTGCTTTGGGAACTGTTACAAATAATGTACAACATTACAACTTTTCTTTTTTCTTTGTTTCAGAACTGACTAGTGTGATAGCTGTCTGATATTGGCATGAGTGGCCAGACAATGAGATTTATTACCTCATTAAATTCAGCACCTTCCCAGCAGCCAGGCTAACGTTCTTTGGGCTTCATTCAGTTTCTACATTTATTCAGCATGATCAGCCAAAACTGTAATTTTGCTTTGCTCTTAAGATGATAAGCTATCCTTCAATGAACTAATTTTTGAATAGTAATGTAGCCGTTAGAGTGGATAACAACATACAGATGTTTACTAACTTCTTTGCAAAGCAGAAGACTCAGAGACCCCAACCAAAATAGGCTGTGACAGAGAGATTCTCATCCTCATCCTCATTTTCTCATTCTCATCCTCATCCCCATTTTCATTTTCAATTCTTTGATTATTTCTTTAATAAATAATGTTCTCAGGTTATGACGGGTGGATTTTCTCTTGGCATCTAAAGAAGAATGGCCTTATCAATGAAATAAAACTTGAATAGGGAAATGTGTGTGTACACACACACACACACACACACACACACACACACACGCAAATGGGCAAATGTGAAAACTGCAATATGTTGGGTCCATAAAAGTTCTAACTGTTCATTTGAAATCATTTTTGCATCTATTAAAGGTATAACATTTTTTAATTTCATTTTAAATGTATTTACTTGAATATGTAATAGAATAGATATCTGAAATTTCACTCTTTAAACCATTTAAAAAGTGGAATATGTCTCATAATGTTATAATAAACCCAAGACAATTATTGTTCTCCAACCGTCCCTTTTTAGAGACTAGTTGATTTTACTATTTCCAAAGGCACCTTTATCAAACAAAAATATTCTTCTCTTTTTTTTAAATTACTGTTTCCTTTATCTGTTTAAAACTTTCTTAAATCACAATCTTTTTAAGGTTTTCCTTTAAAATAGTTCTCCTCCCCCTCCCCCAAGAAGGCAATTCACTCAGAGTCTTCTGTCTTTCCTGGTCATAAGATCTCTCTTAAATTATAAATTAATTATATCTGAAAGTGTTTTTAAAAATGAGATCAAATATCCATAAGGTTGTACAATGGTTTTGACCACATTAGAAATCCCTCAGCTCTCAAGCCACTCAACCTACAATCAACCACAAGAAATTCAATTCCTGTGGTGTCCTAATAAGGAAAAGCTGTTTAGAGCATAAATGGGTGCTCTTTAGTCTAGCTCTCCTCTGGAGAGAATTTTGTCAGCCAGTATTTGCTGTCAGGCCATCAATCTTTGCTACAGTGCTATTCCAGGTCACAGAGAGGCTTGCAGAGGACCCTAAATAAAGCAGATCATTTAGTTCAGGCCAGAGTACAGTGTTTACGCTTGTAGATGACCTCTGGAGGCCTTAGGACAAATGTAGTGCAACTGTCCTGGCCCTCGTGGACCTCTGGGTGGCTCTCAATATCACCAGCCATGGTATCCCTCTTGCTTTGGGTAGACATAGAATAACAGAATTGGAAGGGACACTATCTTCCAGTAGTTCTCCTTCCACTGTGGCTAATTCCAGTCAGCTTTATGGGGAAAGGTCCAGCTGCAGACCTCTACAGCATAGGGTGCCTCAGAACTCATGTCTCACCTCTCCTCTTTAATTTCTGCATGAAACCTCTGGATGACATCATTTGTCAGTACAAGGTGCAATATCAACAGTGTGCTGGTAATAATCAATTATATATCTTTATCCCTAGTCAGTCGGGTGATGTTGACCCAGTGCCTGAAGGCTTCAAGGGTCTGGATGGGGAAGAATTGACTCAGTCTCGACCCTCTCAAGACAGAATACCTTTGGAGTTTCAGACTCCTAAGTCCAATGAAATGTCATCTTTAATCCTTGATAGGACAACCATTTCCTCATACAAAGTTGGTGAACAATTTGGAGATCCTTCTGGACTCACGGCTGTTGCTTGAGCAGCAAGTGGCAACTGGGGGTGGGGAACTCTGATTTGAAGAGATTCATATCGTGAACCAACTGCATCCATTCCTGGACCAATGGGCCTTGCTCGTGTTCATTCATGCCTTAGTCAAATTCTTGGCTGGACTATTGCAATATATTATATGCAGAGCTGCCCTTGAAGACCACCCAGAAGTTACAATTGTTCCAGAATGTAGTGGCATATGTAGAGTTGGATACATCTCAGCTTGCCCATCCTATATCACTACACAAGCTGTGCTGACTTCCAGATTTTTTTAAATCACAAGCTCTTGTGGAAATTCTAGTGACATCGCAGAGATTCCCAGTTAAAATGGCTTTAATGAATCTATCTTTCATCAACCCTTTTGAATGGTTCTTTACATTAAAAGCTAACTAACTGAAATGTGGGAGGATATACATTTCAGCTAGTTATCTTGTTTGAACATGCTATTGGGGAGGGGAGAAATAGTTATATGTGGGGAAAAAATGGTGGATGCTAATACATGGTTCTTTGTATAGAAAAAGCCATGAATTTGGCTGTTATTTTCTGCATGATATTTGATTATGTGCCAGCAAGCTGGTATCAGTCTTAGTGACCTATAGATTTTCTCCATGAACATGATATTTAATGTTCATTAAAACAAATAGCTATAGGTTGATCATTTAATGACGATGATTTTTATTGCTTGCTTAGAAATTATGAGGTTCTTAACTAGTTTTATTCAAAATGAATGTGTACTCTATATATTAACAGCTCAGAAATTCCTTTTTTAATATTTTTTTTGCATTCCCCAGATTTAATTGGCCTGAATATATTGTCTTAGTATATTCAGCTATATAATTGTACTGGTCTTTGAAAATGGATTTCCCTTGCCAATCATTTGTAATCTCTAATCTCTCTGCTGTAAATGTTCAGCATCCTCCCATTATACATTATACCCAATAATTGTTTTCAATAATAAAGTTCATCAGCTAGGACTAAATGTATTTATAAGTTAACAGTCTTCTCTGGAAATATGAGAATCACTTGTTTTTATGTAGTTTTTAACAAGATAAAGAACAGATTAAGAGTGTCGCAGAAGTTTAGTCATGTTGTGGTTATATTTATTTTGCTGCAGCTTAATTCCTACATTAATTAGTTTTTTTCTCCTCTTTCAGGGAACAAAATAATTTGGGCAGTCTTTAACCTCTTATCTAGATAGGCAGTGGGTCATATTAGGTCAGCTCTGTCTAGTCTTCCATTCTTTTGGTTATAGCAAAAGAGTTTTCAAAGGCCAATGTGCCTGACATTTTATTTGAAAAGAAGCCACAACAGGTGCTTTATCTACCAATGTTTACCTTCTCAAAAAAAAATCATTTCACAGCAAAAAAATAAATAAAGCAAAACAACCCACTTCCCTGCTAACACAACCAGCCACAGTCAGATCAAGACAAGCCTTGCAGGAAGAAAGGGACTGAGATGAACATGCCTAAGAAGAGCATTAAGCAAGTTGCAAATCCTGAGTTTTTCTCTCTTCCTAGTTTAAGACTTTTTTTTTCTGCCTTGGAACAGAGGCAGTGTTGTCATACACTGCTCTTCTAAAGGCTTCTGAGACCATAATGGAGGATTAGCTAGTGAGCTGAGGCTAACATTCATTACAGAGGTGAAAAGAAGCCAGGAAAAGGACTTGTGTTTGTTTATTAGATTTATAGCTCACTTTTCTCCCACCATGGTGCTTCAAAGTGGATGATAAAAATAAAACAGCATTAAACTAAACAGAAATAAATCAAGCCAAACAGCGCAAAGCATAACAATAAAGCAGTATGAAACATATCAACCAAAAAAACAAACAAATAGCAGCCAGCCTGTTAAAAGCTACTGTACATCAATCCACAAATGAACTTTAATGTCTGCCTAAAAAGAAGTATCTTAAAGGGCAAAAAGTCAACAGTGAAGGAACTAATCCAACCTTTTTTGGCCATAAGTTCCAAATTCCAGGAACAGCTTCTGAGAAAATGCACAGCCTCTGCTATTATTGTATATTCTGCCTTTTCTCCAGGAATTTAAGAGAGTTCACATAACATTCCTATTTTCCTGCAAAATAACAACTAGCTAGAAGTTACCCAATAAATTTCTTTGGTTGAAACCAGCTTGGACCCTGGGTCAGAAACAACCATGTTTGAGTCCCAACCATGACAGTTTCATCACTAGGCTGCCCTGGTCAGGTTATTGTTATTGGAGAAGTAGAGCTGAGTGTCCTCAGCCTAATGATAGGTGACTCTCAGATTACTGAAGGTCATCCTCAACTGTCTAATATAGATGCTAAATAGCACTAGGAGCAAAATAGTGCCTGGTATAGCCCACGTCGAAGTTTCCAGGATGAAAAGTCATCCAGTACTGTTAAGCACCACATACATACACACACACATGAAAAGAAGGACTAGGAGTGACATGATAATAGTGTTCCAATATCTCAGGGGTTGGCACAAAGAAGAGGGAGTCAAGCTATTCTCCAAAGCACATGAGGGTAGGACAAGAAGCAATGGGTGGAAACTAATCAAGGAGAGAAGCAACCTAGAACTAAGGAGAAATTTCCTGACAACAACAATTAATCAGTGGAACAACTTGCCTCCAGAGGTTGTAAATGCTCCAACCCTGGAAGTTTTAAAGAAGAGATTGGATAACCATTTGTCCGAAGTGGTGTAGGGTTTCCTGCCTAAGCAGGAGGTTGGACACGAGAAGACCCCCCAAGGTCCCTTCCAACTGTACTTCTATACTACTCTATTTATTCAAGAATATTAATTTCATGTTTATATTAATTAAAACTGATTTTTTGGTGATGTCAAGCCAGTGTTCAAATTAAATTTTTATTATGATTAAGGACCAGTATAGAAGTGACTGCCTGGACCAGTACCTGCCGTATTTTTTCTTGGCAAGATTTCGGAAGTGGTTTATTGTTTTCTACTGAGAAAGAGTGACTGACCCACACAGCTGGCTTTCTCCCTAAGGCAGGACTAGAACTTCTGGTCTCCCAGTTTCCAAGCTAATGTATAACATCAAACTCTCTAGGTTAAAAAAACCCCTCTTAATATTTACATAAATTCTATGGAAGATGAATAATATTGTTACACTTCCTGAATTCTCAAAGTTGATGAAAGCAACATTTTTTATTGCCCATCAAGGCTAGGATATAGTTTTCCAGTGAGAAAAACACAGAATATAAGTGAATAGCATCCTTTTTTTCATTGTATAATCAGGGCTTTTCTTCTCCGAAGAAAGGTGCCGGAACGCACCCCCCGTCGTCGCGCTAAAAAAACCCAGAAGTGATAGCGCGCGATTGGTGGAGACGGACCACGTGATCCGGACTCCAAAAAGGATCCGGAACGC
>JAOYMU010004454.1:0-10254 GCA_025802295.1 Psammodynastes pulverulentus | reverse complement strand
GGTTCTCTGAACTACTCAAAATTTCCGCTACCGGTTCTCCAGAACCTGTCAGAACTGGCTGAATACCACCTCTGAATATAGTGAATGAATTACGGTAATATAATGTGATTGCTGCTATATTATATGGTTTTGCATAAAATATCTAATTATATCTTAACAATATACTGTATGTGGATACTGAGTCATGTGCAGCATATTTGTTATAATAAACTTAGAGAAACATTTTTAAGCATATTGATTTTGGAGGATGAGGCTGGAAACTTTTATAGGTATTTGGGATAGATATATCCATTCAGCGTGGAAAATGTCTTCTTTATTTAATTATACTTCTTGGTATTCATTTTTAAACTAATAAATATTCAGTTACTTTTGAATGAACTTTTAAAAAAACTCTATTTTAAAAATTCCATAATTTTCCAATTGTTAGTGGCTCCAAAGAAAAAAATAAATAATATTTGTTCCTCTGAAAATACATTGAGATATCCTTGGGATTGTAATAAACAGAATAATTAGACTTATAGAATTAGACTTTCTCAACCATATTCTTAGCAGATAAAGTTATGAAATGGATGTTCATGCGATCAATAAATAAATCCCCCATTGGAAGGGCATAGCCAATTGATTTTTGTTAGTAACTTATCCTCTGTTCTTGCCCATTGACTTGCTTAAACTTTGTTAAGAATGTTGCTCTGTTAGAGCTAATTATGGTATGGACACCTGTCTTGGAAAAAGCAATTTGTAAACAATTCATTTTAAACATGCTAATTAACAGCTGTCTGAAAGTAATGAATGGCTGCTCGTGGATGATCCTATCTATAGTTCAAAGATTACAGTTCAAAGATAAAATGTCCTGTATGCCATTTTCAGCTTTCAGATCATTCAGCTCTGATTTGGTCTCCCAATAGTCCAACCTAAATTCCCATTTTTCTTATAAAATGATGAATGCTGGAGAACATTTGGATTGTCTTGCCATAATCTCAAATTCTAGTAAAAATCTAGTAGTTCATTAAAAAAACCCTCTTGTAATATTTTATTTCTATTTGATTTGTTACAATGAAATAAAGGACAGAATATACACTAATCCTTTGAATTGCTGTAAATATATTTTTCTTCTTTAAACATCATGATGCAGACAAAGTTAATACGATGCAGTTTTAAAATTTTAGTTCATTACATTAAAATTGTATAATTGATTGGGAGGCAGAGAGAAAGGTTGCATAACAAGCCATAAATAATCAATGCTTTCTAAATTCCTCTATCTGAAATTCTTAACTCTTTTCACATGTAATTAAATCCCTCATTATTTTGTAGCTAAACAAATATGGTCTTTTTATTTATATTTTTAAAATAATGTTTATGTAATTTACCCTGCTCTATGAGAAAATTCCATTTTCACAATATAGTTCTCATGGTGGAAATGAAGACAAGAAATATTTTAAGTATATTAGGGAACTAGTACCAGTTGTATTAATTACAACTGAGATCAATGAGGCTTAAGTAACTTTATTTAATGATATTATTACAGCTGGGACTATTACTAGCTGGTGTCTGCAGATTCTATCCTCTGTGTATATATTTGCCCATGAACTAATACTTGGTTTTGCTATTAAGGGGAAAAGCCAATTGTATGAACAATAACTTTCACTGTATTAAACTATTATTTAGTTATATTTATAATAGTTATAAACTATTATTTATCATTGCCATGTACATATTTTCTTAATAAATTTAAATTTCAGCTAAAATGTTTTCCCCAAATGCCTTAAGTTACAATTGCTACAGTAGGAATATAAGGAATGTATTAATTTGTATCCTATTTGTAACATACTTAGTATAGTCTAGTTAGTAGTTAAGGCTCCAGGCTAGAAAGCCCAGGAGATGGTGAGTTCTAGTCCTTGCCTTAGGCAGGAAAACCAGCTGAGTGACTTGGGTCAGTTACTGTCTTTCAATCCAATCCAATCCAGGTGTTGGTTTAGCTAGGCCCTAGATTAATTCAGTACAGTTCTCATGTTCTGTATTTAGGATTAATCAGTATATATAGGAATTCACACACTTGTGATAGTTTTCTATGCTGTTGCATAATTTTTTTCACACTGAAGCTTTTGCATCTGTAACATATAGACATTTGCTAGTATTGCTGGAGTTGATGGGATTAAAAATTAGAAAAACAAAGACTTCTAAAATCTACATTCCCCCACCCAAATTCTAAGGACAGGACATGACCTTTGGGACATAATAGGATTTACCCATCATCATTAGAATAGCAAAAGATACAAGGCTCACTACATTGCACAACCCCCTGGAGCATCTCAGTCACAAAACCCCAGAACCCTATAAAAATCCATTCACTCACCATCCAACCAATTGGTCAGCTACCCCAGAAATGTACTGCTGTCACTGAAGTTTCTGGAAAACCAAATAAACAGAGACCCTCTTTCCTTGCAGCCAGTATTCATTTAATTTCCAGCATCTTTCTCCCAGCTTGGGACCAGACAGGATTTTTATTCCAACAGTTAGTTAATGAATACATGCAGTTCTGAATAACTAGCAAGAGAAATAAAGCTCAGGTGCTGATTTTGGTTTTTATCTTCTAAACTGAAGCAAATAAAATGGAAAGAACATGGGCTGGATAATTGTCATTAATAATTCTCATTAATTTCACGGAATATAAAGGTGCTGAAGTCAAGAAAGTGGAAATGGTGGAATCTTAAAATTTTTCTCCTCCATTAAGATGCATCAAAGACCAGAAATGACTGTTAGGTAAATTAGTTGTCTGTAAAGTGTTATAACTTCATTTTCTGGAATTGCTGGCACTCAGAATTGAATTGCATTTTAAAACTGATGTCCAACTTTGCTAACCAGAAAACAGTTTCAAAACTATTTCAAACATTCATATAAAATACCTGAATATTTATGTTAACAAAACTTTAAATGGTGAGACAATTGTATTTTTTATGTAGTGAAATGCCAAGGTCAATTTTTAATTAAGGAGACATCAACCTCATTCTCTGTTGCACACTCTGATTAGGTTATTTCAAATTAACATAAGTTTTTGGAGACTTTACTGAAGTCAATAGTGTTAAACACCAGCTGTGCTGGCAGATAAATGTGGGATATAAGAAGGAGATAGTATTCACATTGAAATTAGAACTTGGCACAATATAATTCTCTGATTGCAAACTATGTAAAGTTGCCGGTACTAATTGGTTGGTTTTATTTGAAGCAGATGTTGTTAGCTTTCCACTAATAATCTGGAGATAAATTCTTTTGAAAGACATGTCATGGTAGGTTCTCTGCAGTATAATAAGCTAATTACAACTTTAAGTATTTGCAATAATTAGCACAGTGTGCATAAAGTGTTCCTGATCTTTTTACCCTAGTGCATTATTGTTAGAGCATCTGAAAACAACAACAAAAAAGCTAGTTTCCTCCTGCTTTCTGTGTATTCAAAACGGACTATGAAATGGACTTTTATCCCTGTTTTAAAGTGTACACAGGAAATAATCCTGAAACAACCATTATATTATTAATTGAATATAATCAAATTATGGTATTATTTTAAAAGTTTGAAAATTGATATTAAACTCTAAGCAGATAACAGATAATCAGAGTTGGAAGGGACCTTGTAGGTCATCTAGTCCAACCCCCCCCCACAAGCAGGAGACCCTACACCAAGCAAAAAATTAATATCAGAAACCATGGTCAGCACAATATAAATCATAAAAATGAAAATATGTACTGCAATAAGGCGTCCTTGGTGCTCTCTGAGTTGCTTTTTTTTTTAATCTTAGGTATTCTTTTGTTGGGTTGTTTTCTGATGGTTCTTTGGCAGAGGTCTATGATGACTCACTGTAATCAGGTGGGTGTAACTCAGTGGGAGTGGCCATCAGGTGGGTGTGGTTGAGTAGGCATGGCCAGGTTGACACAAAGCATTCGGTGCAGCTGGCTTGATGCAGATGACTCAGGCCTGCTGACTTGGAGCACTGGGTGGGCATTGTCAGGTGGATGCAATCACATAGATGTGGCTGGGTGGAGGGTGCCAGGTGGGCATGGCCAGGTGGACACAGAACAAGTCACCCCGGGCAACTGGATATGGAGCCAACTTGTTACCTGGCCAGAACAAAAATCACCTGGAGACGTGCTGGCAAATAGGAAGAAGGGTGTCAGTACAATGTACAAAACACAATAATAGGTTATTGCCATTTAACCTCCCCTCCCCCCAAGGGGACCCTTTGGCTTGTCAGGGAAAGTATCATGGAAGTGCTTGACTAATCTATCTATGTTGACATCCCAACTTTTCACCCAGGTAGCTTCAGACAAAGGGTAGCCTTTCCATAATACCAAGTACTGTAAATGTCCTCTCTGTACTCTAGAATCAAGAATTTTCTTTATTTCATAATGAGTTTCACCCTGTATTACCAAAGGTTTGGGGGGAGCTACAGGTATGGGTTTCATATTGGAGCCAACAACAGGTTTTAATAAACTTCTGTGAAAGACTGAGTGTATTTTATGCAACAATTGAGGAAGGCTAAGTTGAACAGTCACTGGATTTACTTTCACTATGGGAAAGGGACTAAGGAACTTAGGCCCTAATTTTTTACAATCTAAGATATTTGGTTGACAAGAATACCTTGTCCCCCACCTTAAAAGGTGGTTGGACAGATCTATGTTTGTCTACCTGAGCTTTACATTTTTTGCTGCTTCCTTTAATTCTCCCAACCTTCCTTTAAGGATTCCATCCAATTAGTTAAGGACATGGATGTAGGGGGTTCTCTAGGTAATTCTGGCATAGGGACAAATTCCATGCCAGTAGTAACCTGGAAAGGTGTTAAATCAGTACTACTGTGTACTGCATTATTATACGCTACTTCTGCAAACAGCAATAGCTCTGCCCAGTTTTCTTGCTGGTAATCAATATAACATCTGATATATTGTTCCAACATGGCATTTGCTTTTTTTATTGCACCATTGCCAGCAGGATGAAAAGGTGATGTAAGTCCTTGATTCAATCTGATGGACTTTAAAAATTCCCTCCAAAACTTAGCAGTAAATTGAACATCTTGGTCTGATATCACTCACTGAGGCACTCCATGAAGCCGATAAATGTGCTTCACAAACAGGTTTGCCAGTTTTTTGGCTGAAAGTAATCCATGACATGCTATGAAGTGGGCTTGCTTGGAGAACAAATCAATAACAGTCAAAATCACTGTATTTCCCCCACTTTCTGGTAGTTCAACAATAAAGTCCATCGTGATTTCTTTCATGACTTTGTTGGATCAGCTACTTGTTGGAGAAGACCGGGTCTTTTTCCAATCCTATGTTTTATAGTGGCACAAATTGAGCAGTTATTTACATAGTCTTCAATGCTAGGCTTTATTTTTAGCAACCAGTATTGTCTTCTAACCAAATGTAAAGTTTTTAAAACCCAAAGTGCCCCCCCAATTGAGAATCATGACTGTGTTTTCAGCACATATCAACCTCATGGTACATTTTGTTTCCTTTCCAAGCCAGTCCTTCCCTCATCGTCAAATCGGATTGATTTTCAGCAAACCATGGATTGCTTAAAAGTGCCGCTTTTATTTTGCTGGTGAGTTTATCCTCAGGAATCCCCTGACAGCATTTGGCCTGGGCTCTGGTGGTCACTTGTAGGGCCGATTGGGCTTCTGAAATCATGGCATGCATGACTTCCTCCCAGCGACTGTCAAGTTGGGGTTTTCTAAACAAAGCATTTGCCAATAGATTTTTTCCCTCTGGCATATATTTTAGTTTAAAATTGAACCTCTTAAAGTATTGAGTGCAACGAAACTCAAAAGCTTCCTTTTCCCAAACACCCCACCTTTGTTCTGTGTCAGTCAGTTTCTTGGATACATAGGCAAAGGGAAATAACTGGTCCTGGGGTCCTTTTTGAAGGAGAACTGCACCCACTGCCACATCACTTGCATCAGCTTGGGACTATAAATGGCTTATTTGGATCAGGATGTTGAAGGATGGGTTCCTCTGCAAATAACCGCTTAAGTTTCTCAAAGGATCTCTGACAGTTCATGGTCCAAGCAAGAGATTGGTTAGGCTTTGGCTTAGAAGGCGAAGGGCCAGTTTTTAGCAGTTCAGTTAGCGGAAGGGCTACCTCTGCAAATGAGGGAATAAATTGTCTGTAAAAATTTGTGAAGCCCAAGAAGCTTTGCAATTGTTTGCATATCTTTGGGGGTTGCCAGTTCAACACTGCCTTCACTTTCCCAGGGTCCATTTCAATACTCTGGGTGGACACTCGGTAACCAAGATAATCCAGGGAAGATCTGTGAAACTTACACTTTGATAACTTAGCATAAAGTTTTGCAGCTAGAAGTTTTTTTAAGACTTGTCTCACCAGTTTCACATGTTCTTCCAAAGTTTCACTATATATAAGAATATCACTCAAGTAGACCATGACCCCTTTGTACAGATGATCATGCAGAACTTCATTAATCAACTGCATAAATACTGCAGGGGCCCTTTGTAGGCCAAAAGGCATGACCTTAAATTGGAAACTGCCCAGGAGGCAGTTGAAAGCTGTTTTCCATTCATCTTCCTCTCTGATGCACATGCAGTAATATGCTTCTCTCAAATCGAGTTTGGTAAATATCTTGCCTTTTGACAAGTGATTCAGCAAATCTTTCATGAGGGGCAGGGGGTATTTTGGATGCACAGTCCATTGATATTACAAAAATCCATGCATAATCGCAGACTCCCATCTTTCTGTTCTTTAAATAATACAGGGGCTATTTTAGATTTTGCTGTCTCTAAATCCTCTAGCCAGGTTGGTGTCAATGTATTTCCTCAGTTCAGTCATCTCCGCTGGCGTCATGGAGTACATTTTAGGTTTGGTTAGCTTCGCCCCAGGCTCTAGCTCTATGGCACAGTCTGTTGGCCTGTGTGTGGGGGGAGGATATTGCATTCCTCTTCACTAAACACCACAGACAAATCTCGGTATTCCTTAGGAACAGGAGGCTCGCCTGGCAATGCCTCGAAAGCAGATGCTGCTGGTTCAAGCGAAGGGAGTGGACTAATTGGCAACCGCTTGTCAGGATGGACTGGTGGCAGTGGTCCAACTCCAATAATAATCTTGCAGTACCCATCCTCCCATTTTATGGTAGGGGCCCATTTATCCAGCCAGGAGAGGCCTAATATTACTGATTCTGACATCTTGGGAGCTATTACAAAACGTATGAGTTCATGGTGCCTCCCCATCTCTAGCCTAATGAGTTCAGTAATTTGGGTGGCTGGGGCTTCACCTATTAATGTCCCATCCACTTGTTCAAACCTAATTGGGTTCTTAAAGAGATCTGATTTTTATTCCTAGTTGCTCTACAGTGGGTAATCCAATTAAGCATTGGGTGCAGCCTGTATCTATAACAGCCTCTAATTCCCCCTGCTCCCCTGTTTCTGGCACTGTCAGCTTCACTTTAACAGTAATGGGGGGGAATGGATGCACTCACCATCAGATCTTCTTCTCCACCCAGCCTCTCCTGGAGAATCTGCTTTAGCTGGAGGTTCATTGCAACCCCGTGGGGAGGGGAACCTCTATGGCTTGCTTGGCAAAACGACTAGTACTTGGAGGCTTGTGTGGCATCCTTTTTCCTTGTGTGGCTGTCACTGGCCTTGCCTGTGTAACTGGTGCCAGGTGAGGCATTCAGATGTGCGATGTCTGTCTTGACCGCAGCGATAGCATTTGATCCTCCCACTAGCCTGAGTAGGGTTCATCTCAGTGGGCCTTGTTAGGAGCCGTCTTCCCACTGATCTCCTTGTTGGCTTTGTTGAGGGGGGGTTGTGAATTGGGTAGATGTCTCTGTCCAAAGCAATGGACATGGTATACCAGTCCCTCAGGCGCTCTGGCACTCCTTCCTGATCTGACGATCAATCGCTTCTTTAAAATAATGTAGGAGGATATGGTCAAGCCAGTGGGTAATATTACCAACAATTCTTCTAAAATCCCACACAAATTGAGGTTGATTACCCTGTTTCATCACTTTTATAGTCACTTCACTCTCCTTCACTCAATCAGGATCTTCAAACCTGGCCTGAAGCAGGTCCATAAATCCATCAGCATTGTCTAGTTCAGCAGCCCCTTCCTTGTGCAATTGGGTGATCCATCCAATATTGGTTGATGTGTGTCCAGATTCGACTGAGAAAGTAATCCAGTTTCTCTGGGGTTCCATCAGTCTCCCTAAACTGCGGAGGAGGGGGGGTTGGCAGTCTGGCAGGAGGCACCGGCTGAACTACTGGTGGTTGCCCCAAAACAGTGGGCAGTGGGGCAGGGGCTGGCTGCTGCACAGGACTGGTTGGAGGGCAACAGGTGGCTGCTGGAGAAGGAGCTGCTGGGCTGGTGGCTGCATTGCAGCTAGAGGGGGTGCCGGCACTTGTTGCTGGAACTAATTCCAAGGGAGCACCTGGCTCCAGCATCCACTGGCATTGCACCTAACTCTGACCGGGATAAAATTCCCAGCCAGGAGGGATGCATTCAGCAGGAAACAGCCTAAAAGTCGGTTGGTGAGGGAGGCCAACAAGTGGTGGCAGTAAGCCCATCTGTGATCTCCCCTGCCCAGTGGGGATCTGGTGTGCTGAACTGATCCCTCTGTCATCCCTGGCTGAGTGCGAAGTGGCCGATGCAATGTCAGTTCCACTGTGAGGTCCTGGATCAGAAAAAGTGAACATTGGCTGTGGGAGGTTCCACCTCTGTTGAGCTGACTGGGTCCTTGGGACATAAACACCACACTTCCAGCCTCTAAAACTGCTCTGGGAGCCCGGTCACCGACTGGCTACAGGGGGAGCCCAATAGTTCCAAATTTCGGGAGCTGTCTGCAATGATGGTTCTATAATTCCTCCATACTGAGCCCTGGCAGCTCCCTTGGAGCTGGAAATTGGACCAAGTTCAAGCTGCTTTTCCTCCAGTTCCCTTTCAGGAATTGGTTCTGACTGGCAACTTTTCCAGGAATCCATTTCCTTAGGCTGAGCGCCTAGCTCTCATTCTTCTGGGCAGCTTCAATAGCTCGCACCACTTCCTCCAAGGGGAAATACCACGTCTCGATGAGTTCCCTGGTGTCTCTCTCCCCAGCTCCTTTTATGACCTCCTCTTTCTCCTCCATCTTCCCTGAGTGTTCACACTGCCTGAAAGTCAGGTCAGTGCTTGGGGCTCAGGACCCCAAATAGCTCCCTGAAAAGGGGTGCTCTTTTGAAAAATAAGGAAGATTCAGGTTAATGTCAGCATTCCAGAAAAACCAAACTCTAACAGAAAAACTCCAAGTCAGGCATTATCTCAAAGTTCACTGTTATTGAAGAAGGCATACTGGCACATCTGGGAAAACCCGAATCTGAAAGTTCTGGGTTTTCCTCCAACAATTAGGAATCACAAATCCATCTCCCTGCACCCATCATTGCATCACATGTACCAATCACCATCCGTTCCCAGTTAAACTTCCGATCACCCCCTCGCATTCCAGGTGCAGGAGTAACATGACCTTGACTCCAGAAAAGAATGTTATTATGTCTAACTACAAACTCACCATGAAATCCCCCCTCCCATTTTCCCATGCTCCAAAGTGTGACAGCATGGAAGTTCTAATATGCCTTCCAAAGCTGACAAGGAGCTTTTTTCAGTACCTGGCGGATTAGTTTGATGTGCTCCTCCATTGTTTCAGTGAAGATGAGAATGTTATCAAAGTACACTAGGACCCCCTTATACAGATGCTCATGCAGCACCTCATTGGTGAGTTGCATGAAGACCACAGGAGTCCAAATGGCATTACTTTGAATTGGAGCTGCCCAGTGTGCCCACATAAGGGATACATGAATCACCCAGAAATTCTGGAACACAGTAGATAAGATATCAAGATGTTCTTGGCACACAAGGAAGTTCTTTAGGGACATTGGGTAGTCTCTGGTGTTCCAGGACATTAGATGTTCTCCTGGGGACTTTCCAGAACCCTGCAGGTGCCTAGAGATAAGGGTACCATATGCACATAGTCATTATCCAGATTTTTACCAGAATCGGGGGCCAACATAAACCCCCCTTTCATACTTTGAGTTATGCAGAGAAGTATGATTATCAAATTGGAGAACCACTGGATACGCCTCATGTTGACATCTACAACGTTTAGGACAGGCGGATGTAACGAGGCAAACAGTGAATAAAACAGCAGAATATAACAAGGAATACCACAAAAAGAAGGCCAATAAAAAGCCTTAGGGTTTTCCTCCCTTTTTTGTTCACTTTCCTAGTTT